>WEIT01011397.1:338435-358824 GCA_013389985.1 Dryoscopus gambensis
CCGGCCCTCCGAAACCAGGAGAGGATCTGGCGGCGGTTTCAAGGGAAGAGCTTAACCATGTCCCGAGCGGTGCGGTTTCGGGCGAACCTGTGGCGCTGGAGCAGCTGATCCCGAGGCAGGGCGTCACGGACTCGGGGGAACATCCAGCTGATATGGCCGGCAGCCAGGCAGGCGAACTGGGAGCCCAGGTGGGACAGGCAAATGACGGATGGTGCGTGATGAACTTGGCAGGAGCCTCTGACGGTGACTGTAAGGACAAAAGTGAGGAGCAGCCGCGTCAGCCAGCTGGGAATAGGGACTTGGAGCATGAAGAGTGGGAAGTTGTTTCTGAGCACCTGGTCAAAGGGGAGGATGGCAAGGATGGCAGCATGGAAGACTCAGACAGCAAAGAATGGGAACAAGGAGACTGCTGTGATGGGGACTCGAAATCCAAGAGAGTTGCAGCCGTGCCCCCCATGTTCCAGAATGTCCACGTGGCTTTCCGTGTGCACTACATCACCCACTCCAACGCGCAGCTCATCGGTGTCACGGGGGACCACGAGTGTCTGGGCCAGTGGCACAGCTACGTCCCCCTCAAGTGTGACAAGGATGGCTTCTGGTCTGAATCCATCAGTCTGCCTGTAGACACCAGAGTAGAGTGGAAATTTATCTTGGTGGAGAATGGGAAGGTCAGACGCTGGGAAGAATGCGGTAACAGGACCCTAGTGATTGAACACGAAGATCAAATTGTTCATCAGTGGTGGGGATACCATTAATGGGAAGGTGGAAGCTGCTGATCTAATGGCAGACCTGCCCAGGTGAATCACTGAGCCCCTAAACCTTAGGGGAGCTCCCCTTCTTCTCTAGGAGACCCTCTCAAGTGCAGAGCTCTGGAAATCCCGTATCGAACCACGTGAGCAGCAGGTCTCTGCCCTCCCCTGTAGGAAATCTTTTGGCAACCTGAAAAATCATCTTTGAGTGCGTGCTGAAGAGACACAAGGTAGGCTAAGAAGGCACGAGCAGCATTCCAAGCACCTGCCTGTCCAGGTGGATCTAGACCCTGGACTTGAGTTAGTGTTACTTTGAGTGGGGCTATGGGATGCATCTTGGTAGTGACTGCTTGGGCTTGGGAAGCGTACTGGGAGGTGTGGTTACCAACACTGTAACAGGAACTTAAGTGTTTTAATTTATGTAATGTATTAAGTAAACAATAAACATTTTCAGATTGACAGTTCATTACCTGTTGACCAGTGACCTCACTCATTTGGTAACTCTGATCCAAGTGAGCCACTTGACCTGAAATCTTAGTGCTAAGGAATGGCTGAGAAGCGGCCCCCACTCCTGGGAATAACAAAAGGTTGAACCCCAAAATAGTTCATTCTCTAACCCCTACTGTCCAGCAATCACCTCAGCTCAAATGAAAGGCTTGGCAGGCAGCTCCTCTCCTGCTGAGGGGAGAGCAAAGGTCAGAAAGGACTGTCTCGGCTTAATGAATTACTTTGTCAGAGTGGGAGCAGGCTTTAAAAAAAACCTGGAATGCTGTGATGGCTAGGGAATAGGGTTCTGGCTGGAACAGAGTCAGGTGGCATGTTCTGCCTACTGAGGAACAATACCACAGTATTGTTAGCAAATACTTAGCTTAAACTTGCAATTATTTTTTTAGACTAGGCTTTTCAGCTTGAATTTATTTTAAGTTGTGGCCTTGCAGGAAGCCAGATGAAGTAGAATACTTCCAGCTTCAGCTGGTTGGTATCTTTATGTGGTAGAAGCAGAAAGCTGCTCTGCTTCCCTGCGCTTTATATTTTTGGGTACAAATACATGCTAACACGTGAGCAAGCTTTTCTTTCCATAATGCTGAACCAAGCTCTGGCCTGCAAATAGCCCTTCCCTAGAGTGAGCTTGGTCTGGGAGAGCAGAGTTTTGTGGGAGATCTGCAAGTATACAAATCAGCGCTTTGGTTTGGAAGATTTCCTCAAAAAGCACATCACTGATCTAAATGCCTCTGCTAATTCCTTCCTGCTCTGTGTGGTGGGAGCTGTCTGAATGTGTGAAATAGAATGGCTTTGGTGAAAGACTGGAAGATGAGCTTCAGAGGCTGACCTCATGCATCTGGTGGGTTAATGGGCATCCAGTTGGTGGGACAATGCTAGAGCTGCTGGGAAGAACAAGTGTAGGAGATGTTCTTACTGGGACTTTGAGCTGTTCAATGAGAGTGGGCTGGGCTGCCTGCTCCTGCAGACCTAGCCACAAAATAGCTCAAGGAAGTCCTGGGAGGGTACTGAAGAGAGGGTGAAGAGGGAGAGAGACTAAGGCCAAGGAAAAACTGCGTGGGCAAGTTGGAATTTTGATTTTTATCAAGTAAAACAACCCCAGTCGCATTCTTTGCACTTGTCTTTTCTAACAATAAACTGAAGTGGACACTATACCTAATATACAGCTGCAATAGAAGGTGATCTCCAGAAATCCATGAAGTCAAAGCAAAACATTTCATTTCAAGGTGATTACAAATCTCTTCCCCACTACTGCAAGCTCTTCAAATAGTGAGATACTGTCAACTTAAAAAGCACTTGTCGCGCAGCCGCTGCCGCCTGAGCGTATTTATACGCACGTTTGAGGCTTGGCTGAGGAGATTAACTGTGCTATTAGATTAAGTCATTCACCAGAAAGCTACTTAACCTATGCTAGAATAGATTCTCTAATGCAGCGGTGAACACGTCAAACAGACCAACCCTGAGAAGTCTTTCAAATTGAGAGCAATTAATTTTTTTAATAAACACCTTGTGCTTTGATCCCACAGACAACGCACAGACATCACGATTGTATCATCTTGCTGAACGATCAGCTGCAGTTTCTACAAAGACCTGCACTGAACTTTTGCTACAACCTCTAAATTATTACGCCACTCACATCACTGCTTGCCCAGCAGGACCTATGCTTTGTAAATTAAATGGTTCAGGTATGGCAAAAGAAAGAAATCTGGATTGCAGTTTTTCTGGAGGAACCTATTAGTATTTTCTCCAAGTTCACCGGGGTGTTTTCTCATTATTGAACAACCCATTTTCTCAAAGGTGAAGGTAGATTTAAATAAAGTTGCCTTGCTGCATAAAAATGATGCTGCTGGAATGGCAGATAGCTGTCTAATACAAGGTCCCGGCAGTGAGACCAGTGAAGCGAATGTAAGGAACAACTTATTGTTGACATTCCTGCGTGGATCTAACAGCCAGTGGCTCAGGAGATCTCCAAGCAAACAACAAACTGTCTCAGCCACAGCTTGGCAGAGCCTGCAACCACAGAGCTACCTCTAAATTTCACCTGCTCATGCCCCTGACAACAAACTTCTGACAAATTAGACAATTTGATTACTTTTAGGTGCAACACAAACTATTCCTTTTTGTGAAGTAGTTTGGCGCATGAATGCTGAATGGTGAGCTGTGTGAGCAGCCTGAGGGGACTGGGCATAAACCATTTTAAAGTCTCCTACAAAAACCTTCAGTTCAGCTTGTTTGTGTTGCAAAACCCATGCCCATCCCCCACTGTCTCTGGGAGCTGAACTTACCGTTCAGAGTCTCTTCACGTATTAGCCTGGTATTAGGTTTTCTCTCTCGGGTTTGGTTGCCATCTGTGGTGTCCTTGCTGTGGGCAAGCTTGGCCTAACAGTCCTGCTGTGCCATCCACCTGCATGACACGGAATAACAAGTGCTCTTGGGGCTGCAGAGGCCAGGATGAATTCAGCTGCTCTAAGGCTCATGTGTCCCCGAGCCTGTTCCTTGCCTGCTGCTGGTGGCAGCGGGGAAGCCCAGACCTGTCCCCAACTCTGCTGGATTCCAGCAAAAGGATGTTAAGCTGCTGTTTTGGATTGGCAGATGTCCCTCCCTTCTCTCGGGCTCTCTGACCCCTCCACTTGCTCCCTGCCCTTGGCACAGGGCTGCAGCTTCTGAAATTCTTTTTAGCCTTGCTCCTTGAGCGCAACTGGGAGTGCACTTACCAGTGACCTTTCTCAGGGGCTCTTATTCTGTACACCTGACTCTCCTCTTAAGAAAATTTTGGTAGATTTGCCCAATATGTGTGGCAAGTTCAAACTGTGATACATGAGCCATCTAAACCAATCCTTTCATTTTCAATGCAGCCGATTCCTAGGAAGGGGGAGATGCTTTTATTAGTATTTCGACAGAGCTTGCAACGCTGTTGCAAATACTATCAGAAACGGTGGAAAAAATTATTAGGAAATCTAAAAAAATTCCTTGAATTAAAATACTCTTGGCAATAACTGAGGACAGCTTAGGAACAACTCAGAAATTTCTTCTCCCCACACAAGACTCAAACTAAAGTTTGATGAGCCCATTCTGCTTAAATGAATCACGGTACAGTATGGAATTCAAACTTAAAGAGAAAGAATTATGCTTAGATACAGGGAGAAATTCTTCCCTGTGTGGGTGGTGAGACCCTGGCACAGGCTGCCCAGAGAAGCTGGGGCTGCCCCATCCTTGGAAGTGTCCAAGGCCAGATTGGACAGGGCTTGGAGCAACCTGGGATAGTAGAAGGCATCCCTGCCTGTGGCAGTGGGTGGGACTGGAAGATTTTTAAGGTCCCTTTCTATTCCTCTGTACTTCCCACTCATTTAAAATAAGAGCTATAAACAAAAGTTTAAAAATTGTAAGGGATTTTATTATTAATCTTTAAAAACATAACGTACTTTAAACAAAATGTACCTACATGAAAGCGATCACTAAGGCATACAGCGCCTTCACTTGGACAGCTTTCTCCCCTTTTCCTTGGATTTCTTTGTCTTCAGCTCCTGAGTTCTGATCATTGGTGACGTGGCTGAGAATAGCAGAAGAACAGATTAGCTGAACACCACCTTATGTTCAAAATGTTGAGGCCTCAGGTGCAGACACCTGAAGCTTCAGAGTCCTCTCATAACAAGTTATGCTGTACCTACCAAGCCCTTACAAATGCAGCTTTAGTTTGCAATTCTTTACGTGAATATAGAAAAACCACTGAGGATATTAATGGTGGCAAAGAACAAAAATGAGAACACTTATCTTTGACTTATTTATATAAATAACTTGATTGTTTTACCTACATTAGATCACTTGTATGTGCCTGACACAAACGCACTGTGTGATGAGGGAAAATAATAATTTCCCAAATCTGTGCAATGAGACTTAAAGGGGCAAAGAGGAAGAAACTGGAATACGCAATAAAAAAAAGTGCAGAGAAAAGAAATCCCATCTCATTTGGCATCCTGCCATCCCAGGAGCTCATGCAACTAAGTTTTGGAAATCTTGCAGTTTCCATGAAAGCATCGTCGGCTTGTTAAAAATTTCCTGCAATTGGCCGTGACAGCACACGAGGACACCCCTGAGCAGCTGCCATGTTTGACATGTTAAGGATCTTGAAGCTTATTAGAGTTAAGTGGCATTGTGGAGTTAATCTAATTACCCTCCCAGGAGCAGGATCATGGAGAAGTGGGTACTGCCAGTAAAACTAGCATGTGTTAGTAAAAGCACAGGTAGTGCTTTGGCAGGTACCGAGACAAGCTTCTGGAGAGTGTGTGTTTTTCAGTGAAACGGGAATATTTTTAGTAAATTCTGGCACCTGGGTTTTTTAACTGTAACGATTCCACCAGGTTCTGCAGGCTTTCCATCTTGTTCTGTAGGCTCTTTGGTGTGGGCTCACTTGTTTGCCTGGACTGAGAAGCTAGGGAAAAAAATAATAATATCATCATCAACAATAACAAAGAAGGCCATTATAAATTATTTAAACATTCCCTTTAAATTGAAGTTCTAAGGAAATAAACTTTACACCAACATTTTCAGTAAGCCCTAGAACTTTAATAAACATGTTACAGGAACCACAGCAGCTATCACAAATATTTGTTACTGTGAACATTGATGTCAAGCATCCTTGCAGTCTCTTAACCTCAATAAGGCAATTGACCAGGCCTTAAAATTAGCAGTGTGTGGAATTTATCTTCTCACTGCTTAATACATTAATTAGCTGCTACACTTGACTCACAATTCATTCATCACAGAATAAACCTTCTGCTTGAACAGAACTGGGATAGGGTGAAGGCACCGGCTGCGAAGAGACCCAGCCAAGCGCTTTGGGTCAGGAAATGGGACTGGACGTACCTATTTGTGGGGCTGTGGCTGCTCTCTCCAGAGAGCCAACCTTCCCTGAGGCTGGGCTGTGCCCTGGTGAGGCAGCAGGGCCAGCTGCAAGGTCAGCCGGTGGAGCAGTTAAGAGCAAGTGTACTGGAGATGTTGCTCTGTATGTGCCCTCCTGAGAGGCTTGCTCGGGGGAGGGTGCGTCACGAGGTGCTGCTGAGCAGATGGAGGAGCTTCCTAGGAGATGTCCAAGCAAAGAGCAGTGAGCACACATCTGAGGAGGGATCCCCATGCAAGCAAGAGACTAAAGCTGCCTTTCAAAAACGTGCTTGTTTCTGTCAAAGTCATTGGCATGTGAAAATGGCTTTAGTTCTGTTCTCTACTCCATGTGTACTTCTCAAACAGGGAATATCATGACTGTTCACAACCCAAGACTCCCTGTCCATTACAAACTCCCCTTGTTCAACTACTTCTCAAGCCTTCCATGTAAAAAAACCCTACTTGCAGCTCGTTTGGACACTAGGAAAATCCCTGGATGCTGCAGTTGGTTTGCTAGAAGGCTGACAGTAACTACCCAGGAGATTTTCTTTAATACTCAGAAGTACAAAAAGAGTACCCAGAGCAGTTACTCCTCACAATAAACAGAGCCTGTCTCTGAAGCACAGTGGCTTAAATTCTAAATAGAGAACAATATCAGTGTCTGCAGGCAATTTTCACAGAATGGATAATCTATGGGCAAGAAAAGAAAAGGTAGTTGACATTAATATCTTCAAACCCCGCTTCTCAAAGCCACATCCTTACATTTCTGTTTAGATGATAAAATCCATGTCACCACAGTTTAAAAGGTACTGACCATCCAGTACTTGGAAGGAAACCAACAGCATTTGTTGATTCCTCTCAAAAGCACATCCATATCCAAATACCCAAATATAGAGCTCAAGAGCCTAAATTTAGGCTCCAAAACTGTGACAATGCTATTCATGCTAATTACACAAGCAACATGGAAGTTATCCATTTTGTGTGAGCTGGTACCTGCCTCCAGGGAGCTGCTTTGCAACAAGATACAGATTTTGTAGCAAGTGCAATAGAGACTTTGTAATAGCACCTGCTAGGAGGTATTTGAGTAAATTTCTAGGAAAAGATACTGCATTGGGACTATATTCTTTGCAATATTCTGTAAGGTTCCAGTTGGACATCAGTGCTGCCAGCGAAAACTTACCAAGGGATGTAAGGAGCAGGGAAGCATCTTGGGACCAAAGATCTGCAGGATGTGAGCGGGAAGGACCCCTGAAAGCAAAATGAGGCCAAAACCTGCATTCTGGAAGGATTATGCTACAGTTTGGTCATGCTAGCCAGCATCCACAGTGAGAATGTGAAGCTCTCATACAGAGTTTCCAGGTTGTACACATGGAAATTAAAAGCAAACAAAGTAAGTATGTTTCAGAGCTCTTTCTTAGGGGGATGAAAGTAACACGACAGCTTAGTTTTATAATTCCCAGGGAAGCTCTTAGCATTATGCATAAAACAGTACAAACAAGCTCAGGACTGGGGCTGTATTAAAAAAGCCTTAGAAACTGAACCTCAAATGAGTACTGTAAGAAGCAGGCTACTCAGCTACGTGAAAGCACTTCTCACTGTCCTAAAATGTGCCTTTCCACCGTCCTTGCAGTGGCAGCCTCCAGCTGCAGTTTCGATTAATCCGAATCAAAATTCATGAATTTCATCTTCCTTTATGAAGTATCCTTATGTTCTGGATTAGAAACGTCAGCATTTGTGCTGTATTGATTTTTCAGCTTCATGTACCACTGTCATTATCATGTGTTTGGTAAAAAAAATAATTTCCTGCATTTGGATATTTACATATGGAGGAAAAGAAGAAAGGAGTTCCGAACAAAAATAAAAGCAAACACTGAAGGCAAATGGTGTGGTCACCTTCTATTTCCCTACCACCTAAAGCATCTGAGGAACCTGACAAACAGAAGCTTTGGAAGCTGTCAGATTATCTCAAGCTTGCATGTAAACCCAACCTTCTTGCAAAACCACATCCCACTATGCTCCTGAAGCACCTCAAGAGCCAGACTGCAGTTTTGGAGGGCACTGTAAGTAAACAGCACACAACAGAAATAAATCTCTAACTCTTACACTGCATTCCTCGTGATTGTTAAAGGGGATTGTCTCCCACCATTGCTGCTGAGATCCACAGAGGCAGTGTCACTGTCTGAGCTTGTTAATTCTTGAAGAATCCTCTTTAAATCCTGCCATGGTTCTTCCTTCAAAATGTCGAGCTTGGAAGGCATCTGAAATTAAACAATTCAGTTAAAAAGTATTTACAAAGGCACTCTTTTGTCAGGTGTTACCTCAACTCAACCAAATGCACATACTTTTTCCCCCTTTACTCCTGTTTTGTCCTTTTTAACCCGTGACCCCAGGTACTGCTGGAGAGGGCACAGACACAGCACTGCAGGGAGACACAGGAGCACCTGGGGGTGTTTTGCAGACACTCATTGCAGTAGCAGTTGAGCTGTCTGCAGATACAAACCTTTTCATTGCCACAGCCATCTCGGAGATGAAGTGCAATATTATTCTAATTTTACTGCTCAGGACTTGAGGCAAAGGCCTGGTTCAAAGAACCCTTTCTTTCCGTGAAAACTGGATTTTTCAGCATTTCACACGTTCAAAACACTGCTCCCACTGACTTTTGCACCATCTAGGGATGGGACTGGTTGGAAACATTTTGCTACCCCATTTTCATTGAAAAAAAAAAAAAAAAAAGGTAATTTTCAATGGCAACACAGTGGTTTCAGCAGGGATTATATGGAGAACAAATGCTCAGCTTCGTAATTGGTCAAAGTGATACTGAGTCAGACCAAATCCTCCTTTCCCACATTCCAGCTAGGAAACCAGACTATCACCCAGATACAGTCTGTCTCAAGTGTTGGAGCTGCTTCATTTTGTACTATAACTAATGATGCAGGAATGAAGAAGATTAAAGTAGACTTTGATTCAAGTGCTCCTGCAACCTGTTGGGTTCTCACTGCGGTACTAAATTAAAAATCAGTCCTTTCTCCTTCTTTATCTTCAGAAGTATAAATTGATTAACTCAAAGGAAAGAGAATGGGAGTGCCTGACGCTGCAGGGATTGCACAGAAGTAACTATCCTTTGGTCCTTGATGTAAATGTTTGCCACCACATCAGGAAGTAAACCAGGAAATACTCCTGAAAAAATGCCTGCACTAACTTGTAGCCTCCGACAGATTTTGAGGTTGAAAGTAATGAAAATACCTGGGAGATGCATCAGGTCACTTCTGGAGATTTGTACAAAATCCATAAAGAAGATAGCTGAAGACTTTCTTTTTTCATGAGAGATTAGAGTTGATGTTTTCTTTCATGAAAAATCAGAACAACACTAGAATTTTATTTAAATCTAAATGTAGACGTACAAAACCAAAGGGAAGAACAATGATGTGGATAAAACTGATGAAAATCAATGAAGGCCAGCTTGGAGAAAGATCCAAATATCAAGCAGATGATTAAATCTATCAAGAACCATGTACAAAACTAGTTTCACTGTCAAATGTGATTAACAGCAAAAAAAAAAAAAAAAAAGAGGGAAAACCAAACTGCTTACAGATCAGTACCTTCAAATTTAATAGTTTATAAACACTATTGGTGGTAGAGGTAAAAAAAAACCTCTTAGCACAATCTATAGGATTTTTTAGCTGTCCCATTGTTTTTTACACACAAAAAAAAAAAAGATCTGAAAGGCCACAGCACATGTGAAGCTCCAGAAAATCATTTCATCTTTGGTGTTAGGGATTTGCTCTTGGACGCTCTGAGCAGATGCTCTCCCATGCAGGAACTCCATGTTATTTTCCCTGTTTGGGCCATGCTGGTTTCCCATGCTGAGGCAGGCACTCACCTGAGGGGCAGAGCTGGGCAGGGGCAGGGCAGGCGGCCGGACAGCCGAGTGCAGGTGGGACAGAGGCACAAGGTGCTGCAGCCTCCCTGAGGCAGAAGCTGAGGAGTAGCCTGGGCCCTGCAGCTCCTGAGGAAAAACCATCAAAGTTCTTGGTCATTCTTCCTCTGAAGCACTTTTTGTATTGCTTATGTAGAGTTGTATTTTGAATGCAGCACTTTGTTCCTCTTTCAAAGCCAGCAGCTGGGGTGGGGCACTAAAATTAATGATAATGTCTTATGATAAAAACCCAAGATAACATTCATTTAGAGCAGTAGCTTCACTGCAGCCTGAAGAGTCCACGGTTATAAGGCAAAAGTAAAAAACATCCTCTACTCACCTCAATAGTAAAGATAGAGATTGCATTCAATCTATTAATTTGTTGTCCTTACTGTAAATAGCACTTGAAAAACCTGGAATTATGGACATGAGCAGCACTGAGGAATTCCACACAGAAAAGTGTTTCAGAACACAAACTTTTGAGAGTTGCTTGCACTAAAGAGGGTTAAACCTAAAGCCAGGCCCCAAAGCAAAGGCACCTAAGGTTAGGCCCACGCTTCTCAGGAAAGTACTCACTCTCACATCCAAGGTGTGCTGCAGCCTGCAGCGATCGCTTCCTGCTCCTGGCACTGAATGATGCACTGGCACTCTGCAAACTGCAGCGACGCCTGCAACAGGGCACAGAAGGGGCATCCATGAGTTGTGCAAACTGTCTGTGGATTATACTCTTCCCTGTCCTCTCTCTGATAAAAAACAAGGTGCACACAGGGATGCCATGTTGATCTCCCGCTATCAGCGCAGAAATCCTGCAGGATGCCTTGGCTGACAGGCTCACAAAAGCAGCTGGTTATAGGACCCTGGCAGCCATAGCATGCACACCAGAACGTCCCAGAAGGGAGCTGATCCTGTCAGAGCCCGTCCCAGACCTACTGAACACCTCCGGGATTAGAAAATTCAACTGTGCTAATGAGGCAAAACTATACTTTTTCATCCTTAAAAAATTTACTCTGAAAAGGGGTGGGAATATTTATACACTACAAGAAAAGTAAGCTTCCAGTGACATGCATTTAAAGTCAGAAATGCTGCACTTGGCAGGAGGTCTCACAATTCTTTTGTCACTTTTTTAAAAGGAATTTGAGAACGACACCTTGCATAGGAATTCACATCCTGCAGAGTTAGAATCCTGAAAGGACTCTTCCTTCTGGAAGAGCAGCAGCTTCCCTGCAGGGCACCTGGGATTTGTGTGCCAGTCAGAGCAGACCTAACCTTAGGGGTCAGGTATGCCAGCATCAGAAACCTCACCTAAAAAAGCTAAAAGGCAAATGAAACAACACCATGCTCTTTAAAAATTCCCTCACATGGCAGAATAGAGAAAGCAGCTGTGCCCAGAGTCAGTGGAAGCTCTACAGCCTGTACAATACATTTACTTTAAACTCCCTGTGGTTTAGATTTCCCTGAGCTAGTAAGGAGTAAATCAAGAATTCTCTTAAGGAAAATAGAAGCCTTTTACCATTAAAAAACTCTTCAGGTGAGGACCTTACAGTACATGTGAAAAGAGGATATTAATTAAAACCCTTCTCTTCCCAGGTGACTGCAGAGGAACTGAAAGTTTCCTTAAATTACCTTATCAAGGGCTGTCTCCATCTTAGATAGTTTTTCTTTCAGCCGTTTGTCTTGTGATCTCAGGATCTCCAGGTCCCCAGCAATCCTGATATTTTCTGCTCTAATACAGCTCAATTTTTGACTTAGTTTACTATTTTCTTTTCTGAGGTAACGCTTCTCCTGAATTTGAGACGAGGACATAGTATGAGTCAAAAAGTTATAGACAACTGTCTTCTGTAATTTTCTTTTTATCTTAGAAATATCTGAACTAACCCTTTGAGAAGTTTAGCTATTGCATCTTGCACAAAGATGAGGTTTTGTAACAAGAAGAAAGGTCTTACAAGGAAAAGTGCAACTGGACTGCTCTCAGTGAAACAACATCTCAGATTTTTGATCCATTTTGAAACTGGAATTTTAAGCTTCAGCATTCACTGGATCCAAAGCCAGTGAAGAAGTAGGACAGGTTATACTGAACAGACCTAAATGATTGTTCCGTAATCTCCAGCTGCTGGTAACTGAGTGATTTGTTACAGAAAATGAAAAAGGACTCATTGTAATAGACCCTGACAGAGAGAGTTTACATCCAGAACCGCCTCACAATCCAGAGGGGAAGCACCATGGACCAGGATCAGAGGGATATAGAATGTGTTAGCTGACATTTTTAGGAAGAACTGATACGTAAGAGCCTGATTCTCATTGCAACTAGTTTTGTTCTTTCAAGCAGAGCAAACATAAACTAAGACCTGTCTCTGCAGAAGGCTGATTTCCATGGACACCAAGTGAAATTATTTTTGGTCTTTCATGGGCTGACTGTGCTTTTGCCCGTGCATTTCTCCCAAGACAAATCTCTCTAAATGCAGTGGAATACTTTTACATGGAGCTCTTGTGACCTTAGCTGCATTTGCCATTTCCTCTTCCAAGAATTTAATCTTGCTCTGTAGTGCATCTATCTGTCCTCTCTTGGCTGTGATCTGCTTCTGCATTCTCACTGCAGCTTCCAGAGCTGGAAGACACAAGGTCAATTCTCAATGAACAGCAAGGATTATGACTGCAATAGTTACAAAAATTCTCTTGTTGATAAGACAAAGGTGTGGTATTTTTTGGGAAGTTCAGACCATAGTTACCATTGCCATCAGATCTCTCCATAGTCTCCAGAGCAGACCTGGCCTGCTTCAGTTCAGCTTGGGCTGATTTCAACTGCGTTTTCAATCTGTTTGCAGTATTTTCTATCGCCTTGATCTCACCCTGGTAATTCCTCTTCAAATCTTCAAACGCCTCTGGTGAGAGTAAGTAAAGATTGAAGTTAGAGTGACAAAAAGTTTTATTCTTCTAGAATGAGATTACTGACCTAGTGCCAATTTGTGATCAAGGAAGTGCTCCCAAAGGGTACTTTCTGAGGGTACAGGGGTGTGCAGAGAGCAAAGCATGTGACCAGCACCATCTGGCCAGCTGCTGTGCAGATTTAACTGAGAATATCCTTGAACTTTGGTGGTTGCTTTGGATCCAGCTCCTGCTTTTTACAAATTTTAAATAATATATTCATATATATAAAAACTAAAAATATTTTTAAATGTTATATAGCTGTATATATTTTAATGATATATTTTAATAATATATCTTGATGGGGTTTCCCACACATTAGTTGTGAAAACTTCAAAGTCCAAGCACCAACTTCTAGTAACATTGTAGCAAATTCACACCAAAACAAAGTTTCACTGTAATTTGACCACAGATGGTTAATGGGACCCACTACTGCTCTTACATACCACTGTTGGAAAAAAGGATCAAGTTGCTATTGTGTGATTTACTAGATCCGCTTTTTTCATCTCCTGACTCGGGCAGTTTTAAGTATTTTTGCTCATAGTGAGATGGGCCATAAAGATGGTGTTCCCCCACTTCAGTGCCAGAGTCCCACTCCATGGCACAGCTCCCTGGAACAATGTGACCATCCTGCGCTGGCTGGAACCTCGTGCTGTACCAGCAGCCATATTTGGATTCAGCCAGCAGGCTGCTCTTTTATTTTTAACATGAGCCCAAATTAGCAGCTGTGGGAGCTGAGCTGAGACTCCCTACCTGCAAGGCCAGCTCGCTCCCTCTGGCCAGCCTGGAGTTCCTGCAGGAGTTCATCTTTTTCCAGTTTTGCATCATTCAGTGCCTGGAGCCTCTCAGTGCATGTGTTAACCAGCTGAACCTTTTCCAGCTCCAGCTCGCTCAGCCTGGCCTCCATTTTGCATATTCTGGCTTCTTTCTCATCCTTTGCACTCTGCTTACATAAAAAACAATTATGTGTAATATCCATAATTACATAAAATAAGCACCAAGATGTGTGGACACCACTACTCAAAAATCTCAGTTTGGGGCAAGAAAGAAAACCAGCCTAAACCAGACCAATTACTTGTGTGAAAATTGCTAATCCAGGCAAAGAGGGTGCAGCTGAATTGGATCTGAGGGCTTTAAAGAATAATTAACCTTACCAGGTGTAGGATATGAACATGATTTCCATCCTCTTGTAGCAGCACCCCCATGTGCACTCAAATGCCTTCTCACAAGAGAGGATGAAATTCCCTGTCTGATTTTTCTTCTGAAGAGGCTGACCTGTGTAAGGCTACCATACCCTGTATTTCTTGTCTGAGAAATAACCAGTGTCCTCAGTTGGGAATTCTGAGTGCCGCCTGTCTGCTGTGCCTCAGTAACACTGGGTATTTCTGGTTCTGTTCTGGCATGCACCCTCATCTCACCGAGGTCATTCCAGCTCTCACCAGCCTTTTGGCAGCTGCTTTTCACCAGAGAATTATTCATTTTTTGTGGTAATGTTACAATGTTATCTTCCTCTGCCCACTGAGTGCTGTTATAATTCCAGGGGCATTGCCTGACCTTCTTCAAAACCACAGTATCAGCACATTAAGGCAGAGAATTAAAACCAGAGAACATTTATTGCTGTAAAGAGACATAAACACAGCATTGTTTGCACACCTTAAGCTCTTCTGCTTTGAGTTTCCAGTCATTTATTTCTTTTTTCAGCTGGGATTTCTCCATTTCCATCGCTCCAGCAGTTCGACTGTGCTGGCCCACGATCCGGGTCATATTATCAATTTGCTTCTGGAAGATCTCAGCGATCCTTTCCTTCTCAAACACACGCAGTTTCAGTGTCTCACACTCCGACTGCGCCTTGTGTGAGGAGCCCTCTTCACTCTCCACATGCTGGAGCTGCTGCATCCTGCTGCCAAGCTGGGGCCGTAGCTCCCCGACCTCCTGGCTGGTAGCCCCGAGGGCTCTCTCCCTCTCCCGCAGACAGGCCACCAGGTCTGACACTGTTTGCTCAGCAGCCTCCAAATCCCTCTGCTTGGCTGCAAGATCTTCCGTGACTTTACCGAGCGCTTCCTCGGTCATCTCCAGCTGCACAGTCAAAGAGGAGATTTTTCCAATGCTTTCGTTTTTTTGCTCAGTTGCAGCCATCTGAAGAATAACAATACAAGGATCAACCAGGAGATTTGTTTATTTCTACCTTTAGAACGTCCTGGCACACTTCTGGTTTTCTGTAGTACATCTTCAACACTTGAGCTGTACAGAAAAATAAGGTCAGGATGCTCTGGCTCCTCTCTCTTCATTTTAATACCTGAGTAGAATATTGGTTTTTTAAACACAGGAAATGAAAAATGTTACACCGATGTAAAAAAAAAAAAAAAAAANAAAATTCAGAGCACTTAAGGCTAAAGAACTTCACGTGATAAAACTCAACTGGCTGCACTGTAAAGTTGGGGAAAAATAATTACGTGAATAATTTATTACTGATTTAACTCCTGCAGGCAGCAAGGTACACCATTTAAAGCACAAAGTACTGTGATTCAGAAACTGGGAACAGCGCAAAGTAGGAACCAAAGAAAAGAGTGAACTTCCTGGTGGGAGGATTTTCAACAAAAATGGATTGAGAAAATGTAGAATGATGTGTGAGTTAGCTCAAGCCTGTGGTCTGGTAGAAAATAAAGGAACCAACTGGATCTTTATTCATAATGCAAAGAAGGTTATCTAATTAGAGCTAACTTTTGAGGGGTTGAAGTTTGGAAGAAAGGGGAATGTGAAGGCAGTGTCTGCTTGGTCAGAAGGAGTTCTGCCACAGCACTCACTGGTTTATAAACACAAACTTCATTATGTTTTCATTAAATACTGCATAAAGCAAAGCCTTATGAAGGCCTTTAATTTACTAACCACTCTTACAGACATGCTCACTGCTGAAAACACCACATTCTACAATTTGTTTGGTAGATCCAGTAGCATTAAACTTCCTGGAAATGTACAAAAAGTCACGTTGGAGGTTTATAGACAAAATCACCAACCTGGCACTCCATTTGTCTGCGACACTCCATCCTCATTTCCTTCAGTGCCCTTCCCATGCTCTGCAGCTGCATGTTCCTGTTGTCCAGCTGCCTCCTGAGCTGGTCCATGGCAATGCTGTTGTTTATGTTCTGATCCCAAAATCGCTTGTTCTGCTCTTTTTCTAGGCTTAGCTCTATCTCTTTTTTATGGAGTTCAGTCTATAAGAAATTAAAGTCATGTCCCTCTAAATAAATTCAGGATTTTTTTGTTCTCTTAATAATAATTTAAAATGTAAATAATGTTAAAAAAAACACTAACACACACATTTCAGAGCTACTAATTTCAACAATATGAATTTAAAGTGTGGCCCAAACTGAATTACCAACGGGTATTTCTGCTAATCATAACTTTTGCTGTTGTTACTGCTTGAATAAATCTTGCAAAATAGGTATTAAGGGACCAAGGTTCCTTAACAAAGGCATCTAAACTGTGAGGTTAAAGTGGAGGGAGCTCAGCATCTTGATATGATTTGCATAGGTTTCTGTGGCTTTGAATTTATGATAAAGTTAAGCTTTAATTCTGAATGTCCCTCATTTCTACTGGCAAAGGCCTTTGGGCCTTTCACAGCGAATTCAAATTTCTAGCTAGAAATAATCCTCAAAGTTAATTAAAAGGGGAAACAAGCAAGGTGCAAATCTGAACACCATCAGTAAGGACAGGCTTGTAGAAAGCAAGACTTTTTTCAATACTATCACTTGTTTTTATCAGCAGTTGATGAATCTGGTCATTGGGATTTCCAGATCCTTGGCCATGTTGTGCCTGGTCTGTCTGAGCTTCTGCTGTCTCAGAATGAGCTCGGTGCAACTGCTTCTTCTCAAGGTCTTTGACCTAGAAAAAGGCAAATATTCATGAAGAATTATCTTAAAGCATTCTATTTTAAACAGTTTATTGGATTTCTTCCAGTTTTCTTCTAAGTTCTACTTGAAAGAAGTACAAATGTTATCTCTTGTCTCAGCAGAGTTAGTCCCTGGGTGTACTCATAATTGTGTTATCTTCTTTTAGTGATTAAGCTCAGCTTCATTTCAGAGTTAATTGAGGTTCTGGAGAGTAATTTGGCTTCCACCTGAATCCAGAGCTCTTCCGAAGTCCCTTCCTACACCATAAACGCTGACTGGAATGGTAAAAGAACACTTCAGGGAAAAAAAAAAGACCTCTTTTCACAGAGGAATATTCCTTCACCATGGCTACATTCAGAAATCTCCAGGCAAACCC
Source organism: Dryoscopus gambensis (assembly GCA_013389985.1). Classification (NCBI taxonomy): domain Eukaryota; kingdom Metazoa; phylum Chordata; class Aves; order Passeriformes; family Malaconotidae; genus Dryoscopus; species Dryoscopus gambensis. Next base: position 355,668 of record WEIT01011397.1, read on the forward strand.
ATTTTGTACCAAGCAATGTTCACTTTCTCCAAAAGGAGGAAACTTCTGCCAGTGTATGAGATGATGGACCAGTCTACAAGGCTATTTAATAAAGATACTCTTACGTGCAAAGTTTAAGGTAATGTAATTTATCTCTACTGTCCACACAGTTCTTCTGAAGCAATCTCTCACCAAAAGGCTTTCCTCCTGTCTCTGGAACATTTCAGATCTTCACATACTCATTTTCACTGGCACCAGTGCTAACAGTCAAATCCATACCCACCTTGTTTTCATAGATCCTCTTCATTTCTCCCAACTTGGAATGGAGCTGACCAACTGTGGATTCTAGGTGAGAGACTTCATGTGGATACACTGAATTCGGGGTTCTTGCTTGTTCTCTAGTTTGAGGTGGAGAAATTAGAAGCTGTGAGAACCATCAAGGAGAAGCAGCCTCAGCCTCCTCATACTCAGCCTGCCTAACACATGGATGTTTTGTCTCTCCTCTATATTGTGTGGTTTTGTGGGGTTTCTGGTTTTTTTCCCTTTTCTCTTCATTTCACAGTCTGTGCAACAAGTGCTTCATTTAAACAAAAGCACTGAGAAACCAAAAGAATAGGGCCAAGAGTGAAGGGTAGGAGCAGCACAAGCTTTCTCTCAAATTAAGGTTACTCTTAACATTGTCTACACTGTAATCAAAACCCAGACTTAATGACCTCTCTCCATCAGGCTTTGGATGCTACTTCCAAGCTGCAGGCACCGTCAGCTGTACGAGGCAGTGCTGCCACCTCCTGCTCATGCCCATTTCTTAGCCGCTCAATCCTCTTCCCAAAAGAAAACACTGGTTACAATTTCATCTTGGCAAATAGTGACTTCTTTCACTTGTCAGAATGTAATCATTTCGATGTTCTGTTATTAAGTATCAAGTTATAGACGGTTTTATTTTGAAGGGATTACTGTATAACTCAAGGGGATGGCGTGGCAAAAATTAGGACGTTTCAAACAAAAAAGGACAAAACTCCCAGTGAAACCAGAAGGAAAAAGCTGATTTAACCACCAAAATTACTTTCAATCTTTTCTTTTAATGGTGAAATTGGTGTCCCAACCAATTCCACACGTCCACTTAAGGGACACTTAGAAAAGTAAGGTGCAGAGATTATTCCAAAAGAGAATTTTTGTGGCAGTAAATGAACCAGGAAATTGTCAGCATGGAAGGAAAAAGCAGCAGAAAGTCATGAGCAAATAAACATCTCGATGGAACAATTACTGAAGTCCTCACAAACATTGCTTGCTGCCCTCTAGTCACCCCACCCTAAATACCATTGTCATCACAAAGGAATTCTGTGCAGAACACGTGAAAAATGTCTGGTTATGCCTCATGAACAAAAAAACAGAGAACAGGTACCTAATTTGATGTTGCTGAAGCAGAAGTACTCTTTGGGTCTGTGAATCTTTTGTCAGTGACTGAAGTTCTTCCTCCACCTATTGTGAACAGATGACAGTACAAACCCCTGAAGGAAAGGCAGGCTGAAGAGCAGATTCTAAAGTGTCATTTCCTCCCTTTTGGTTCCACCTTGAGCTGTGGAAATGTGGTGAATCCCAGCAGCAAACCCAGTGCCGAGGTGGGACCAGTGTAAAAGTGCCAGCACCTGCCACCTTCACTGCAAAGTGGCATTTGCACCTCTTTATGCCATAACCCTTTCCCTAGGCCAGGTTAGAAGGGGACTCATGGAGTTTTCAAATATATTTCCTAAATGCCAGAACACAGAGCATCAGAAGGAAAATTAGGACTTGGTTCACATACCAGGACCACCTTTTCTTTGAGGTGTGACACCTCTGAGTCCAAACCCCGCAAGACATCACGAAACGCTGTGCTCTGGCTGTGGATGAGCAGGCTGGTCATGTCCTCATGCTCACAGAGCTTCCTGCCCATGCTGTCTTTGCAGTCCATTAGGATGCCATGTAACTCCAGAAGTAATTCCTCAAGGCTGTGGACCACCTTTGTTAGGTGCTCATTTTGGCCGCCAGCCTCCCTCAGCACCTTGTCCTGCTGCTGGCTGGCAGCTTCCAGCTCTCCAGCAGTATTTTTGAACTGTATTTTTACATTCTCTTGGCTCTGAGACTCCTTTCGTCTGAATTTGGAAACAAAAATAAAATAATTTAGAGGACAGGATTCACATGTTGTATTATCCTCACAGGTATAATACCTGAGTTGAGCTTGCTGTGCCTCCCAAAGCTCATACACCTGTCCTGGTCTTCATACCTGCTATCCTGAAGTGCATCTCTTCCCATCTGCATTTCCATCAGTTTGCTCTACCAGTCAGGCTTCAATGGGTTTCCTGTTGCTCACATAGCTCAGTGGTCTAAAGGAGAAAAACAAACAAACAAACAAATGAAACCAACCAAGATACTGATGACATAACCTAAATAAAAAAGCGGCTGCTCGAAATAGTGCTGGTGAAACTGGCAAAAGAATCAGCAGTGACAAGGACTCATCTAAATTTAAGAAGCTGCCCCAAGTTTCAACTCACTTCATGCAGCCTCTTCTGCACATCTCCACCTTTCTCAGACAAATTGTAGAATAAGAGGAGAATTTGATTATATGTAACCTAGAGCACAGAAGCAAGGAAACCTGAGCCAATTCACACTGTCTTATTTTATTGGAATTGATCAGGCAATGGATTATTTGCTCCATTCCTGAGGCGTTGGTGTTAGTTTGAACCATCAGTCTGAGTGAATCAGTAAATCAAATCGCAGTTCGCCATCAGTTTTCAAACTTATTAATGACCCTTCTGTGGGAGAAACTTTCAAACATTAGACACATGAAAAGAGAAGAAAAAAAGAAGAAGAAAATGAGAAAAAAATCTATTACTCAGTGGCAGTTTTAACCCGATGGTATTGAGAGGTTTCTTATTTAGATTATTTAGATTTTCCTGTGTGACTGGTCCTCTGGAGCACTTGTGACCACACCACAAGCCAAGAGGCAGCTCCAGCAGCACCTTCCACACCTGGATAACTCAACCCCTTCAACAAACCCTCTGCCCGACACAGCCGCGCAGTGGGTGCTTCTTGTGAGCACATTAGGGAGAAAAGCGGAGCCCTTGGTCCCAGAGCCCAACCCTGAGGGGCCAGAAGGGCGAGGAGAAAATCCCCTCAGCCGTTCTTCCATCGCAGGCCGCGG
>WEIT01011397.1:364777-420221 GCA_013389985.1 Dryoscopus gambensis
CAGAAAATTGTGAAGTAAGCGAACAGAGTAACTGAGAGCTGAGAGGGAGAAGACGCTTCCATTCTTTTAGTGCAGTGGGCTGAGGCAAAAAGGCCATTGTAATGGTAAATCGCATGCAGAAAGGAAGAAAAGACTGATAATCAATCACAAATGAAGCATTCGTTTGGATTTTGGCAATTTGCTGGCCAGGGGCTTTTAAATCCATAAACGTTTTCTTTTCTTTTCTTTTTTTTCTTTCTTTGGCCCCATTTTTAAAAGCATAGTTTTGATCTGCCGAAGATCGGAAGAGAAATCTTTACCAAGCTCTCATGCCCAGAGTACCTGGGAATGGGGAGTGCTCCGTGCCAGTAAAATCCTGACGGAGAAGCAGCATGGTGAAATGTTGATGGGGCTGATTTTAACCCATCAGCTTGGACTCTGGCTCTGAAGAAGAACTTTCCACCTCAGGCTCTTGTGTCTCACGTTCAGGGATGACTTGTGGTGGGCTTCTGGGGACTTTGATTTCCAGCCAGGTCGCTCTGTGACTGCCTGCGTGGGTTTTGTGTTTGCCTGAGTATGTGATTAGGACAGATGAGGATGTTAGACAACATTAACACGAGCATATCACCTTCGGAGTGCAGCATCACCCACAAGGGAAGATACATCTACCTGGAGGCACTGCTGCACGGAGGTGCTCCATGGGGATTCACGCTGAAGGGCGGGCTGGAGCATGGAGAGCCATTAATCATCTCAAAGGTACTCTTCTCATTTTCTGCGCCATGCAAGCGAGTTGGGAGTGGTGCCCGACTCAAAGGGCAAGAGTTGTAGAAGTAACACTGAAATGTTATAATTGATGTTGTATTTGGCTTGGGTTTTAAGTGCTGAGCACCTGTTCAAGTGAGCAGGTTTGCTCAGCAGCTGTGTATTTGAGGAACACAGGAGAGCTCTCGGCATTGTTTAACTATCCAAGCGCAGGTTTTGTCCCACAGGAAGTATCGTGGCTTGCAGAAACTGGCTGTATTTATTTCACTGCTATGAATGGGAGGGAATAGGGGACTCTCACAAAGTGGTCTTGTGTCATGAAGTCGTGGCATATCTGAGCACGGTCAGTAATCCATCCCCACCACTCCTGAGGTGAGAACAAAGTGAGTGCTTTCAGTCACACGATGGAATGTTGGCAAATTAGAAGTGTGTGTGTAGAACAGTGCAGTAAATACTTGCACCTATTTGGTAAGTGTATAAATTGTGCTGTGTTAGTGGTTTGCTCACCCTGTGTACTCTTTACTTGCTAAATATCTGTTAAGTATGGTGCGCCTTCAAGATTTTTATTATTTAATGATTGGGTATTCTCAGCAGGCAACTAGTAGCATAGCTCACAAGGATATTTAGAGGGGGAAAACTGGGAGAAGGAATTCCTCATTCTTATCAGAACCAGTCTGTACAAGTACCCAGGTACCTCAAGATGCAGGTGCTGAAGACAACGGATTTTCAAAAGCATCACCTTAAATCTATGAATATCTAAAATAGGTTTGACCTATGACCCTAAAACTGTTCTGAAAATAGGATCTAGGTAATTCTGAAATTTTACCTCTAGTGGGTCTGAACGATATTTCTCGTGTCATCAGTCTGGTGCATTCTGTGTGTTTATAGTGTGTATGTAGAGCTGCCAGGTGCACAGAGGGACATATGTCCAATCTTACTCCCTCCTGCAAACTGGGATGTATATGGGGAATTCAATGGATCAGAACCAGCAGCAGCTAAAAGAAAATGCTGATACTCAGAATCAGTGTTGTTCAAATCCTTTGCATTTTCAAATCCCGTTGCAATTCCCTGTGCGAACGCGTTCACATGAAGACTGTCAGTCACTGAAGTAAATTAGTTGTGATTAGTGCATTTACATGTTGAAAGTAAAAAAAAGGGGGACTCCCATAAAAGTCCTTTCATCGTAAAGGGGTTTTAGAAATTTCACACAATCATCTTTCTTGCAGGATCTTCTTGGAGACAGTTTTGCATAGCCACAGGCAGCAAAAGTAGCCTCACTGGAATGGTGTTATAATTTTTTTTTATAACCATTTGAGACTAACACAGGCTGTTCACTGTTCCTGGCAGTGTTCTGCAGTTGTGAGGAAAGAGATTCTTTTTGCTTTGACATTCTTCTGTGATGTAAAAATCAACCCCCACCCTTTTTTTTTTTTTTCTTTTTTCTTTTTTTTTTTTTAATTGGGGGCAGGGAGACAGAGAGGATGGGAGATGGCTCTGGCTGCTGAACATTAATTAATCTATGGGATTTGGTTTCCACAACAACCAGGCCCCTTAATGTCAAACATGCCTGGAGTGTGCATAGTGCCACTGGGAGCTGCATGACTTGTGCCTGCCTTTCCTGAAACAACACCGCAAAAATGTGCTGGGTTTTATTTTTGGTAGGGTTTTCCCTTTTTTCTCCTTGTAGTCCCTGCTTGGTTTGTGCTATCAGTGCAGCATTTCAGTGTTTTGCTCATGCATGGGTGATGCAGAGCTGGAGAATGGCTGCATGTGAAAGCTCTGCTTTCTGGAATTCAGGCAGCTCCCGTTTCCTGGTTTCCAGTTTCAACTGAGAAATTCCTCTTGTGCTTCAATTCACTATGTGTTCTTCAGAATTAATTGCATATTAGTCATTTAGCTAATTCAGTATTCCTCGCCTGATTGTACTGTGAAGTAATGAGGAACTGTGGGGAAATGATGAATTATGTTACAGGTTTAATTCTGTACAAGAGTGCTTGGAGAATCATAGAAAGTTTTGGGTTGAAAGGGACCATTAAAGATGCAGGCATGCACTGGGAATGATCCAACAACAGTTCTAAATAATACTACATATAAATACCAGAAAATATGGATGGCAGTTTTTAATTTCTGGTTTTTCATAAGACATTTTATTTCTGTTTTGGCTCCCTGTTCTGTTGGCAAATAATTATATTTATGTCTGCTTACCTGTCTGTTTGCACTGACAGAGTGGTGTTAAATGGCCTTAGAGTAAATGAAAGTGGACATTTCAGCAAATATCTAAGCTGGTGCCCATGACAGCTTGCAATGTGACGAAGTAACACTGATGTAGTGTTATGGAATAGTAGAGAGATGAGAGGTAGCAGATCTGTGTGAATACAATAGCTCTTTCTAGCCATCAGGAACTGCTGGGGGCCCAGGGTACTGGTGTGTCTCAGCTTCAGACCAAAGGCTGTAATGGAAGTTCAAACCCAAGAGGAGTGAATTTACAAAAGACCCACATGCACAAAAACGGCTTCTCACAGCCCTAGGCAGCCCTTGGGAAAGACACGTTTCTCCACCAATAACGTGCCAAGAATTTATCCAAAAGTGAGGGAAGCAACAGTTGGGCGTGGAAGTGCAAAAAGCAGACCTATGTTCTCAGCTGGTATAAAGTGCTGGTTTAGAGAGCCAACTACCAGAGCTTTAGTATCCTTTTAGTGTATTTGTTTAGTATTGCCTTCAAAATAAGAACAAATGAGAATTTGCTGCCTTTCAGTCAGATTCCCTTTTCTGTACAGACGTATTGCTGCTCTCTGTGCAGCAGGACAGGCCGATTCAGAGCGGGGGAGGTGGCTGACTGCACAGATGGGCACAGATGGGCAAACTTCCAGTTAAAAACAGTAGTAAAGCTTTGCTGACTCAGCCACGGTGCTCAGCACATCATGCAACCCAGCCTAACTCAACTTGTCAGAAATGTTGGGTGTGCAGCTAACGTGAATTTGCGTGGCTAAAACACACAGATTCTTTACACTAATGCTGCTCTTTTTTCCCCTGTGGAAACACAGCCCTGTACTGAAACAGTTCCATGGCAGCTGATTCAAAGTCCTCAAGGCAGGTCTATTTATCATTTATTTTGCTGGAGGTGAGAGCAGATCATAAATTTGTTACACCTGACTCACATTTTTCCCTGCGGGAAGCCTCAGAATGAAGCTTTGTGAAATCCCCCCAGCATCTGTTTTTGTTGTACCAGCAGGAAAGGAATGGAAGGATGGGCAAAGCGGAGTCAGTTGCATGTCCCTTTTCTGCTGCACCTCAAGGAAATGTCCAAAACTCAGTACCTAAAGGAGCACCAGAAGTCCCTGGGTAGCAGTGGGACAGTGCCCAAAAAGAGGCAAACTAACACGGTCTATTTTCCCTCTTGTATTGATTCTGTGGTATGAAGCATGTTGTCAATGACATTAGTCCTTTGGCAAGAAGATTCTCAAGTTTTTAATTACTTCCCTTTTTTAAAAAAAAAGTGACAGTGCCTTGTTTTGTTCTTAGTGCTTAAAAACGTTTGTGCTTAAGAAGTAACTCAGTGTCCTCAATGTGTCACTAAGGCTTCAAAATGAGTAAAGTCAGATTCCCTGAAGTGACCTCCACTCCTCTGTTTCCAGACCTTGGGTCCTACAGTTGAATTTCTGATTTTTTATTATACCTCTTTAGTAATTTGGAACCCTGTAATTTTGACCCAGATTTGGGGATATTTGCTCACAGTGGAAATTTCATTAAACAAGGGGTTTCTTCATCTGGAAATAGAACTTCAATGATAAATGCCAAAGTCATTGCAGGTGATACCAAATGTTTAATTAGAATCCGATATCCTGTGGCCTCAAAATCATGATAATACCCAGAAGTAAACCCAGATTTCTATTTCCAAATTACTTTCTTGGCTCGCCCTTAGCTGTAAGATCAAAAATGTAAAAATGAAAGCCCTGACTGTTTTAGGCAGTAAAGGCAAACTGGTAACAGAAGGGTTCATTCCCTCTCAATTTTCTCTAAGAATTTTTAACCTAAGGTAATTAATGTTAATCAGTCTCAACCATTTTGGAGCCAGGAGAGGTATTTCTGTGGTGTGTTTCTCCTTGCTACGCAAACCTTTGGAATTATTCTGGCTGTTGTAGGCCTCTGAAATGCCCTTTTATTTTGAGCTCTGTGTTGACGATACTAACAAAGGAGTTGTTTCTCTTGCCTAGGAATTAAAGCATCCAAAGCGATCTCCCTTGGATAGTGGCTGTGTGGGAACACTTTTCACATGCTGTGCTGGAGTTCATGGGTTCCCTTCACTCAAAAGGGCAGGTCGTTTGCAGGGACCTCATGCCAAAAGCATGACACAAACTCTGAGATTTACCTCTCAGCAGGGAGGTAGGAAGCAATAAAAGTTTAATAATAATGGGAATAGTTTGGGACAGAGCCTGAGAAATAATCCGGAATTCTTGTAAGGTGTTTAAACCTTGTCCGGAGCCTGATCCAAACTCTGATGCAATGAACAGCAGTCAGTGCTTGCAGGAGCTGGACCTGGCTGCCTTCCCCTGCCTGTGCTGCCTCTCTGGTATTTTTGGTTGAGAGAGCTCATAGAGCACTTGGTGATGTGCAATGAGAATTGTTCCACCATTCTTGACAAAACAGAACTCAAAAGGCCATTCTATACCCAGCTGGTCCACAGACACTTATCCCTGTCTCTGATCCAAACACTGGGAATCCCAGGAGCTTTCCCCACTTGAATGCCCAGAGTCCCTATAAACAAAATAAAATTATCTTATGCACTGACAGGCAAAGTTTCTTTGCATCTCTTCCCTGCTTCCCTGCGATCTGACAAGAGGCAGTTTAGGAACTGTTACCCTTTCTGTAGGGCTGCAGGCACAAAACCCGTGTCCAGTGCTCACATTAGAGAGGCTTCTCTGAAGCTGGCAGAGTCATGAGAGACTTGTTGGCCCGGGCATTAGGACACGAAACTGAGTCAGAGGCATGGTGACATCTGTGATTTTTTTTTTTAAATTTATTTTTATTTTTGCTTTGGATATTTCCACCCTTGTTCTTGTCTACATGGACTTTATTTTTCTCCTTGCTGCTGAAGAATAGCTTGGGGCCTGTGTTGTTAATGTTTATAAAAACACCCCTTCTCACCCTTTATCTTCCAATATTCTGCAAGTGGGCTGGTGATGGTAAGGGGTTCATGGTGCAAAACCATCTGCCGGAACATCCGCAACAGTGCACAAAGCAGATGCCTGATCCCAGATAGCAAGGAAATCTGGATGCCATGGACTGGCCACCGCCACGGTAATTGTTTCAAAAAGCAGGAGGCAGCCCCTCACCACTCTTCCTGCTTTCTCAGGGCTCGCATTAGGGCCTCTCCGAAGGCTGCTGATGCCAGCACAAGGGACAGGATTGCCTACCTTTTCTTAAAGCGAGGCACTTGCTGGATGAAAAGGCTTCTATTGTCAGCCCCTCCATTAGACTGCCGAGCGTTCTCCAGCACAAAAAGACTTCTGTTCACTTCCACAGCACTGAATTAGCAACCGCAGGCAAACCCAGTGTGCCTGACGTAAGCAGGGCCTGGTGGGCACTGCTGCTGCTCCAGCAGGGTCGGGGGCAGCTCTTCAGACTGCTGAGGGGGCAGTGCCAGCTGTGCTGTGCTGCATCACAGGGAGCCTGGCTGCAGGGAGTACCTTGCTTGTCCCAAGCTATGGATCCCAAGAGGCACAGACAACTCCATTAGAAATGTGCCTGTGGAAGGAAATGATGAAAAAAATCATCTCTCTGTGCTGAGAGGGAGTGGGGATGGCATCTGCAGGTGTGGATGTCCAGTTGACCAGTCATGCTTTAGTGTTTCCTCCTTAGCAGAGGTCAGCCCAAGCTGTAAAGTTTTGGCCCAAATCCCCAGAGACACCTGCTCTGAAAGATCGGGTCTCCACCCCTCATTGCAGCCACATGAGTTACAGAGTGTCATGTCCTTCAAAATCTCAGAAAGGTATAAGAGAAGAAATATTTTCTTCTCAGGACAGAGAGCAATCCTGTGTGATTAAACACGACGTAGTTCTTAGAGTCAAGAAATGAAACCTTTGTAAATCCTGGCCTGGCTTTAGCTTACATGAAAGATTAGACAGAAAAATGCCACATATCCTTGTTCACTTGGCTGTAGCAGATATAGCCAGAGTTGAGGTTTACACTGATCCTAAAATGAGACCCATGGAATGCACTCAGTGTTTATACACAATAGATGTTTGCTTGTGAAAGGGTCCACTACTTTCAACCTTTCCCACACTTCTCGGGAGCCCAAGGCATAGAAAGAAAACCCATCATCAATAATAGAGCTGGAGCTGAGCTAATCTCATCTCAAATTTCACTGGTGTTTGCCTTCAAGAACTTTTGATGAAGCTCAAAATTATGGAGCATGAATCCAGGTCTATTGCACGGAAAGTATTTGACCAGTGACAAGACCCAAGGGAACAGCTGGAGCTGTGTCAGAAGATGTTTAGGCTGAATACTAGGAAAAGGTTCTTCAGCTAGAGGATGGTCAGGCACTGAACAGGCTTCCCAGGGCAGTGGTCATGCCCCGCAAGCCTGCCAGAGCATAAGGAGTGCTTGGAAAATGCTTTCAGGCACATGATGGAATTCTTAGACTGGTCCCGTGCAGAGCCAGGCATTGGACTTCATGACCCTCATGAATCCCTTCCAACTCAGGATATCCTGTGAACTAGTCAAAATTGGGAGAGAACTGTAATTTGCCTTCTGGCAAACGCTGGTAGTCGAAGGAACAATGTCCAGAGGCCTTTGGAAATATACCGCTAAGGCAGAAAATATCTGTCACTCATTTGTGTACTTCCAAAGCCTTGGGTGAATCCCCATCCAGTGGCAGCAGAGAGTGCATCCAAGGCCGTGCCAGGAAACCCTGAAAGGTGTTGGCACCCATTAGTACCAACTGAGTACACCTGAGAGGTGGAAAAAAACTTTCCAAATGTTGTTTGTTTTAAGTAAGAGAAAGTTTGTGTCCACTCATTCTCACAGCTGAACTGGAAATAGAGTTCTTGTCTTTCCATTTTTAGCCAGCCATTGCCTAAATCATAAAAAAAACCCCAACATATAAATGATTCCAGGTTTCTTGGTCAACTGAAATTAGGAAAAGAGCAACAGGAGCAGAACAAGAGCAGCTTATCCAGGACACAGCTTGTTAACATCCTAACTGCTATTCAAGCATAATATTAATTTTTCACACTTGCATTAAAAAATCCCACCAAAAAAAATCAAACCCCAGTGAAGAATGATTCCTGCTGATAAGAAAATCACTGTGTTTTAAATTCATTAATAGAATAGGCTGTGGGATACATTTCAAAGCATGGGGTGAGAAATAAGCTCCCAAATCCCATTAAGAAATAACAGGATTTATGTGCATTCCTCCCATATATTAACTTTCCCCTCTGGAAACGTCTTGTGCTGAGCTGGTGCCATTTTTCAGGCAGGTGCAGTGTTTTGCAGTTCCCACAGACTCACCAGCTAATCTGCCAGCCTGAAAGCCATTCCCCATTCTCCATCAAGAATGGGGATTTTCCGAGGCACGGCTGAATGCGGAGTTTGGCTGACAAGTGCCGTGGCTGGGCGTTGTAGCGGGGTTCGGTCACACATTCTGCAGCGATGCCGTAAGCAGCTCTGGCCCGGCCACATCCGCCGCTCCGATGTTTCCAACCCCGGCCAGCAGAGATCCAAGAGATACTGGAGCTTAACAGCCGCTATCAGGAGCGGGGCGTTTTCTAAACATGACACGCAGAGGTACAATTTGTGAGCTGAAGTCTTCAGGCAATTGGTCTGTAGGATCAGCAGGGTCCGAAAACTTCCCAATACCTGTGGAGAACTGACTCCCTGAGAAGGAGCGTCCACTGTAGCCATGTGGAAGTTTTTACCTTGGTTTTCTACTGAGCTCGAGAGCAGTATTTATTTTCTCTGTCATGGTAGTGGCAGCAGGATAACGTTAAGAGCTACAACCCCTTTAATGCTGTTTATGAGTGTAATAAAGAAATCTGCTCCCAGGTGGTTGGAATTTATAGTTGTGATACAGTCATGAGATGTAAGTATAAAACCCCAAATGTGGGGATGGGTGAAGAGTGAAGCAGGAGTGAGTCTGCAAATGCACCAGGGAGTTTACTACTTCATACGAGGATGATGTTGCTTGAGATTTATGCATCATTTCATATTGGATTTTAAGATGTTTACAGTGGCACGTAATTGCTGGAATAATCGTGTGCTTGAAAACTTGCAGTAGTGCCGGATCCATTATTGCTATTTTTTTTTATTTTTCTGTAAAAATATGTGTTCTTTAAAGGAATGCTTCATTTAGAAAAGTGGATTGGTCCCCAGTGTTAGACCTTATGTCTTCCTACATTGATTGATGACCAGTCTTGCCAGTGGACTGAGAGACCCACATTTCTCAAATGCAGTCTCATAGAAACTGGGAAATGAGCCGATGGAATCCAGACCAAAGATCTGGCTGTTTTCCAGGGGCAAATACACGGCAAGACACATTTCCAGTTTCAAGAGAGGGGCTTGTAATGGAGAAAGAAATGTGAAACATTTGGACAGCGAAGGGTGGGGTCGTGGGGGAATCTTCATTTTCTCAATGGTCCCTCTTCCCTCCCTCCTGCCCTGCTCCGTTTGGTGTTTGCTTAAAAGCAGTTGCCAGTGTTTGTTGAATAGTGTCAGCACAGAAGGGATGCAGCCACTGACCTGACTAAAAGGCAACAGCAAAAGGTTAGTAGAATTAGTCTTGTACTGCAGACTTGTATTAATAGTTGTATTGTCGGGTTGTTGGCACAAACTCTGCAATTAAATAAGTTGTTGGCACTCTTCCCTAGGTTAAATTACTATGGCTGTTCCCCCTGCTTGCAAGTCAATGAATACAACACTTTTGGGGAGGCAAGTTCAAGCATTTTTGTTCTTTGGGGATTCTGCACATTTCTGGTCTCAAGCTAAGAGGTTTCTCCTGGCTTTCCAAGCAGACCTCTGTTGTTGTTCTGTCTCTGCAAACAGCCTGTGCAAACTAATGCTGGAATAACCAAGCAGGGAAGGAGGTGGGTAAGAGGGAAGGACGCCACAAAAGACTGATGGAGAAACAAATGCCCTTAGAAGAGGTCCTTGCTTTCTCTCCTGCCCAGATCCACAGATGTTTCTTAGCACTGGGCTATTGTTGGAGAGGATTAGTTTTTCATCACAGCTTCATCAGGGGCAACTTACCCTTTTTGTTAGGCCAAAAACACAGCCACAGACATGGGAGGGGAGGGACTCCCTGTATATGCTTGCCCATAAGTGCAGAGCAGCCCCTTTTTCCCAGCCTGAGGCCCTCATCCCACTCTTGCTTTAGTTAATAGCAGTTGGGTTTGTTCCAGGGGTCCCACCACACTCCTCTGTGCCATTCTGCAGGGGCCACTCTCAGCAATACACCTCCGCAGCTGGAAAAACTCTGGCTTTGCAATTTATTAACAGTTCCTTCTACTTTGGGAAAAGAAGTCCTTGCGCTTCTTTCTGAGTCTGTCTCTAACGCAGCAACACGTTGACCTGCCAGCAGCACCTGTGTCCTCACCTGTTCACTAAGGGGTACCTCCAAAAATCACTCTTCCCTCTGTGTAGTCCAGTCCTCTGGGGTAGCAACCTGTAAACTTCAGGCACAAGAAATGCAGGTGCTTCAGTCTCTCTTTTCCTGTGGCTAATGTGGAAAGGCAGCAAGACTGTGGGGAGACTGTGCTCTGTACAGTCTGAGCTGAGAAACCTGTACCTCCAAGAGAACATCCAAGAGAACATTTTGCTATGCAAAAAAAAGTCAAGGCACAGCCCTCATCTGTGCTTCCCTTAAGACTGGCTGTTATTTAACCAAGTGTTGGACATTAATTATGAACTGCAGTTAGCGGTTTCCATGCCCACCAGGGACAGGGGCTTTTATGATTTATATCAATGTTTGAGGGAGATTGATGGAGAATGAGCCGTGGACACACCAACAGAAGTTGGAGGTTTGGAGGAAGGAGTAAGCAAAACCAAAAGTAAGCGTGCTTGTGTGACTCTGTGTCTCTGCAACTTGTTATGTATCTCATCAGCTGCTGAAACAAAAGGTTCCTGTGCTGGTTGGAGCTAAGAGAACCAGGGTGAGCATCTATTGTTCTGTACGTTTTATTCTTCTCAGGCTGGGATCTTGTCAGCTCTCATTAGCTTAACAGGTTGGACTGTGTCACCCCTTGGATGGGAGACTTTGCAAGGCAAAGAGAACTGACACAAAGTGGTTCAGTCTGTGGTCCTGCTCCTGCTGAGTCAGTGCTGAATCACTGACCCCTCGGGGTTTGGGGGGAGAGGGTGTGATAGCGCTGCTCTGTGAGACCTTCTGCCTTTGGTGATGAGATATCATGGAAGCTCAGGCAGTGGCATATTGTACTAGGGGAAAAATGTGATGCCACAAGCTAAATTCTGTTCAGGATAAATCACATGCCAACAACAGCATTATCGTCTTGATTTTGCCTGAGTCACATTAAGCCCTCCTTGTAATTCACAGGGGGTTGTAGTCTGCCCCTGTACTTTTGGTGACCAGTTGTAGACCAAGCACAATCCTCAGTCAAATATCTTTGGGTAGTCGCTGGCTCTTCAGCACTCCAGAGAGAGTCTGCTTCTCTCTAGGGTAATATGAAAATGGGGGTAGTATCCTGCCATTTCCAATAAAAGCATTATCTTCCATTATGTCTGTGGCCGTGGCATTCCCCAGTGACTGGAAGGGAGCAAATCAGTCCCGCAGCAATTGGATCCGAGCTGGCTCCCTGCATCCCTGGGGGATGTCACTGGCCAGCTTCACAGCAATACCTAGAAATCTGCAAGGTTGGTTTATTGTGCCAGAGTATGGCTTTGAAGTACTTCCTCTCACGGTAGTTCAAGGCAATCACCTCTGTATCTGCTAAAAGCTGGGAATGTGGGTAAGGAAACCAGAGTTAGAAAGACACCTTTCTGCGCAGGCGAGATGAGAGACTGGGCCTTTCCAAGCTCTATAGCTATTCCTGCAAATTCCCTAGCCAAAAAGAAAAAGAAAAAGAAGAAAAAGAAGATGGATAAAAAGAAAGTCTGGTTGTCTCATAGCTGCTCTACAGGCAACCCTGAGATCCCTCTGGCAAGAGCAACCGAAGCTGAATTTGTCATTGTTTGGCTTGTGTCACCCAGCTGGTCGGGTCAGAGAGCTTCTCTGACCTGAGTCCATGAGTGATGGACAGGTCTGTAGCGGGCATTATCACAACATAATCACACGGAGTGAAAGGAAAACCCTGTGTGCCTTTCTTAACTTTTTCCCTCCCTGATCTCCAAATCTTTAGGATAATACATCTTTTCTTATTTTATTCTGAATCCGTTAATGCTTCTGTTGTGTAATAAGGTTTTCACAGCAAAATATGGCCTGGAGAGTAGTAAATGGAATTCTTCCAAGGATCCCCAAAGATCTGCAAAGATTCTGTTCACTGCTAAAGGAAACATTAATCATGGTCAGAAATATTTCCTGCTGGGTTGTAGTGTGCTTTCTGATTTCCTCTGTCCCTCAGGCACTAGTGGAAATTCCAGCTGATAAGAAGGTGTGGGGGGGTTTTTTCCTGGTTTAAGTTAGCTAAATTTGTTTTAGAATGGAACAGAGGTTCTGTAACTTCTTAGTGGTATTACTGCTCTTGCCAAAACTAACAGCAGCCAGGAAGAAAAGTGCTGGAAACTCAAAGACTCTGGTCAGGAGGAGAACAGAGGAAGAATTTTGTTGGCCTGGAGGCTTATGAAATTCCTTTTCTCTTTCTGTATATCTGGACATATGTGTGTTGCAGGCTTGGGGGGCAGTGTAGGAGGAGATGCGCGTTCAGAGCAGGCAGTGTCAGGAGTTTGGTTGTTCACTTGGATTTACAGTTTTCATTTACTCACAGCATATTGACCATGGCATGAATACTAAGTTTTAATACATGGAAAGCTTAAAGGGCATAGAACTATGTAATAGTCTTGGTTTGGTGGCCTCTATAAAGAGACTGGTCCCTGTGGACCCCGAAACAAAATCATGGCAAGATGGAAAGAATAGAAAAAAATGAGGGACTTGTGCTGAACTGACAAGTTTTGTTTGACCCTGTACAATAAATGCAGGTGAACTGTGAAATGCAAACAATCGCCAAGACCAACCCTGAAGTATTCTGCTTAAAAAATGTCCAAGTTAAAAGCTCCAACCCTTTATAGTCATTCCTTCTTTCCTGTCTTTTAGGGATCAACACCCCTTACTGCATTTAACCTGCCTATGGAAGCAGCCTTGTTCTTGGCAGTGAAATCACTATAGCTAAATAAGGATGCCCCGCTCTTGTCTTTTAAGCTAAAGCTCTGCTTGAATGTGGAGCAATTTGGCCCTCATCCCACCTATGAATGACATTCCTTATTATCTTTGGGGCTTATTTTGACCTTTTTTCTTCTGGTGAAATAGAGCTGAAGCTTTCCAGAATCCCCCTTTGAGACCTTTTTTTAATAGTACAAGGGATGTCTTAAGCTCCTAGGAAAACTTAGGCAGTAAGGCAGAATTTTCATAAAGGAATGGATGTGGTGATATCACTGCATATTAGTCCTGTGCATCTCATATTTTAATGGAGAAAGATATTTTGCTTTCTTTATTATTATTGGTAACTGTAGTTGAGTGAAAAATGGATTTTCAGGTCACTGGATGTTAAAAAAATATTTGCACTTGATCCAGATGGTTTGTTTCAATAACATTTTTAGTTTTGACAATTCCCAGAGATAGCTTCAACTACTAAAATCAAATCAAATAATGACATGCTAATTTAAATCGAAAAACTGTAGCTTTTTGTTTTAAAAATAGTGACCTTCAGGCTGTTTTCTTTTTAATGAGTATCTTATCAGCATCAGTGTGTGTTGGGAAGCGTTTCCACTATTAACGTGACACCGATTGGATTTAATCACCTAAGTCACATAGGCATTAGGAAAGTTGATGAGCAGTCTTTAAAGCAAATTAAATGAGAACTGAATTTGCAGGGACACTCAGTGTCCAGGGCAGTTTCCCTAGTCCTTATTTGAATACTCGTAAAAAATCTGGCTTTCTCACTGAAGTTTCCTGTTGGCAACTGCTCGTATTTATTCACACCCAGAGCTCTTACCTGTACTGTCTTTCCACCCAGAGAGGATACTGAGGCCCTTTGCCTGTGAATACTGCAGTGCAGAGAGGCAGGGAAAGAGATCCTGTGATGACCATCATCCCCAGATCTGTCAGGAGGACCGCAGTTCCCTCTGTCTGAGCTAAAAAGCTCTGCTCTAAGCAGAAGCTTGTGGGGAGCTGGATAAGGCCAGGAAGGAGGCCCCGTTTGCTCAGCATTTGTGCTTAACCTCCCCACACAGCCCTGGCTGCCCAAACTTTGTTATTTCAACTATCCCAAATAACTTGTGAGATTTGTCTCTAAGTCTAGGGATAGCACTAATCCAAGGCAAAGAGGTTTTGGTAGTGTAAGGCCTTGTCAGCGGAACAACTAGTGAGAATGAAGCAGCTTTTCTTAAAGCTGGTGTCTACACACTGATCCGGTACTTGTGTGCTATGTGAGCCATTGGCTTTGTGCATCCTGGAAGTGTCCAAGGCCGGGCTGGATGGGGCTTGGAGCAACCTGGGATAGTGCAAAGTGTCCCTGCCCATGGCAGGGGGTGGAACTACACGGTCTTTGTGGTCCTTTCCAACCCAAACCACTCAGTGATTCTAAGATAGATACAGCCCTGTGGGGCTCCATTTGCATTGGTGCCATAGGATTGGGTTACAGTGACCCAGGCATCCAAACGTGCCTGTAGCTCATCGCACCTTGCTGGACTTTATTGGCCTGGTGGAGCACACTATGGAGATGGGAGCTACCTGTGTGCTAGTGCCCAGCAGAAGCCTTGAGCAGCAATGTCAGCTGGAAGGTCACGAGACTCGGTGTTTGTGCCCACCCTTGTTCTCAGTTCAGTGTTGCTCTCGCTGTAATCCCCAGCACGTGAGCTCTGGCCTCAAGAGCTGCCTCACTCGCAGGACTTGCCTTGGCTGAGGAGCCGTGGTGGCTGTGCCCCGCCTGGAGCAGCCCCAGGGTTAGCTGAGGACAGCTGCTGCATGAGGGCGCTGGCTCCGCGCGGCCTCACGCGTCCCCTCCCCACGGCACATGGGAACAGCCAGGACGGTGTTTGAGGGAGGCTGGGATGGGTGCGTGTGTGTGCTAATGAGGCCCAGAGGTGCTGCCAGCCAGCCCTCTCCAAGGGCACTTTGCACATGAGTGCACCAAGAATGCACCAGCTATTCAACGGTAATAAGTTTTTATAAGCACACGTTTCTGACTGTTATAAGTTACTCAGAATAAACGAAAATCCAATAATATATATATCAAGAATTTATTAGAATTGAGCAAGCAGCAAACGAGCAACAGCGCGCGGGTAGCCGGGGGGAGGCCTTTTTCTCACCCCAACACAGCTACAAAAGTTACAAAGAGTTCTTTGTTCTTAAGTACCTTTAGGTTGTTACGTATTGATTACGCTTAGAGAGTAATTTACGGCTCTTTTAGTTTTAAGGTCTGGTTTTCTTCAAAGCTGACTGTGGTAATTTCTTCGCAAGTCGGTTATCTCTTCTGGGAGGTCACGGTGCCCTGTGTATTCGGAATGTCCGTGTTTATTTTTCTTATCTCTTTGGCACGTCTTGTCTCCAGGCAGCTTGTTCGTCCAGGTGTTTATTACTGTATTATTATTTCTACGTTCCACTACAAGAAGTCTTAGGGTTATAACATATTCTAATTCTATTTAGCTATACTCTATTTTAACACTACTTCGCATAACATCTTGTCACCAGCGGATGTAAAACCTATATTTTATTATTCTCTTATTCAGCTTTCACAAGATTTAGGTGAACAAACTGTACATCGCTTATTACACTGACCATGTCAAATTTTGTACCCATTCAGCTGCTAAAATCCATGGAATTTGACACTGGGGAAACAATCACGTTTGAGAAGAGCTTGTACAAAGGGGAACTCACATTGCTTCCCAGCTAGAGTCTGAGCAGTTGATTGGCGTTTCTAACACAATATCACACATTTATTCCTTAAGCAAGATTAAAACTTTAGGAGAAGAAAGATTAGTCAGCAAGATTAGAATAGAAAACATTCTTAGAGAGTTATATTAACCATAGAGAATCATCTGCTCTCCACAACTGCAAAAGTAAAAGGACATTTTTTCTTCCACAGTTTTGGATAGGAGAGGTCTACAAACACACAAATGGAGCCTAGTCCGTTCTCAGCTCAGAAAGCCCATTATTTTCTCTAATATTACCTATGTAGGTCAAGTAAAACATGCTCAAGGGTCTGAATACGATGAGCAAACGGGAAAGAATCATGTTCCTAGAGGTCTTGGTGTTCCCAATAGCCAAACAACAGCGGCAGATGCTGACGTGCTCAAGGGGTTTTCACACAGAAACAGGAGGGGTGCAATATCTTCTCCATTAGAGAAAAAACACAGAATCTAAATCAAGGAAAATCACTGGTGAGAGAGACCCAGTAAGCATCAAGGAGTGACAGGCATCACCCCTGCAGTAGCAACAAGGTGTCATGTTAAAGGCTGAGGCTCTTGTTAGAGACTAAGAAGCCTCTTAGGTTGGCTCTCGTTGCCTTCCTGGATGAAGTGTTAAAGTACAGGAGATGAAATCTTATTTCCCACACTGCTGGTCTGATATCAGTTTACCACAATAACTGCTCTCTGGAAGAATAAACATTAGCTCAGCAGAAGGCAAACTGCAAAACACACAGAGACGGAATATTAAGGAAATGGTGAGCAGTCACTTGAGCTTGTACAGGAGCACTTAACTTTCTCACCCCAAGGGCTCATGCGAGGTGAGAGTAGTTCCTGGGACTCATTAACCACAGATCCATTGTTCATTGGAAGCTTTTGCTGTGGAGTGATCGATACTTCAAAACCTGCGTGGGAACTGGTGGGAGATTAGGAACAAATAATAAAAGTGAAACCAGCTTAGAGGCCTGATCCTTTCTGCACTGTGGCTTTGGGCAGTTTTTAATTCCTGGGCACTGAGGAAAGCAGTGTGGTTCAAGAGAAGGGGCCTTGCAGCAGGACCAAGGAGTTGCTGCTTAAAATCCAGTTCTACCTTGGGCCCTCACTTGTGCCCTCTTTTACCTAACTTCTGTTTTGGGGCCATTTGAAGTCTTCCTGCTGGTACACAGGAGATACAAGACAAGAGCAGACACATAACACAGTCTTATTTTTAGGTGATGGGCCATGAGACTAACATGGACACAGAGGGCTTTTTGGGGTGTTGCACAACGAGGGCTTAAAAGAAATACCCTTGAGTGCCTCTGTGAGGAGCGTGATGAACCGTCAGGGTGGGAATCTGCTCTTGGAATTGGCCTATGGTAAACCTGGAAAGAGTGAGTGAGATGTCAGCAGTGTTTTTTCGGACGTAGCTGAAGCAGATTTTGGTTCTGGCTATTTAAGTGTGATGGATGAGCATTATTATCTGCCTGGAGAAACGGAGACACGATGGCAAAGTCATCCAAGGACAGCCCTTGGGAGTTGGCCAATATCCCAAATCTGCTCTATGGCATCAAAGAACAATATTTCTTATCTGGGCTGCTTGTCTCCCAGCAGCAGGGGAAATAACCTCTCTCCTGCCTGATACTCCTTTGCTTCACACCTCCCCTGCTTTTTCCAGGCCACAGATGGACTTGGAATTAGCTATTGATGGGAGAAAGAGAAATGAGTGCTGTACCTGAGCTTTGGAGAGGGGACCTTTCATAGGACAGAGTGGCCAGGCCTTAGGAAATAAATTATGATGGCCTTTTTTTTTCGAGTTCTGAAAAAAAACTTGTTGAATAGCCATGGGACCTTTTTCTTAGATCCTGGGTTAATATCGCCTTCTCCAGCATTCCCAAGAAAGCTCCCTGATTCATCAAAATGACCAGATATAATGCATGGAGCAATGATTTCCAGAGGCCAGTGCTTTAGCTGATGTAAATAAACACATTTGTCATACTGGAACAACACCAGGATCTCGGCTGAGAAATTGCCCCGTATTTTTCTTTCACTGGAGTGAATAATGTGTCCCTAAGGTACAAAATCAATTACTTCGGCATATTGCTCTGTCACAAGGAAAAGACTCAGGAATGCAGGTAGGCAGTGTTGGGCATAAAGCTCAGGCATAGTGTTCAGCATCTTGGACCAGAATTTCACGTACTGCTTCAGCAGGACATTCAGCCTCTGAACTGACCCTTCAGAGAGGAGGAGACAAGGAAAAAATGCAGAAGAACTTTAAAAATGCATCAGATTATTCAGTTCTTGTGCTGCACAAATAGCGAGCCACACAGGTTTTGCTCAGAGCATACTCTTTCCTCGGGAAAGCATGAGGAACACTTCTCATCATTCTCCCAAAAGACAAAGAAGAAATACTGCTAGCGGATATTTTGCTTCAAGAGCAGCCACTTCCATGTTTGCCTGTGAAGATTGGAAGGGATCACAGAAGAGTCTGATTGAGCAGCAGCATGGATAATTGCAATGTTGGAAAAATCATTTCAAAATGGAAAGTTTCTTAAACTCCACTATGGATGTATTTCCACAATATGAGAATCTGTGTAATGAAGGGTATTAGACAAGAATATTGTGGGGAGCTTGACTCTATATACTTCATGGCTTTCGTTCCCTGCACCCAGTGAACCACCTGCATTCAGTGAATCCTGTGCCCAACTTCTAAACCTTCTGCTGAGGTAATGGAGCTAGACAGTGCCAGACCACTAGATATTAAAACTTGGTCTGTGTTTTTGGACTGATAAGGGAAATGTTGTGTAAACTGGTCTAATGCATTTTCCTATCTGTATGCATTTATTTTTCATTGTCAATCAAATAGTCAAATTCTGGTTTTAATTCTGTTCCTACAGCATTTTAAAATCTGCAAAGAATTGTATTTACATGTCATGCTTCGGTGCTTAACTCCAAAAGGATTTCACCTGGGTGCATTTGGGGACCTGGGCCTTCATACACTGATTTCTTCTCTGTACTTCCTGAATGAAAGAAGCTTTTATGAGACTATGAGGTACAAGCAGATACCTAAACATATTGTGAGCATTTCAGCAAAAGCCTTTGTTTTAAACAGTAGTTTTCAAACCAAAGCATAGGGCTGTAGTTCTGCCAGGATCTTACTTTTTTATTGGGCCAGGGAAAAGCCATATTTAGAGTTGCACTAAACCTGCAGGTACTCTGGCTGTGTTTCAGTCTGCCTTCCAGTCAAACTGGCATTTGTGTCCCAGTTCCAGAAATGTTACTGTGATGATGATGTGTGAAATGGAAACAAGACAATTAGCGTTTCGGACATGCCAAGCTGGCACTGGAACCAACTTACTTGAACTCCAAGGGAACAAATCTGACGTGGAGCCCACTCAGTGTAAACAGCAGTCTCAAAAGAGCAGCACGCCTTTATTTTCTGATCACGGTGGGTTAACAACTGCTTGTTAGTCCCAAGGTGTTCTCTCCTTCCCCACATCCATTCCTTCGGAAAAAGGAATGGGCTTTGCCCTTATTACTCAGATTAAGAGTTTTGACCATGAAGTGATGAAGCATATGCTGTGAGCTATTACAGCTTTGTTGGCAAGTGGCAGGGCAAAATTGTTCAGGGACTGTGAGCTCAGGAATGGATGATAAGAGCCTTTTCATTTTTTAATCACTTTAACTCACATCTAAAACTCAGTCAGCTGAAAAATAACCAGCTCTGGAGAATGGGCACGTAGAGCTCAGCATGGTCAGCTCATAGCTCGGTCGTGACATCCGTGTTTTACTACTTGTACTTTGGGAGGCTGTGCCAGGATTAATGACTCTGGACAATGCTGAGAAATTGTTCATTATATGCGGAAGTTTATTAGATTAACTGACTAGGAGACATTTTGTGGAGATCTTCACTGGGGTGCTGCCAATCCCATGTTTTAAATGGAATATTAAGTGTTTTCAGTTTAACGATAAAAAAAGCATCACCAGTAGTCAGATGCTGCAGGGAAACGATTAAACTGAAGGTGGGATTTTTTATTTTTAATTCCTTTTTCCCCAAAAGAAAAACTTCAGATTGGTTTATGCAGGAATTAATTACTCATGAACCTGTGTTATGATGTTGAATGTTCACACATTTAACACGTTTTTAGCTGTATTCTAGAAGTCTTCCAAGACTTAAATCCCCTGTAGTCCATGAAGGTGGAGGTTGCAGTAGACACCTTGGATAGATGGGATAGCTGATGCTGGGAAGCTTGTAAACTCCCACAGCCTTGGCGGAGGAGAATGTTCACGGTTACAGACACCCATCAGCCACGTACAGCTGTCCTTGCACCAGGGCTACCCTTGCTGCTACTTGGAGTGGAGGGAGAAGGAGAGGATTTAAAACATTTTCGTTCATTAAAGTATGACAAAAGACCTTATTCTGCCCAGGCATGCAGCCCACAAAGCTGTTTAGGGACTGAAAGAATCAATTGAGGCGATCCAGCGGCAGCAGGACAAAAGACCTCGGGCAGTGTAATTAGCTAAGTACTGCGCCGCTCCTTCAGCCCCCACTCAGTTAATCAGTCAGGACAGGGATGGCTGAGTGGAAAACATCGCTGAGATCATGCACTGGCCACAGTCACCTGGGCTCCTCGGAAAGCCACGGCTGGCTTCTGAGGTTTATATATTTGATCAATAATTGAAACCAGCTTCCCCACAGATGGACATCCAGACTGGAGGCAGCTCTTGTGACAAATGGTGACAGTACTAGTGGCAAGTACAGAGGAGAGACTCCATCCCTGCGTTGCGCAGTGTTTAGCTCTGAAGACAAACACCAGCACGCAGTTACATCTGCAATTTTCACAAGGATCTCTAGGATCCAACAGGAACAGTCAAGAGGCCACCACAACCACTGTGCTGTTTTCATACTTTGTGTTTTGGCTCTCCATGCAATGAAGGCATTAATCCTGACCTCAGTAAGGGCCATGCAGGAGAGAATCAAACTGCTCAGGCTTTGTTCAAATCTGGGGGTCTATCCTGTCAGCAGAAGGGAGATTCAACCAAAAGAGTCAGCTGGCTCTGCTCCTAATTCAGCTTGAGGAACAGATGCTGGGATTTTACTGGAACTGGTGCTCTGTGCAGCTTTTCAAAGGGCCAGCATTGTACATTTTTAATTATTATGTTGGCAAGGGTGAGAGCAAACAGCAGCAGTTCAATATTAATGTTCCCAAAAGTCTCTGCTGCCACAGCTGGAAGCTCACACTTGCAGCTTTGAGGTTTGTTGTCCCGTTTCCCTGTGGTTTTGCTCTTCTCCTGCCAGGCCCTTTGAACATGAGCTGGTCTTCAAAGCTCATCCGAGCTTTTCACAAGTTCAGCGCAGCCTGCTTTGATACAGACAAGGCAGTGCCTGGTTTTCACCAGCTCACTTAAAGACACTTCCTTGGAGAGAAACAGTATCTTTAAAAATTTGGAAGCCTGGAGGAGGGGTTGCTACTGGCCATCTGTAGCCATAGCAAAGGAAATACCTATTCCAATCCTTCTTACAGAGGGATTTTTTTCCCTGAAAAATCCTTCTGCATAGGCTTCATCCAAACCCCATGAAATGGAAAAGGCATATTCTGAATTTAGCAATGCGTGGTCAAGTCCCTGGAAGGATATTAATTAAACTAATTCCAAACAGAGCAGTGTCTGCCACAGTATTTCTGCTTTGAGGTTTCCAGTGTACTTTTTGTTCTTTCCTCTTGGAACTTTTACGCAATCTTCAAGTTTTCAGCAGCTTGTTTGTCTCAAAGGTGTTGTTGCAAAATTGTTTGCCAGAAAGGACATTGTCATCATTCACGGGAGCTATTTTTAAATTCCACCAAGATTCCTTAAGTGAGAATGTTATCCCAGAGACCTGCTCATCCCAGGGATGCTGTGGAGCGACTTGGAGCTGAAACAATTGACCACATTCACTGAGGTGGCGGGGACACCATAGGGAAATAGTGTAGTTACCTTCACTGGAATTTCGCCAGCGTCCCACTGCGCCTACGACTAATGCCTCTGCTCTTACAGGAATGTCCTGGGATTTTCATGAATGTATAATTCAGCTTATAAAAACATGTGCCTGCTGCCTTATCCCCTGGAGCTAGGGCCATTAAAGAAATGCTGTTTAGCCTCTGTGTAGTGTCTGGCTTTAGCAGGCACATTCCCTTCCTTTCTAGTTATTCCTGCTCCTCTCCTTCCTCCTCCCACCTCGGGATGCAAGGGTAGAGTTTCCAGCGCATTGTGTAAACAGCGTGAAGCAGGAATATGATTTTTCAGTGCTTAAGATTGAAACTAAGAAAATGGAGAAGGTCGTGCAGTGTTTGGATATGAAGGGCTCCTTACACCCAGATTCATCATCACCTTGTGTCTGTATCAATACCTCCAGAACCTGGCACTGCATGCAAGAAGAGAGGAGACCAGCGAGCCAAAAGGCCTTCTCATGATGCAGGAGTTAGGGCTCATTTTGTGTCCTGCTCTAGTTCAGATATTTAACTTGACTATGGCATCTCTAGAATCCAATTCTCTTCTGAGATCAAGGTCCTTTCGCTGCCGAGAACCGAACGTGTCATTCCACATTGACCTTGTTAGTGGGAATCTTGGAGTTGTTTGTCCTGTCAGTTTATTTTCAGTGACATTTTTGCAAACAGAAGAGCAGCAAAAAAAGAGAAAAATTTAAAAAAGAATTGAGAGAACTGTGAGAAACCAGGAAATGGGACCAAGTGGAGGAGAAGGCAGAAAGGGGATGCGTGTGTTCAGTTTGTGTTTGCAGTGCTTGTGTGAGACTCGTCACTGGCACAATATGGTAAAACAACAATTTGAAACCCTTCCTCTAGAAAGGCATTTACACTTCATCCTGGAGATGCAGGGCAAGGTGTAAATCCAAAGCACACAGGAAGGAGGAAGACAGCGGGCAACGTGCCTGGTGTTTTTACAGGTATGTTTACCTCATCCATCTCTGTGGCACCTGACAGCTCTGGAAACTTGGACCTGCCTCAACCTGAACTGCAGCTGAATTCATTTGTGTGTCTACTGCAGCTAAAAATAGTTTGGCCAAAAAGTGTTTGGCCTGGTAAATGAATAAGCTTGGAAATGCAGGTATAAATTCCCCTCCCTAAAATGTCTGGATAAGACAGTTCCAAGCAGGATGTGGCTACTTCAGAGGATTCAGGCAAGGAGAGGAATAGTGCTGTGTGTGACTGTGAGAGTGGCTTTAGGGAGCACCTTCCCCTCTCACCCACATCTGAAGGGATTTTTTTGAGGCAGAAGAGAACAAATGTCTTTCCTGTCACGCTCTGGCAGTTTTTGCACCATTAATGTCCGTATCTGCAGTATAAAATTAGCAAGAAAGTTCCCAGAATGCTATGAAATGCCTTGTTAATCACTAGCTAAGCCTGCTGTTATCATCTTACTTTGCAAATTGCTCCAGCATTCTCTTGAGCTGGTGAAAAACCGTGCCATGCAGGTTGAAGACTTTTTTGGCTGACACATGGGCAGGGAATTTCAGGGGGTTTTGGCCTCGTGGGTAGTAGTTAAGAATTGACATAGAGAATGAACAAAATTAATTCAGTGCTTATTAACATGAATGTTAAATAATTTTTAGCAGCATAAGGCACTTACAGGACTAAATCATAGGGAATGCGCTCTGATCTACCAGGTGAAGGATGCTATCAGGAAAAAGAGACCTCAGAGATCATGTCTGGCAGAGTGGGAAGCATTGAAAGATATCAGCCAGACAAACTGAAAGGGTCAGGACCCCTTTCCTCTCATTTTGTACTTAGACAGAGGACTGCAGCATTTCCTGATGAGCCTGCCTGGGTTTTCAGTATTTAAATTGAGGAATAAGGTAAATACCACTCTTAAACAGTTTATTCTTGCTTTCCCACACAGTAAAATTTATTCAAGCATCTGCCTTTGAACCTTTCAGATACTTTCTGTGGCTGAAGTGCAGCACTGCTCCACTTTCACACCACCAGTAATAATGGAAAAATTATTTCCATTGAAAAATGAGTTCCATGAAAAAGCAGTTGTCCCCCGAATGTCGAGCAGCCGCGGGGTGGCAGCAGAGGACAGGGATAGTGAGCGCAGGGACACCCCCCCCACCGGGACTGGGTATCTCCCTCGTAGGGTTTATTGCTCCGTCTCTCCCGGAAGACTGGGAAGCACTTCAAGGCATCCGCACGGCCAGAGCAAGAACAGGCGCTTCAGTTCCCGTGCTCTTTTCCGTTTGGATAGCTTGGTACACAGAAATGCCCATTTTATAAAACTAGCTGCTGCACTTGGATCTCTGGAGCTGACCATCCCTGAAGATCTCAGAGGAAGAGTCTTGGAGACAAAAGAAACTGGGAAGAAGGCGGCAGGGAGGAGGGGTGATGAGCTGATCCGTAGGCAAGGAAAAAGAATCTCCCGGGCTGTGAGCCTGGCATCTTTCAAGGGCACTAAATTCACTTGAGAAGACTTTTTAATAATTACAGAAGGCTGGGGGAATAAAGAAAGGGTTTGCCAAGAGTGATGTGATGACAATGGCTTGGACCGTGAAATTCCTCTTTTGTCCCGGCACCGTCGCTCTGAGCCGCACGCTGTTGCCATCCATTCTCTGGTCCGAGGGGAGCTCTGGCTGTGGCATTGTGCAGGGTGTGTGACCTGGCACTGAGTCAAGATGCTGGGGTGAGCCGGCCCAGCTCCTTCTGGAAAGTCCGCTAGCTTTTCCTTCTCATCCCTAGGCATGCCAGCGGTGTTCTCCTGCCCTGAAGGACACCTCTCTGAATGTTCAACCGAGTTTTATTTGCTTTTGGCTGCTCTAAGCTTTGATCTTCAAAGAGGGCTTAAAAATTTTGATGTCTGATTCTCATTAAAATGAGAAAGAAGTGCATACCTAAATCCCTTCAGCAGCTATTGAGTCCTGGCAAGAGCTCTGGTTGGTTCATCAAGCCCAGCTCTGCTGCATCATCTTGTTTTATTTCCTCTCAGATACAGACTGTTAAGTGGTTAATCGTTTGCATTACTGGGCTCAGGGGGGAAGAAGAACATGATAAAGAAAGGGAAGTGATGGCATCATGGGGGAGAGGACAATCACAGCAAACAGAGGAGAACTAAAGCTGTGGAGACAAGTGGGAAACCAGAAATAATGATGGAAAGACATCCAAGAGCAGTTGCTCATGGCTGTAGGAAAGGGAACATTGCTGTGAGTGAAAATGCCCCAGTGCTGGGGACGGGGATGAAATATTAAAGGTGGGGAGTCTAGTTTGGCATCGGTGCAGTGTGACCTCAGTCAGAGCAGGGAGTGCGGCTCCAGTGCTGCTGTGTGGTGCTTTCTGTGACCCTGGACAAGTTACATAAACATGGCTCCTGTTTTTATTCCTCTCTAATTTAGGAACAATACTTCCTGCTGTCTCCCCATGGTGTTGAAAGGTCAAATTAGCTAATGGAAGGAAAGTTCTTGAGGATGATTACTGCTGTTTTCATTACTATCATTATTGCTACTTATAATAGGTATAATGGAAGTGTTAATACTGGGGAAGGGAAATAAGGGAAAGACAAGTGGCAAACATCAAAAGCAGTAACTGGCCATGCTGGGGCCAAGGATCTGTCCACAGGAAGGATAAGTACTACCTGTTCCAGTTGCCAGAAAATCCCATAGCTTTAGATTCACATAATTTATGGAATTAACTGATTGCAGGGTGGATTTTCTTGACATTTCTCCTTTGAATTCATATGAGCAATATGCCAAAGCAGGAAGTTCACTGCCTAATCATGTGATGAAAAAAAACCTCGACAACTGTACTTCGAGAGCTGCTTGATTGTCTCCTTTCTCCTCCAAACTGTTCCCAGGTGTGTACATCCCAGCCATATTTTCTTACCTGGGAATATTTTCCAGCTATCCCAAAATGAAACAATCCAAACAAAGTCTCCTGGCAGCTGGTCACCCTGTCAACCCTCAGGGGGTTATGGCAGTATAGGTCATAAAAGCAAGTATAAAAAAGTAATACAAAAGTCTGGGAAAACTTGTTAAACATCCTGTAGAGAAGGGCACATTGCCATTTGCACCTTGATTTTAGAACAGCCAGGAGATTAAAGTAGTGACTGAGTTTCCTTCTATGGCTGCTCCTGTGACGTTAGGGTTGGCTTTCCCCAGCCTTGCAAAGTTGTCCTTGGAGGAGGGAACAAATACCATTTTGCAGGCACATCTCCAACTGGTCTGCTTTCCTAGATGGCAAGGACGGGCAGAGGGAGGGGGCGGAAGGTGCAGAAGGTCGTGCAGTGCACAGCAAAAGAATCTGCCAACAGCAAAATGTAACAACACCCTCCCACACTGATCCATTTGCACTCAGTGCCAAAGGTGGCATTTTTGAGGTGGGCCAATTCTTGCACCTTTTACCTTTTTGTAAATGTGAATGCTAGTCCATAACATCCCACAGTTTGAGGGATACGCTGCAACTACCAGGAAGGGCTGTTTGGAGATGGTTTGTGGGCTCTGTACAGGTGGCTGTGGGAAGGATTAGGGAACAGCTAATGCCACTGACTGTATATCCTGAGGTTTGTAGGGTTCCCGCGGTCCCTGAGCAGCACCTTACCTCAGTTTTAGTAATTACAGCTGTTTCCACAGGCCCATCTCCATTTTTCAGTGAGGAACTGGGTGAGGAACGCTGAGTGCCACAGACTCCATAGCTGTGAGGCAGTGCTCTCTCCTGGGCTGGGTGGCCACAGGTTTGAAGCCCCTTACCTAGGCTTTAATGGGCTTACTGTCAAAATGTCGTAGAAAGTGGGTTTTTAATTACTGAAACCTTGTGAGAAATGTGAGGAAGGACTGTAAGGTTGGGAGCAGGATGGCAAAGCAGGGTGAAAAAAAGGAGCCCTTGGGTGTGTTTGGGGCAGAGCAGAAGACCTTTCCAGCAGACTCTTTGGCAAACAGCTATTTTTAACTCTCCCTTTGCAAAGCAAATATTAACTCTCAGCCATGTGCAACCACTGGCTTTGTGTGCTCTGGAGAGGGGCGAGCTGTATCAGCTACAACAGAGGAACAGGGAATGAGTTCTTGTAGCCCCTTGAGCTGATACCGGCCGATAATCGCCGCAGACCAAACAGGATCAAGTTAACGTGCTCCAGGCCCCAATATTTGTGTCACCTGGTGCTATACCCTCTGTGGCATGCTTGGAATGGATTGTTCGCAAAAACCAAACAGTGAGCAGAGAAGTAAGGCTCTCTGATTCCCAGGAGCACGGGAAGGGTGTGTTCTGCAGGCTGGCACTGGAGCTGGAAACAGGAAGCAGAGGAAGAAGAGAACAAAGTGGTCCCTCAAAGGGCGAGCATCGCTCTGCACTGGCATCGCTGTTCTGTAGCTGGTCCGGGTGCTCCTTGGTCCTCCCTTGCCTTGTCCGGTTGCTGTGGGCTGTGAGCAACAGGAGGGAGAGGCAGGAAGAGGCACTGGTGATGGATTTATGCTGGCTGAGAACCAGCTGGTTTTGCCCTGTCCTGCAGCTGCTCTTCTCCCTATCCAGAGGTTCAGTCCATATGTTGCCAATGTGTGGCTGAGAGCCGATTTTGGTGCTGTCTCTCTGCTTGCTCATCACAGCTTCACCGTATCTGTTTCCCATCTCTCTGTTTGGCAAACTTGCCCATTGATCCTGGAGGGCTTGGGGCAGGAATTGTCCATGATGAGGTGTTTGTATCATGCCTCTAAGAGTGGGACCTGATACGGCTCGAGGCGTTACCCACAACAAACACAGATTAGTTCCTTGTCTTGTATATACGAAGAGGGGTGGAGAAAATTTATTGTTAGTTTTGCCTCTTGTTACAGAAAAGATCCTGGAGGCTTCTTGGAGGCCTGAATCAAAGCTGCATCATGGGCCCATCTTTCTTTGTGCGTTAGTTTAAAGAAGACTTGATTTTCCCTGCCCCTTCCTCTTTTAAATGTAAAAATCTCTGTGGGAGCCCAACAGTTTTGTGCTTAAGAAGGTGGAAAATTATCTTAAGAGCTAAGCCTTCTTTCCTGCCCTGGCTTAGGAATTTAGAGTGACCAAGCGGAGTCAGACGCAAACTCATCCAGGCATGTCTCCTTATCTCTTGGAAGCAAAGCCAGCAATCTGTTTTCCATTCACTTCTTGCCACTTTTTGCTGAGGGGCTGGCTGCTGAGATTAACCTTGCTCCCAGGACAGGAAACAATCACGCAGGAAATGGAAAGGTGTAGAAGTGTTGCAGCCTGCAGGGTAGTCCTAGGAATGACCTTGAATCCTTGCCAGTTGTCAGTAACTTGCATCCCTCCCGCATAGATCCCACTGGCATATCTGCAGCTGGATTGCAGCTTTGGTGCCCACAGTCACTGCACCTTCCGCACCACTTTCACTCCCATCCTGGATGGCCATTAACGTGTTCAGGCTGGGTGTGGGAGAAAATGCCTTGTTTTGCCTGTGTTAAAGAACAGATTCACTTTTAAGTATTGGAAAGGTTTCAGAGCACTGCTAACCCTTCAAAACTGTGGAGTTTAACTTGTTCTTCCACTGAATAAAGTTCAGC
Source organism: Dryoscopus gambensis (assembly GCA_013389985.1). NCBI lineage: Eukaryota > Metazoa > Chordata > Aves > Passeriformes > Malaconotidae > Dryoscopus > Dryoscopus gambensis. Next base: position 393,081 of record WEIT01011397.1, read on the forward strand.
CTCTCAAGGTGAGGTTATTCAATATGAACCTTGTATGATTACCCGGGTTAAATTAGTCTGTCCACGGCTATGCTTTGTACTTGGGAGCAGAAATGTTACTGTAGAACAATGCAGAACACTATGAGAAAAAATAGCTTCCCTACTTCCCTGCAGCATAAAACAATAGCTAATTTGGAAACTCTTTCCTTAGCTTGAAGTAAATGTCAATAGCTGAATTCTCTCGAGATGCATGTATGCACCAGGCATGGGGAAATCCAGCAGAGACATGGCTCCAAGGGGAGACCTTTGACTTAACTATTTCTTGATTGAATTGTCTTAACTGCTCTGTCACGCTGACACAGAGGCTGGGGACAATGGGGAGGAATTTCTGTCTGCTGCATGTCACTGCCCCCAAATTGTGACACGGCATTAAGGTTGAACGAGCGAAGCAGCATATTCTCTGGAGACATCCAGCAGCTTTGCAACTTTGTTTTTAGGTTTGAGAACCGTCTCTGAACTCCACAGAGGATTAAAAATCTCCAACACAAAGCCCACATCAATTCAGCAACTCAACGAGTTTTCTGAACAAGCCAAAATACGTGTGCCCTGCTGTGTACTGGGTGCAATGCACAACTGGTCTGGTATGGCTGTGGTACACCTCATAGTGGACAGGTAAAGGAAACATCCCAGTCTTCCCAGTCTGAGCAGTGAAAAGTGATGGCTGAAAAGTTGATTTGCAATGGATACAGTCAGATTTTCTGGTTTAACCCTGTCCCTCGCATTGCACTGGTGCTAATGACCTTGTGAAGAGATGAACCCCAGATTCAATGGAAATGCATCTTTCCACTGGAGAGAATGGAAATGGTTCCAATGAAATATTTGAAAACAAGAGGTCTAAAGCAGAAAACAGTTTTCTGTAATGCTGCTCCTGGAAAAGTCAGGGACTCCTTGCATCAGTGAAAGCTCCCTCTCTGTATTCCTTCGTGGGGCAAAATTTCTTCCTCTTTCACCCTGTCGGTTCCTATAAAATCTTCTTCAGCACCTCAGGAATTCTGAACAGCCACCTCCAGCAGTTCATTTGTGATGCTTCTCTTCCCATCATTATAATATCTGACACGAAAAGGGCAGTAGTTTGTCACTGCAATTGCTGCTGCTTCTGTCAACACCCTGCTATGTTGGCTCGCTGTTTTTTTCCAGGGCATCTCCAGGTGTCCCCCAGGAATTGTCCTAACCTGCTGTGTGGCTCTGCTCTCACCTGTGCAACTGCATACAGCGTGCGCACATCTTTGCTTGATTGCTCCTCTTTTTTGTTGAGAAGCTTGAGCAAATAAGTTTGCAGCTTAGGAATCACAAGTACTATTCATCATAGAAAGGACACAAAGATGGAATAATCCATCTTAAGAGCTGAAGAGAATTTGTTGTTACAAAAGCTCCTAGAAGAAAGGGAAGAGAGGAATAAATGAAAACTTCTTTAAAATAATCAAGAAAGGCTCTCAGTTAGCCAGTGATCTCCAAACCTACAGTAACCATAGTGAGCCAAACAAAAGGCAGTAGTAGTAAGTCTTATGTATCCTTGGTGATCTGCTTAAGCAACTTCTTGCTTTTACAGTAAGCCAAAAAAAGGGGAAACACATGGGTTTGAAGTCTCCTGCAGGATCTATTGAGTGACAAGAAACCTCCTCTAATGCAAGAAAATGGTCTGGAATGTTCATGCAAAGCAGGATCAGGGGTGGCCTGTGAGATTTTCCGCTAAGGGCAGTGGGCACGGAAGGCTTTATTGCAGAAAAGACAGCGGAAGGACTGGAGTTTGCATCAGCCCGAGGAGACTGTGGAGGCCTTTTGAAGTGGGTGTATTTCAGGAGAGGCCAGCTTGGCAGGGAGCTCCTTGTGCTCTCCTTCCAAAGGAACTTGACAGAATGGGCCAGATGGGTTTGTGGCAAACAGGAGAGAGAAAGAGGTGTGTGGGAGATGCTAGAATCATGGAAATTTGATGGGATTTCACAAAAAATAGGAACCATCCTGTCGATGGGTGGTGGAACACCCTCTGGAAAGGGATACTTTGCTGTTGCATGGTTTTAATTGGCATGGACTCTCCCCAGGGTCAGGGCCTGTGAGCTAGGGATTTGCAGAGTCATCTCCTGGAATAAGAGCCAAGATTTGGATCGTCGCCACCCGCAGAGTGGCCATGCATTATTTAGACAAGACAGAGCAAGGCAGAACAACTGTGTTCATTTCCAGGTGGGAAATTGAGGCATAGAAAACGAGTCTTTATGCTATAGAGGGGTTGTTCTCCCCTCCTGGCACTGCCTGGGCTCTGTTCACAGTACCTGCAGTAAGACCAGCCATGGAATCCAGCCCCAAAGGTTCAATGCCAGACTGATTTTCAGGTATTCCTCCACCCCTGCTTGCCAGAGTCACCTCTCATAACTTGACTTGGCAGAGCAGTTGGCCTAATCCAGCCAAAAGGCAAAAAGCTTCAGTCCCTGGCTGGCTCCCACTGGCTCCTCCTGCTCCTGATGGATGAGTGACAATCATTACACCCACGAGGTTTGCTGGCTGCATTTCACCTTGTTTTTTCTCAGCTTAAATAAACCATAAGAGGTCTTCCTGGCTATTGATTGACCCCTTGCACTGGGTCTTGTAGCTTATGGCCATCACATTTTTGTCACAAGTGATTACTGAGAGTGATTTTGGCAATGCTGTGGCTGCTCAAACTACTCCACGTGCACACTGAAAACAACAGACTGCATTGCTGGCTCTGCCCTGGCTGACTGACAGCACTGAGATCCACTGGGGGTTTAGGGAACAGCGGAAAACTCGCCTTCCCATTTCCTCTCACTCGGGATCTGGTGCTCAGGGTGAGTCAGCTGTTCAGAGCAGGGAACCACAAGCAGAAGCGGTCCCCACCTGGTGTTATTTGGCTGCTGTGGCCTGCATGGTGTGCACACATCTCCCATCCTTGACTCCGTGCCTCCGGCACGTCCCATCCCGGACTCTGTGCACCCTCGTGCAGTGAAGCAGGTGTTCATTTCAATAGGTTACCTGCGCGTTGAGGTTTGTTTGCTTTGTTGATAATTGTTACACTGTGATAGAGCTTTGTGTTTATAGTGCAGCTTGTTTTGTTTGAATCACTCAATCCTTCCCATGAAATATCACCACTCCTTAAACACAAATATTTTTAGAGGCATACAAAGAGGAAGAATGGACATGGAGCATCTGAGCCTTGCTTTGAGAGACAAGGCCTTGTTTCTGGACTTTTGATGGAATCTTATGAGTCTTTTTGCCTTTTTTGCTTCTCTGAGCAATAATACCAGGTTACAGGCCTGTTGTGAATGTTTTCTTCCAGGAACTTTTAGGAATTTGTATCCAGGTAACCCCAGCTGGATAGATGACCGATGAGAAGGCTAACAGGTTAGTAATAGATCAGAGAACTGTGTCAACAATAAAATACAAGTCCACATCTCCATTTATATTCTCTTTATGTCGGTAAGTAATTTGGTTTTGATGCTGCCATCAAAAGCTTCCAAAGGCAAAGTGTGGATCTGGTTTTAGGTCTTGCTCGTGGACAGTTTAAGTGCACAGGAGCAAAGCAATTCCCTTTCAGCCTCTGCAGTTACTTGCAGATGATTCTACTCATGCTAACAAACTTTCCTTAAAGGCATCCTTTACTCGGGTCCTGTGGCTGGCTGCTTGGCCTTGCAGGCTGCAGTTTAGGAGCCCTTGGTGTAGGGATAAGCTGGAATGCACCAGGATTTGAAGAAAGATTTCTTTCAGAGCAGTTAATAAGGCTACCAGCCTTATCAGAAGTATTGCGGGGTTTAGTCTTCCCTGAAAGTGTTTGATTTCACATTATTTATAAAGGTGAATATGGAAGAATCCAAATATCCATTTTCACTGACAGAGGAGAAAAAGAAAGGTCTAGGCCATGTGGTTGTAAAGAGAACCTTAAAACAGTGTTCCTATGAAGTGAAAAATCTCAAATATATCAATACAATTGGAATTATTAGATGATAACGAACAGATCATGATTCTGTTGATTTTTTTAAGGTTTGGGTTCATCAAGGCACAAGTTAATACAAATGCTTGTGAGGAGTCTCGCAGCCTTTGAAGTAGCTGTTCTTTGTTACAAGAGATATTTTTCCGAGCAGGACTTTTTTTCCATTGTACGTGCTGTAACATAAAACAAAAACAAACAGAAAATCCCTTCTGTTGACTATATCACAACCTAATCTAACCCCTAGTACCCCACTATTGTATTTCATTGAAATGATACCAACCTCTTCTGCTTTACAGCAGCAATAAACTGCAGCACTACTGCATTTTTCGTTTGTTATTTATTTATACTGGCAGCATGGGCTAATATTTCATCTCTCACCCTTCCTGGTAATTGTGATACAAGGCTCTTTATGGGAAGGCTCATTCCTGTGGTTTTATCCATTCTTAAGAAGAAAAGAAAAAACTCATTCATCAGTGGAATGACTTCCTGGTAAGATGAATGACAATGATTTCTGCCTACCTTTGTAGGGGGTTTGGAGAACTTACTGGCTCATGTTTGGGGAAGTCAGATTTTACATTTTAGAAGGTACCTGGGCTGGAATTCCTTGGTTTAGAGGAACAGACTGGCTTTGCCTGTGGGAAATCACCATTCAACACTGAAACTAATGCCCTGGTAAAAAGCGGGGCAGTGTGTCTGCATGTGCTGAGTTACATGTCTGGGGCATGGCTCAATTACACTCTGCTTGGCGTGACTTGAAATAAAAGCAACTTCCAGAAGTATGCGTGCAATTTCACCGCTCCGAAAATCGCACCCCTGCAAATAGCAGCCCTTCCTGCCCGGATCTGAGGCTGAATCCAATCCAGACACATCTCTTTGTCTCAGAAGGAATGTCTGGGAAGGTGAGTGCCTGAAGGAAGAGGTTATACTTCTGCTGTGCCAGGAGATGTTACACAGAAGTGTGGGTCCCGTGACATCTGCTGACACAGGTCACAGCCTCTGTTGAGCAGGGACTGCTGGGTGCTTTGAATAGCAGATTTTGTGGTGGCAAGTTTTGCAATCAAAGTAATTATCAGTTGCACTTGGAGCCTGTAGCACTCCCGAGTCTCCTGAAACTCAAGATTTGCAGTGCCTAACCTGGCTCTCTTCTATGCTAGTGTATGCCTTTGCAGAGAGAGGGCATTAGTGCACAAGGCTGCAATTTAGAGATCCTGGGCCAAATTTTCTTGTCCTCTGCTTTTTCACTGACTTCTTTCCAGACTTGGTGTGTTTCTGCTGGCCCCCGAATGGGGAGTCACTACGCCGTGTGTATGATGGGCTGTACAAAGCAGAGGGAAGTGCCCTAGGACTCTCCTCCTAGCCTTGCCACTACATAGCCTTGAGCAAGCTGCTTACTTTCTCATGAAATTCAAATAATTGTCTACTTTCTTTATATCCCTAGCTGAAAAACCTTACTGAGATGCTGCACGTCATTAACTACCTACACCAGAGTGTTCCTGCTTTGCTGCTGGCCAGTAAGAAAGAAGCTGTTGTTCATCAGGCATCTGGATCATGAAGGGGAGCTTGAACAAAAAAAAACCACACATCCAAGCTCTTCTAATCCTGGCTTTGCCCTTGGGCTGGTGCCTGGGTGCTCTTATCAAGAGGCATTCCGTGGGTGTTTTGCTGGCCTTTACTACTTCCAAATTCCAAAGCCTTTTCGGGCTTACTCTAAACAGAGCTTCTTGGCAGAACTCATCTGGCTGCTGATTGCAAGCTCCCATCTATATGAAACATAGGGGTGGCAAGCACAGACCTCTGAGTGAGCTGGCTGTCAAAGGCAGACCAGGATTTTTTAATCCAGGAGCAGAGTTTGGGGCTGGTAGATGAATTCCTTCAACAGAAACACATGCTCGGCTCTGCAGGTGAAAGCCAAACTGTGCCGGACACGTCTCACCTTTGCCTTCTCCCCTCTCTCCTGTGCAGATCGAAGAGGGAGGGAAGGCAGACTCCCTGCCTTCCAAGCTGCAGGCTGGTGATGAAGTGCTGAACATCAACGAGGTGGAGCTGAGCAGCTCCAGGAGAGAGGCCATCTCCCTAGTGAAAGGCTCCTACAAGAAGCTGAAGCTTGTCGTCCGCAGGTAGGCAAGAGCCACACTCGTTCCCTGCCTTCCTCCTGCCCCACCCAGCCATTCCCCTCACTCCTCCAGCTGGAAGCCTATGGCTTGGCCTAATCTTAGCACAAGCCTTGTTTTGAGCACACAGACGTGAGCCCAAGGGCAAATGCTTGTTCTTTTCAGCCAGTATTTCTAGGACTCCTTTGACACTGATATGTCCAAGCAAGTGAAACACCCGATTCTCTTGCACTGCTCCCCTGCCACACGACACTCCAGGATCCCTGTTCAGTGGTGTACAAGCAGTCCCATCTTCCTCCCAAGTGCTCGGGGCTCCCTGCAAAAGGGTGATTGCTCTGTACATAGCCCTTGCCTCATTTGCTGCATGTTGTCACTGCTGCTGTGACAGCAGAAAGATTTCCACTGGCCTCAGCAAGATTTGGAGCTGTTTGGTGTTCTGCAGGTGAGTGATAGAGGATTTTGAATCAGAGATGTTTGGGTCTGGAATTTGTGTTGCTTGGTTTTTTAAAACCTCAGTAGAAGTGCTACCTCTATGTCTTTTGCTGTGGCCATGCCCAGTTTCTTTCTGTGCCAGTTAAGTGATAGCTGGTATGACTTTATGGAATGCTCTGTCCTCAGTTTCCACACTTACCCAAAAAGGAATCCAGGTAAAGATCAGCACAGCTGGGGAGCTGTCATTAGTCAAACAAAAGTTGTCACTTTGGGTCAGTAAATTGGAACAACTGAGTAACATCTGAGTGGTGATGTGTGAGCTGGGCAGGTATGACCAGCTCATACACCCTCCTGCTCTCTGGGCTGTGCTTCGTGCTTTTGCTGACTCTATTTTGTTGTCTAACTAAAGCATCTTTAGGTAACCTTACAGCAAATTCTGAATATTCATATACAGAACAGATACATGGCACCCAGTGGGACAAGATTTGCAAAAGGAGTTTGTTGCAATTTGAGTGTTTTCCAAAAATACATGGTTTTTACTTTAGGCCCATGTAGATTGTAATCCAACTGTACTGACTGAACAAAATGTTTAATTCAAACTAACTTAGCAAAACTGTGGAAACAGAACCTGTTTGTTTTGTAATGTAATAGTTACTCTGCATTTTTTTACATTCCCAAGGCCTTTTCACCTTTTTTTTCCTCTTTAATGAGTATTCAAGGGGTTTTGATGTTTTTCTGGTTTGGATTACTATCGCAAACATGAGGAAAAATTGGCTGGGAGTCTTTCATGGCTTCATTTCATCACCACTAGAAGGATCAAGCACGTACACCACTAAAGGTATTACATTTACATACCATCCCCTTGCCAAGGTACTTTGAGTCCTTCCTGCACATTTAAAGCTCAGTGATAATCCATATATTTACAACTGGAAAATTGCAATTAAGAGCTAAGAGCTTAGCCTTCAGGTAATTTGACCCAGTCCCAGCTGACCCTGCAGTGCTGGCATGAAGGCAGTAAAAACCAAAAAATGTGAGGTTCGGACTGCTCTGTGGGCAGTGGGTCACAAGTTTTTCTGAATTCTCTCCATCACCAGAAATGGCCAGACTCAGCACACTGGCCAGGGTAGAAGAAAATATTTTGTCTCCAGTTCTAGAGGGTAGGAAGGGATGGAATAACCATTCCAGAGGAGAATGGTGAGAAAAGAGGAAAGAGGTACAGATTACCTTGACGCCAGACAGAATGAGTTTAGCCATTAAGCCCGGTAAAGGCAGCACGAACCTGCTTCCCACCTGGGGTCAGGTTTGGTTGGTTGGACAAGATGATGCTTTGCAGTACTACATCATCTGAAAATAATTTATTTTTGGAATGCTTGTAATGCTGATTTTTGTAAATTTGCCATAATGATTGAATTGAAATGGGTTAGGGTTGCTTGCTGCAAGTACCAGCAGTCTGAAAACTTCCTGACCTGTCATTTGTGACATAAATTTTTGGTCACTGTGTTCAGTATTCAGAGAAACTCTTCCTTTGGAGTGACACAAGCTCCCACAGACACGGACTTTACTCCTTAAAAGTCATATACAAACAACAGCAAAGTCTGCTTGGTGTATGCGGTTCTGGTTCTTTGCAGAGCATATGCCAGGGCAGCATTTTTGAAGGTTTAGTTGTTTGTTTTTCAAATGCAAACCTCAGAAGTTCTCTGTAATGGTGTGGTGGTGACACCAACCATCACACCAGACAGAAAGCACACATTTTTTAAATCAGATGTATTGTGTCATAGTCCACATAGCATACTCAGATTGCTACTTAATCTTAGTTTTTATTTCAGGACAAAGGTAAGCCTTTAGTACTGCAAGGGTGAGCCTCTCCATGTGTTACTAAGCAAAAATAGATGTTACAACACCTTGCAGGCCTGCAGCCCCGCTGATGCAATGATGTGGTATTTCCCTTGGAATGTCAGAACTGATGTGTCATCATCAGTCTTCGTCAGCTCAAGTTTGATTGATCAGTGTAATGGAGGGAAAAAGTGGGAATAGTTTTAATGAAAGGGAATGTGAAGGCAAAATCAGGGAAAATTCAGGGCGAGAAGAAAGGCTAAAAGGCTAAAATAAATAAAGATAAAAATTAGCTGTCCCACAAGGATATTTAATATTAATAAATACCAATGGTTTAAATTAAGTGACCAGCACCAGAGTGTTCAGTACATGAGGACCACAGTCTGCCTCTCACTCCCGTGCAGATGTCCTGCTGTCCCCAGGGAGGAACTTGCAGGAGGAGAGACATGAAGCTCTCAATTTATGCACTCTCTGCTTCCTTGCTCACAGACTTATAGTGGGGCAGAGGCAGAGAATGACCTAAGGAGCCCTAGTGTTAAGTAAATCCTGTGCCTATTCCCTAAGAGGATCCTTACTTGGGAGACAGCTCTTGAATAGTTCTCATGGATGCTCTCTAGCTGTATTTTGTTTGTCTCGTCTCCAGCTCAGAAGCCCCCAGTGACAGTTTTCAAATGTTCATTTTTCTCCTCTTCTTTAGCCCAGCTACTCACATCGCCCTTGTTTCAAAGGCTGTTCCTAAAGCCAGGTCATGCCTCTCTGCCCAGTCCTTGCTGGCTCCCTGTGCTTGTTTTGCCCATTCATTTCCAGGACAATGGACTCAGAAATGTGTGTGTTTGCTCATTCCTCTACACCCCAGGCCTGCAACCGGTGTGCTCTGAGGGACCTTGCTGCCACTCACTCTCCGCTGTGCTGAGGCCAGAACCAGCTGGACTAGGAGCTGGTCTGCAGCCCAGGGAGTGACTCAGTGTGTCTGTATCACTGCTGGCGACAAACGTCTCTCACCGTGGGTATGAACAGAACCAGTTTCATCAGGGCTGAGGAATTCACAGGCTGATGCTGGGGAGGTCGCTTTGCTCGGGGTTTGCGCATTTGGAACAGTTGGTGTGAATCACAATGGGAAACTGGAGAGACCAGTTTGTTGGATTTCACAGAGAGAGGCTGGCCTACTGTCCTCAGCAAACCGCCTTACAGAGGTTTTGATACTCAGTTGATCTTTAACCAGGTGGAGAAAAGGTTTGAAAGCCATAGCTATGAAAGAAATAAGACTTAGCTCATTTGTTGTGAGATACACATCATTTTTCCCAACTTGTTTTTTTTCTGTTGCTTCCTCTCCAGCTGCAGTATCCAAGCAGAGTTGGAGTTTAAAAAGGACCCTTTTCAGTGGTATCAGTCTGATCTAATTGTGTTGTGCATGCCTGGATCAGCTGAAGATAAGGCTCAAACCGTGGGCACGGCCTTGTGTGCTTTACAGCCCCCACAGTGGCCTGGAGCAGTTGCCAAAAATAGGCTTTTGCACAGGTCAGTAGGCAGGAATGGCTGCGGGAGCGTCGCACTGTTTACACGGCTGGACATCCAGCATGTCCGTAAGAGCAGCAATTAGGGCAGCCAGGCGTGGTGGCACACGGAGCTGTGCCACCGAGGGGACCCACGGCCGCGGGGACAAGTCCCACACACCCCCTCCAGCACAAACGCTGCCTGAGCCAAGGCCCCCCACAGGCCGCTCCTCAGCCACTGCGGGTGCAGGGAGGGCAGAGGGCACAGCTCATGAGGTCACTCTTGTTGAGGGGACAGTGCACCGTGGAGAGATCCGGCCTCAGGCTTCGTTAATTAATGCAAAGCTCTATTAAAATTTGCTGGTGGAACAGCGAGGAAAAATGTACTGCAGAGAGTTACCAGGGTTTTAGGCCCTTGCTCTGCCCATGCCAAAGTGCAGGGGCCCTTCAGATCTCTTCCAGGGTGTTGTTTTCAGGGCTCAGACCAACACGGATTGGGATGTGAGGGGCTCTGATGGTGACACTTGCGTTTGCAGAGCCAGTGAGATTGGACAAAGCATGAATCTCAGATAAGCTGTGATTTACAGCAAAACTGCTTACTCCAAGATGCACGTGTGCTCTGAGCAGATACCCAATCATTCTGATAGCAGCGACCGCAAGAAGCCTGTTCCAGTATTATTGATGTGGTATATACAATATTCTAGTGCCAATCAGTATTCAAGGTGGTTGATTTTCCGTTTGCAGTGCTAGTAGTTTGTGTCTGTCTCAGGCTTAGCAGTGCCTGCAATTCTTTTCCTTCTCAGAGAGCCTCAGACTAAAAATACAAGTCAAATAAAGGAGGAGTGGGGTTAGAAAACATTATCCTCTTTTCCCTGTTGTGCTAAAAACTGTATAAAAAGGAAGGATTAGGCTTATCCCTGGCTATGACCATAATCTGTATGTTCATTTTCACGCTTCCCTACAAATTCCCTGCATCACTTGGGTTATTTGGGTTATTCTCTTGGTACATCCCTGTCCCTGGGCCCCCTTGCCTGAACGATGAGACCCGGGGGAGATGCTAGGAGAAGCATGCTGCAACCCTGAGACTGGGAGCATCAAATGGAAGCCAGTTTATGGAGGCACTGAACAGCCTGAGAATTCACCCAGGGATACACCCCCTGCAAACAGCAGTCCTGTGGCCCAGGAAAACCTGATGTTGAGCACCAGGGGCTGTGTCACACTTACACGCTGCAAACTGCTGGGGCTGGAGCACACTGGACATGTGGGTGTATTTGTTCTGCCCTTATCCTCCTCCTGACACGTCTGCTTCCAGGTGCTGGCAGCGAGAAGGTGCTGGGCTGCGTGGGCCTCCCAGGGCCAGTGCTGTGTTTTCAGACAGATCTGGTTCTAATCAACTCATTTAAACACCTCTGTGGCAAGATCAGGAATTAAAGCCAGACATCCTGAATACTTGCACTTATGCCGTAGCTACGGAGTTGTTCTTCGTTTGGCAGCAAATAGCTATAACTAAGCAAATAAAGAAAATAAGCAAATAAGAAAAAAAGAAAGGAAAACAAGTCTTCCACTCCACCTGATAAATGACCCTATGGAGGTGTTGAAGAGTGGGAGGAAGATGTCAGTACAACTGACATCTGCGGCTCAGAGCTGTTTCAAGCCCGTGGAAATCAGCGGAAAGATTCCCACAGACTCCTAAAGGCTTTGGCTCAGACCCTCACTGAGCAGTGATTTCCCTCATTGACCAGGAGAAAATGGGCTATTCCTGGAGAGATGGGAAGCTGCTGGCATTCTTACAAAAAGACAAGTGCCAACACAGTTCTTCAAAGAAGTCTGTCGACTAATCCTTTCCTCTTATGACATTAATGTAATTTTGTACCGTATTTGACAGCGTGCCAAAAAATTGCGTCGAATAAATCCAAGTTTTGTGAATGAAATTAATTAGATTGGCATTGGCCCACACCCCGCTCCGCAGCAGCGCAGGAGCGCCTTCCCAAAGAGCTGCTCTGCGGTGTGGTTGGGTTTTGTTCAGTGGTGATGACCGGGGGAACGGCAGAAAGGAAGGCTTCATGCACATGGAATGTTTAAGACTGACAGCTTAGAGGCCAAAGCTGGCATTCGAGGGCTGGCAGGGTGGTCTGTGTCTAGCACTGTTTCATGTTTGTTGTGAACTCCTCCTCAGCTTTTCAGCATGCCCCTGCTCATGTCTCCTTGTGTCTCAGCTCTTTTAAAGTGCATCTTTTGAACACCAAAAAAATGAGCCTTTGGTTGGAGTCTGCAGCTCCTCATGTGATGCCAATGGATGCGACCAGCCAAAGCCTGTTAGGGGCCTCACCCACTGTTTGGATGGGATTTCTGAGGCTTGTACACCCTGTGCCTAGGTAAGGAAAGGCTTTAAAATTTCCTTGTGTCTTGGATCAAACTGGTCAGTCTTTAATATCTCAAGTATCAGAATTTTCATAGAGGAGTTTTCCATGCCTTTGTTGTAATGTTTGCAGTTCCTGTCTCATTGGGAACGGACAGACAGCTGAGAGGTGAACAGAATTTAATTTTTAAGTCACTGGCAAATCCTTACTGTCTAGGATTTAATTTGCTACAGCTCGGGACTGACAGGCTTTTAGGAAATTTGCCACAGGGAGTAATAAATGTGCGGAAGATCTAGATACGATTTTTAAATAAAAGAAAGTTTTAGGCCACTGATAGGGACAGTGGGAAAATGCCTTGGGAAAAAATAAATGCCAGCCACCATGATGTGTTACTGTCTCTGGGATGTTACAGACTGACCCCTCACCTGAAGCTGCATTAGGAACCCAGGAATTTCCAGCCACTGCCAGTCCAGTTAGCTGCTCCTCTCACCCAGCGCCTGTGGATTAGCTCACCTTCTTCAGGCAATAATCAACCTGGGGTTGGATTTGACAGCGAGTGACTCTGGAAGAGCTGGGAAAACTCTGCCAGCACTGTACAAAGTACTTTTTACAGCGTGAGTCTCCTTCTTTTTGGAATTTCCCGAGGATTAGGTTGGAGCTGGATCAGATCACAATAGTATGAACACTCAGACAAACAAGCCTGTGTTCTCCCAGCTCTCCATGCATCGTTCACTATCTGGGGTGGTGTCTGGGGTGACCTTTAGTCCACAGGGCAAATACTTGGACTGGAGAGGGGTTCTGGTTACCTGTCCAGGTGCAGAGGGGTGCAGGCTGACACCTTTGCTGGGCAGCTGCAGGGGAAGCTGAGAATAGCTGCATTTCATCATCCCTGCTGTAAGGAGCTGCAGTTGCATGGCTTCAATGCCAGGAGCTGACCATAAATATAGATTTATGAGGGGTTTCTCGGTTGAGTGGCACTGACGTGTACAGATGTGTACGTGTACAGAGCCAGGTTAAATATTTAGTTGCTCAGCTACTAATATAAAATCATTTCACAAAATCTTTTCCTTGCTTTTCCTGCTCGATCCAAGGTTTCGTCTGAAAGGGAGGTGGGGTCAGGAGAGGTTAATGAACGCTGATGTAATCCTACTGATATAAATTGTGTTTGCCTGGATTTACTTCAGCAAAACAGATGTTAGGGTGTAGTGATTACTGTAACTCCTTTACGTTTTTTATGAATGGGCTTGTACAGGTCATCCAAATCCCTTGGTATTGTTTCTCCCTTACGGCTGGATACACGGGATATCTCAGGCAAAAGAACAATGAAGAGCAGACACTGCACAGACAATATCAAATGGTCTTTTATATGCACAACTCTTCCTGTGTGTAGCGCAGGGCAGCCTGACTAACTCACCCAAACACAGATGGACAAAGAATATAGAACGTTTTTTTTCCAATCCCCCTTTCTTCAGCTTCCTGCCTGTTTGACTTTGGCATTAGAAGGGAGGCAGGGCTGATTTTCAGTGCATGTATGTAAAACATTTTTAGGTAGGTTATACCTGCATAATACACCATAACTTTTTTTTTCTACTGAGAAGTGTAAGGAAATTAAAATCAGAAATAGTGGTGAAAAAATACATCTTTCAGAAGCTGAAAAGAGACAGTTAGCTCAGAGTTACCACTTAGGCTTTTGTGTTTACCAGGCCTTTAAAAATGATTACTCTTGTCAGGTGCAATGTCAGGGGGTGAGTGGAGGCATTCAAGAAGGTAACTGTGTGGAAGAGGGTGATGTATTTCTTTTACTTGAAGTAAAGGGGACAGTGGAGTAGAGAAAGTGTGATGAAAAGTATGGGTGAGATAGTGAATGTTTTGACTTTACAGCCAGGCTGCAAAAGAGAACTGTTTAGAGTTACATGGAAATGCAATTGTGTGCTCTGTTTGGCCTGAAATGAACCATTTTGCTGGTTCATTTCAGGCCAAAAGCATGTTAATTTAATATATGTAATGTATATTTAATGTGTGTTTTCAGCTTTCTCTTGGGTGTTCAGGCAGCCTGGCTGGGTAGAGAGCACCCGGAACTCCCTGGCTGCATTAGGCTGACTTCCTCCGTAGCAGGATGGGTCCGGCGGGTTGAGGGCCATGTGCTTTTCTGGGATTACATCCATGGACTTCATCCAGTGTCCATAGCCTTCTCCTGTGGCATCTTTTTCAGCCCTGCAGTCCATTGTTGAGCCCCACCTTAGGGGCCAGTGAGCAACTGGGACCCAATCCCTGCTACACCTCTCCTCCACCATGGAGTTTTATCCCCCACCCTTACTCCCAATTACATTTTTCAATTGCAATTTGAGGGGTGAACTTTGAGAGAAACAATAGATCATTCCTGGCTGGCTGAAAACACTTTTTTCTTGGATATAGTTTCTTTTCTCCTCTCTCCCCGCAAAGACCAGTGTTAATTATAAGAGGGGCCAAGCCCAAATCTGCGGGGAGCCGGGACAGAGCTGACTGGCACTTTCACTCAGCACATTCCCCCTTTCCTCACGGTCTCTGCTCCTGTCTGTCAGGCCTGCTGACGACTGCTGGGTAGGAGGGCAGTAATCTGAGCTGCCTGTGCTCAGCGAACCTCCTGCTTTTTACTGCGGGATTAGTGCCGAGGTGCCTCTCTGCGCAGCACCTGTATCTGCAACTCGTTATCGCAGTCGCCCTGCCCGCGGCTCCGCGCTCCGAGGCGGTGCTGCCATTCCCTGCTCCCGGCACCGCGCTCCCCAGGGGCAGGCTGCCTCCGGCGCGAGGATGGGAATACCTGAGGCTGGCTCTGGTGGCTCCCAAGGTAAGCGGCCTCTCCCCAGCCACGGCAGAGCCAGCCAGGCGCGGCTTCGTGCCGGGGGCGGCAGCTGGACCGCGCCGCGGGGCTGTGGGAGAAGGAGGGCGGGAGTCTTAAGGACTCTCTCGGTGCCAGACGTCACGAGCATCGTAAACTTCAGAGCAAATGAATGTTCGTGCAGTGCCGGGGGGGATTTTTCTATTCTAAGGGACCTCGCAGCAAACGGGTAGCCAGTGCTGTGCCGGCGCTCGGGGTCTGTCACTGGGAGGCTGTTGGGCAACGTAAGCAAATCTCTCAGACTTCAGGCTAGAAAAGTGCCAGAAGCTCACAGAGCACAGGAGAGGTGAACTTGGGAGAGCCACCAGAGCTGTACAGCATGTTTAAGGCCATCCCCGCCCTCAACAGGGCACAGGAGAGGTGAACTTGGGAGAGCCATCAGAGCTGTACAGCATGTTTAGGGCCATCCCCGCCCTCGGTGTCCAAGGGTAATAATAATGCCATGCACTTGGGACGCTGAATCTTCATGAGCAGGGGATCTGACTCACGTCCGCACCACGATTTGTTGGGTGTAGTTTGCAGTTTTATAGTCTGGAAGAGTCTCTGCTCAAGTTCGTGGCATTTTTTTTTTGGCCTTCACCTTTCATAAGTTGAGAGTCATTTAAAGTGGGCGTCAAACAAGGCCAACGCTTTACGTCACTGTTTGACAGAGATGGACCAGCCCTGTAATCTGGGATATGCTCTTGTTTGATCAATATGGCAGCATTGCAGGGAGCAGAGAGAGAATGCGAAAGAGGCTGGTTCATGAGAGATGGTGATTAGTACAGCTCCAGTGCTGGCAACCACTGTAGCTCCAGTTGGGCCTGCACAAATTTACATTCCTTGAAGCCCTGTCGTGTGTTGTACACACACCTATCCGCCCTTTTGGATTGGTCGTGAATGATAAAACTAAGTTCATTGAACTTTGATTTTGATTATTTTCTGACACATGAACTCCTTTAGTAAATCCATTAACTAATCTTTAAACTCATTAGCTGCTTCGTTGCTATTAGGATATTTTTAACTTGAAGTTTGTTTGGGGTTGTTTTATCTTTGACTATGGGCCAGAGCTTTAGCTGTGCACTTTAAGGGAAATTGTAACTGGTTTTTCTTCTAAACTGTGGTGATCCAGTCTGATTTGGGAAAGTTGGTAGTGCAGGTCAAAGCAACTTGTAGTGGTGCCAGTGGAATACTGGGGCAAAACTAGTGGGCATGGGAGTATCCCTAAAGATGCCTGAGGCAGCAGAGCTGACCAGGATCCAGAGCATGAAGGAAGAGGTTGTTTTACAGCACAGATCCCATCACCCTGCAGCCTGGCCTGATGCCTGCAGGGGTGAGCATGTTCCCAGGCTGCAGCAGTGAGAGGAACCTCCCATCTGAAATTTGAAGAGATGCCTGAACTAAAGAGATTTGGTGGTTTCCCCCTTCAGGCAAATGGAAAAATTCATCTCGGGCTGATGCTACTGTTTTCTCTGGTGTGCTTTATATTCTCTTAAAGAGAAGTCTTTTGGATGCCTTCAAAGGGCTAAAGGCAATACCTCATAGAAACCCAAGTGGCCGAAGAATTACCAGATATTAGCATTTACCTCAGTTGCCAAAGCTTGGACCTTTCTTTCTGCCTTTCATAAATTACAGCCTGCAGGGACCATTTAGTAATAAATCGTAGCAACTTGGCTGTTAGAGGGCAACCCATGTACAGAGGCACTTCGGGTCTGTGCCAGCATTTCCTTTGTTCAATAAAAGTAACAGCAGGAATTTGATTAAAGACTGATAGAAAAGACAGGGAGTGAGAAACATAGGAGAGATTAAAGAAAGAAAGAGCCACCTGGAAACTTCATTCCTCCTTTATTTCTAACTTAAGCTCATAAATACCAAATCTAAACCATTGTGTGTGTGAGAGGGAGGGAAAATTTCCTGCATGCCTGCACAGAAAAGACTGCACATGCAGCCACCCAAACGACTTTTGGCAAAAGTCAGATTCTTTCCTCCAACTTAAGGCTTGCTCCATGTCGGCCCTGGAAATAAAACAAACTAGAAAATAACATTATCCCGCCGGTGCTTTGGGAGGACGGCATTTAGGAGGGTCAGGCGAGTCCCATCCCTAAAGGAGAGTGGCGCTGCCTTTGGGCTGAGCCTGCCGGGGAGCAGGCAGCACATTTCCCAGGCTGCCTCGGAGCAGCCCTGCAGCTCAGCACAATGCGATGGCCAGCTGCACACGGCCAGCCCACAGCATCTGCCCCTTTGTCTCCATCATCCTTGCTGTAACACCCTCTAAAAAAAGGAAACCCAGTGACTCCAGCAGCCAAATGCAAATAAGCCCCCAAGAGCCCCGTTCTGTGTGATCAGCAAGCGACAGGCAAATCACATTCAAATTCCTCACTGCAGAGCCAGCCCCGCTGTTGTTTGGGTGTAGGAGACCAGAACGCTGCCATTAAGAGTCCGGCGGGACTGCGGGTGGATTGCCTTTCGCCGAGCCCGGCTGTGCCCTGGGAGCGCTTTGCTGGGAGTCAGAGGCACTCTTGGGTTCCCAGGCAGGATTTGCAGGGCACAAAGAGGAAGTGTGGAACCATGAACTCCCCAGGAATGGGGAGTTCAATCCTCAGCGTGGTTTTGTATATTCTGGAGGCTCTTGCAGGTAATCTTGCCCTACTCCAGCCTAGGTGGAGCAGCAAGGCAGAATCCTGCACCTGAAGTCTTTGGCTTCTGCATTTGGTGTCCCTTTTCTATACACCTGGACATCTCTGCTGCTTAAATCCTGCTTTTCCCCACCTGCCACTTCTCATCTTTACATCGTTTTCTCTGTGCTCAGTTTCTCTCACACTTTTCAGCAGTTGGTAACACCTGTTGGACAGTGAATGCTTTGTGGCCGTGGCCTTGGCTCTGAACTCTGTTCCCCTCAAGTGTTTAGGAGGCAATGATGTCTTTGCAGCGAAGAGGATGTCTCTGCCTCGGTCCAGCCTTCCCCACTTCAAGCCCTTATCCTAAAGGCTGCTGCCTCCTCCATGCAGGGAGCAGGCAGATGCACAGCCCTGGTCTGGATCAGGCCCTGCGGGGCTGTTTTCTCCCTCCCATTCAAACCGCTGCAAGGACGCAGAAACGGGCAGTGTGCAGGACTGAGCCTCCGGTTAGCAAACCACTTTCTCCCAGTCACTCAAACTCTGAGAAGAGAAAGTACCGAAATCCTGTATCCCGACAGGGTTTGTGGTCCCGCTGCTCCCCACATGCCGGCCCCGCGGCTCGGCGCGGGCAGCTCGGGGACAGGAGAGGGCGGCGCGGTGTCCCAGGGACCGGCCGCCCTGCGCCGGGGCCGCGTCCCGGCGGAATGTGGGGAATGCGAATGGCATGCTTGAGTGGACAGCTTCAGAGCCGGGCGCAGGGATGGCTCTCCTGCCATCTGTTGTGAGCCCCGCGGGCCCATAGCAACAGCGGCTCAGGAATGGGGCCGCTGGGTTTTTTTTTTTTTCTCCGTAAAGAAATTCTTCCCGGCCCTCTTCCCCACTCCTGCGTGCGCACACCCATGAATAAGCGGGAACGGGGCTGGGATTCCTGCTCCAGAGTGATGCGTGCTGAAGGAGAAAGGGTCTTTTAGAGCTCAGCTTGTGCTTGGTTTGGGGGGGCGTTTTCTTTTCTGCGCTGGGACATGAGCCCATGTGTGTAATTCATTGTTAATTGCCAAAATCTTGTTCTATTCAAATCAAGTGTGAATCTGCATTTGCCATGAGGTCAGTAAAGTCTCCAGTGGATTTACAGCCACCTGATAGTCCTCAATAAAACAGAGACCCCTTCTGCCTTATTATTACAAATACCAAGGTTGTAACTGGTGTAAGTAATCCCAGTGTAATGATTTGTTGTGCCCATCATTTTCTTCTAGCCCCGGAGCTCTTCTGTGGTGGCTGAGGGGCTTTGCTGCATCATGAAGTGGTGGGACCAGATTCTCTGAGGCTACAGGTAGCTCAGCATCACTGGTGGTACTGACAGATGGCAACTTTTATTCCAGGAAAGATTTTGCCGCATAAGAACTCTGTCTCCTAAGGACACCAGTGTGAGGTGGTATGCCATGGGGAAGGGTTAGTGCTGAAAGAGCCTTAATTCAGTCAGCAGGGGCAGGAACAGACTGTCAGTCTATCTGAATGGTTTTACTCTTTCCTTTCCCCTGGAAATTCCCTTCTGAAATGCAGATTTCTCTTCTCCCCACACCTTAACCTTTTTTTTCCTGCTGTCAAGCAACTGAGGCCTCATTCCTGCAAATTGCTCAACCTCTCACAGTGACTCAGCAAAGTGGATTGGTTTTAAGTGTTTTAATTCCCTTTAGATGAGGAATGGTAAGTTGTAAATGTACATGAGAGTTTCAAGAGGTTTGAAGTGAGACATTCAAAAGTATGGGGTATTTAACTTTCCCAAACAGTATATTGGTTTCTTTAGTATTTTTTTTAGTATTTCTATGCCTAACAGCATGCAGTAAATACCGTAACTTGCAGAGATGCCCCCATGGACACGAGGGAATCAGGGAACTCGCAAGGTTTCATGCCCTTTGCAGAGATGTCATGAAGAAGAGAGGGGAGGAAACCCAGCAGTTTTTCGCCCAGTGCTCAGAGCTATGTTTGAAGCTGGGCACACAGCTACAGTGGCTTGATCACAGGGAGCAGGGTATAATTTCAGTGAAAGCTGATATGTACAGGGAGGAGGGATAAAACTCTCCCTATTACAGGTATTTATTATCACTTGACAGCTGTCAGTTTGCAGTAGGGGATTTGCTTTCCTGTCAGCTCTCTGAGAACCAGGTATATTTGCCTAAGGTTGTAGGGAAGGGTAGAAATCCTGCTTTCAAGCACAGGTATCATTTAACTGTGATAAGAAGGCAGGTAAAGCATTTCTTCTGAAAGACGGCTGTGGAGAACAGGGGAGTAAAGTCTTTCTGGCCCTACCCAGATGGGAAAAAACAAGTCATTAAAATCTGATACCTACCTGCTTTTAATGAGAGAAATGTTGTTCGAAGAAATAATCTCAGTCCTATCACCACCGAACTATTTTCAGGAGCCATTAGCCTTTCACCTGCTCATATGTTTTATCTCTTACTTTTGATCTCATTCAGGGAAAATGGCAATGCTGCTGCAACCAGAGATTTGGGCTTTAATCAGGAGCTTACTCAGTCATAGCCATGCTCTTTGCAGCCATCCTTCCCAGTAAATGACCCCCAAAATCTGTGGGGAGTGGGGTGGGGAAAACAGCAGTTAAAATGAAGCACTTGATGCCTTTAGTCATGTTTAGTTCTTCAGTGAGCCAGTATGGGTATTCTTACGGGTTCTGCCGTGTTCCCTTCATCTTTAGCCTCTTCTCCCTCCCCAGGAACTCTTGCACAGTTGCTGGAGACAGGGGACTGTGAGTTGCCAGCCTGAACTACAGGCACGAGGCAGTTGGTTTTTCAGCTGGAAAAAGCAAAGAGCAAGAGCCAGCTGTGGAGGGATATTCTGAGCTGCACTGAGCAGACACAAACTCTGGCTCAATTTAACTGTACCTTAGCATCAGGTTGTATCTTTGCTGTATTGCCTACTTGAAAGCTGTTGTAATGTGGAATAAGATCCTTGATCCAGGCACGGATGCTCCGACAATGCCCCAGCTGGAAGGGAAAGAAGCCAAGTTGGGTTGTTTTGGTTTTGGACAGGGGGATCAGAAAAGGAAGGCTGTAGATGACTGAGGGCTATTAAGGTTCAATCTCAGTCTCTCTCTTCAGTGTTTATCACGAGTTTTGTTCCTTGTACTGTTCAGAATAACATTTTAAAACAAAACTAGGAATGCAGACTTGAGTCTGCTCAGACAGTCTGAGTCCTCTGGCTCATCCTGCCCAGGAACCCACTTCTCCCTCGTAAATGTAGCTGCTGTTGTTGCTGTTCCTACACTGCAGCAGGTCTCCAGAATCCTAAGTGTTCTTCAATATTTTCTGACTCAGCTCCAGCATGTTGCATTGGATGGTCTTTGATGCTGATTTTTGACTTGCATCCGTTTAATTCAGACTGGAATCCATTTTAATGCCAACCCAGTTTTATTTCAAAAGTTATCCATTATC
This sequence comes from Dryoscopus gambensis, assembly GCA_013389985.1. Taxonomy (NCBI): domain Eukaryota; kingdom Metazoa; phylum Chordata; class Aves; order Passeriformes; family Malaconotidae; genus Dryoscopus; species Dryoscopus gambensis. The sequence goes on from WEIT01011397.1 coordinate 414,207, forward strand.
AGTATGTGAGGATAAACAGAAATGAGTGAAAAAAGAATGTGAATTATAACTAAGACATAATATATACACATTTATTTCAGTGCTCCTTGTCCATATTTATTTCTTTTTCTTCCCTTTATCTATGGATATCAAAAGCAGAAAAAAATGCCAGGAATGCCACATCCCATTGAAGTTCTCCCGACGGGACGTTCAGAGCAATCCACGGCAACAGCTGTAGTGCCTCTTTATCCTGAAGCAGAAAATTGAACATGGCCCGGGACAATGCCCGGCGTCACCGACCGACACGGGGGCCACGTCTCTGTCATGGTGGGAACTGTCCCTGCGCTCCCCTGGGCTGTTTGTGTGCACAAGAATCACGCTTATCATATTGCTGTAACACAGCACTTTGCATCTAATTTAAGCAATACTGGGGCTTTTGTTTGTCTCACGAGGTCTAACCCGGAGACAAAAGCCGTGGTCCAGCCTGAAGGTTATGAGACGCTACCAGACATTCATGTTCACACATACACACTCCATCAGAGGAATTTATGGCCATTACCATGTTCTCTAACGAGTACAAAATGAGACCATTACATATTCACATAATTAGTTTGACAGATTTTCATTTAAATATAAAAAGACTTCTAGTCTTTAGAGAACAAAAGGAGGGGTTTGTTTCCAGGGCAGTTTTTGACTCTGCTTTGCTGGAGCGGGAGGTTGGGAGTAACAACTGAAGGGAGACGATTTAGTGTGAATAATTCTCAGCTTTTGATTTCATGTTGCCATTTCTTTGCTGCTTTTCCAGTTTCCCTGGAGCACCTTGAGGGGAGCTGTGTGATGGGGCCTTTCAGGTGCAGCCAGGAAAGCCCAAGTGTCATTTTTGTTTCTTGGATATTTTGTCATCAGAGGAAAAGATGTAGGGGTTTTTATTAATTTAGTTAGAGTAATTTCTCTTTGGAAAGGTTAGCAACAGCTTACCAGCTTGCTCTGTACCTTTTCCCATGCCTTTTTCACACCTCTTTTACCTGTGGTCACTTGTCCTTCAGGTTATTTATCTTTTTGTATTTCGAATGCTCTGTTGGCATCACTTCAGCTGTGGTTTTCCTGAATTGGTTGGGATATGCAGCTTCTTCAGGCATTCGTAGAAGAGCACTTGCTTAATTTCACATCTGGGTTTTAGAGGCCAGATGTTGGCCTGGGCATCTTAGCACGATGAGTGCTAAACACTACACATTCCAAGCAGGAATTCTTAAAAGGCCACATGACTTGTCCTCCAAAGACCCATGCGTGCACCCAGTGTATCCAAACCAAAACTCCTTGGATTATGGTAGATTTAGATTGCTTTAGGCTTGGATTATCCACTGATATACCGGAGCAGTGCCCTTTAACCATGTGAAGTTCCTTTGGTTCATAGCATGCATCTGTGGGGCCACTCACCTTTGTGTAACCAACCCGTGTCCTTATCGGAGCTGACAACATTTGTTCCTTCACAGGAATTACATGCTGGGAGCCAGGACTAAGTGCACAGCTACTTTATTTACACATCTAAGTGCCTCTTGGATGATGCTGGTAAATTCCAGGACGCTTGGGGTTCCCTGTGACATTTTAAAAAACAGCTTTTGTGCGAGAAGACCTTGCGCAAAATCCACACAGGCTTGGTCGTGACACTTCCCAGCCCTCCCTTTAAAGGGGTAAAGCTCGGGGCCCACTTGTCCTTTGGTTTACTATGAATGTCCCATCCCAGGATGTGCCTCCCACGTATTGTGTCCAGCTGAGAGTAGGAAAAGTTTTATTCAGTGGTCACACGTATCCACACTGTGGAAATAGAGCTGTGAACTCATAGAGAGCACAAGGCATTTTGCCACTGCCACATGCTAAATCCTCAGAAGGGCTGATGTTCATCTTCAGCTGCGAGCACACCTGAGAAGTCCCTTGCCTTGTTCTTGCTGGAGACTGCGGGTAAGAAATGACCTTTTCCCTGACTGAATGCGAATATAGCACGTTTGTGTTTTGTTCAGGATCCAAGCACTTTTATTCCATGTTTTTTAGCTCTGTCTTCCTTGTCTGGCGTAGGCTTTTTTAAATGATGTCATGAAAAGGAGTTTGGGCTTAATGATGAATTAGTGCTATTGGAATTTGAACTGCTCTTGTTTTTCAAGTTATTCTTATCAGAGAGGCCTTGTTTCTGGAAGGGGAACAGTGGCGGCTCCGTTCAGTAAAGCTGACAAAGCAGGAAATGATCACCAGCCCTTCACAAAATCCTAACTGAACATTTACTTAGGGCTACAGTGGGAGAGACCCAGACCCATAAATCAACCTATTAAACCTTCAGACATGAGTTTTTGGAACCTCCCAGGCATTTCTTTTTCCTGCTGCTCTTAAGTCTTTTAAAGGCACAAGTTTCATGATGTCATTAAGGACATGAGCAAGCGATGTTGCTCCAGGCCTGGAACCAAGGCAGTGAGTGACCTTACCCCTCTATAAACAAATCCCCTAACTTCAGCCCTGGGTATTTATTAAACATAAGAACAAGCTGAAGTGAGGTGCCAGTTTTATCAGGCAGGAGAGGTGGTCATGTCTGTGTAGGAAGGGTAGAATTCCCTGGATTGTTTTAAGAAGGTTTATGCTGCCTTTTGTGGCAGGGTATGAAGGTTAAGCCTAGCCTGAGTGAGTGGCTGAGGGGATGCATCTATCCTGATCCATCTATCCAGAGCCAAGCTATCATCTTTTTGCAATCCAGTTCTGCACCACAGAGGACAAGAGGCATTTTGGTGTCTGAAGCGGAGCCCTTCAATAAGATCTGTGTACAGTGTTAGTATGTGGGAGTACCTCGTGCTCTGCAGAGACACAACAACCCCTCAGGGCAATGTTTAGGGGCAAAGAAAAATACAAACTGTCAGCACTCAACATTTAAATTTGAGGGTAAGGCAGCTAGTATTATTCCTCACTGTTTAATCCCCTTGGAAGATTAAGGAAAGGATAATTAATATCTGCTGTTAAAAAATCAACAGTATAATTCTTTCCTCACAGACAGCATTAAAATAAAGGCCTGATGAGTAGGTGTGCAACTATTAGAGGGCCAGGATGCCTGGGTTTCATTTCTGCCTGTGCCACATACTCGCTGTGGGATGAGAGGCAAGATGTTTACTGCTGTGTATTTCCATTTCTCTGTCCAGGCAGTACGTGTGACAGCCCTTCCTAAGGCGAGGGATGTTGTAAGGCTTAATTGTCATGTGCGGGGCACTTTGCAAAATAAACTGCACTGCTGAAGGTATGAAATGGCAATTAAAAGAAAAATATAAGGTCTTTCTCTCTAATTTTCAGAGGAATGTCTTTGTACTTTTGGTTGCTGTAACCGCAGCCCAGATTTTCCTGCTAAGTAGATAGTGAGAACTGCTTCTTAGGAAAGAAAATATCGCCTTCCTCAGCCGCAGTCACCCAAGAATGAGCCTTTGGTAGCTAAAAAGAGGAACAGATTCTTCATCATTGTCCCTCCCATCCAGGGCTCGGAAGACAGGGCTCTGCTCACAGGCCCAGAGTATTCCTTCATCTTCCTGCTTCGCCTCTGCCTCAGTGGCTGAGTGGTTCTCTTTGGGATGGGGCTGGCACCATGAGCACTACAAATGTGGCTCATAATTCCAGTGCCTCTGAAAGTATGGATAATAGAGCCCCCAGGTGCCTGTAGCTCTCCCTAAGTGTGAGAATGTATAGGATGGTGGTCTGCTCCTGTCATCCCAGTAGGCCATTAGCTGAAAGTTTTGCTGCTTAATGTGGGATCTCTGCTGAAGATCACTTTTAATTCCAGCATTTTGCTATTCCTGAGGATTCCGCAGCACTTCTGAGTGCAGCTCTCATGGGGTTCCCCAGGAATAAAGAACACATGACAAGGAACCATTAAAGGAGGTACCATAAAGCAGTTCTGCTGCAGAGAAGAACCCAGAGGACATCAGCTTTGTGCCTTCATTTAAATCTTTCTTTGCAGTTGAAGATAAATCGTAAACCAAGGGGCTGGAAGCTATTTTACAGCTCCTGGTGTGAGAATGGGTGTGGGTGGGTGTGGGCACAGATATTGCTTCAGAGTATACCAAAAGGGAACTGTGCTGGGACAAAACCAGTGAGGAGCAATGTGGAGTTGGGTTTTTCTCTGCAAACTGTCCATTTGTCCCTTGGGGTATTTTGTTCATTACATGATTTACATACACAAGGTCAGCAAGTCACTAAAAGCAAGTTGCATCTCAGACGTGTCTGTCGACAGAAGTAGGGAAGCAAGAGCCTCTTCTCCTCTCTGTGCTGTTTAGGAAGGCAGCAGAGAGTGCTGGACTGACCCTGTGAGAGATGGTGCAGCTTGAACAGAACTGAACGGCCAGAGCCTGAGCATGAGGAAGAATTTCTTCCCTGAAAGGGTTGTCAAGCATTGGAATGGGCTGCCCAGGAAAGTGATGGAGTCACCATCCCTGAAGTGTTCAAGAAGCAACTGGATGTGACACTCAATGCAATGGATTAGTTGACAAGGGGGTGATTAGACAAAGGTTGGACTGGATGATCTTGGACGTCTTTTCCAGCTTAAATGATTCTATGGTGACATTGCTACACAGCACTTCCAGCCTGTGATGTGTGTGGGCCATCAGGAAACCTTTCCAAGGGCTTTTGCCTCTCTGACAAGATCAAATATTAGAGGAAAAGAAAGGAAAAACAAAGGGATGGACTGGGAAATGCAGCAAAGTCCCAACAGGAGAAGTGGCTGATAAAATGCCCCCATGCATGTCTCAGCACAGTTTCTGTGGCTAAGGGCCCTTCTCCTCCCTCTGCAGGATTACAGGGACACCCCCTCCCTCATGGCTGCAGTGGGACTGCTCAGACAGTAAGGATTGCTCGTGTGAGTGAAGCCTGCAGGCCTGAGCTGCCTGCCAAGTGCTGCCCACACTCCTTTTTGTTCTTCCCAGCATTGATCTGGGAGATGAGCAGAGCACTATTTTCCAGGGCCCTGAACCTTTTAGCAGCAGACAAAATGTTAATTTGAGCTGTGTCTTACGACCTTGTGACCTACAACATGCTCTGGGGTGAAAGGTGCTTTGTTCCTTGTCCCAGTTTTGTCAGAGCCTCTGAGGGACGGGCAGTCAGATAATGGACTCTGGTCCGGCAGTGTCAGCTGTGCTTGGCATTAATGAGCGATCCCAAATTTTGGGTTTAGCAGGTGGGGGGCTGGAGCAGCTCCTTTACAATGTCCTAAATCTTTTTTGACAAACAGCTTGGTCAACTTCGTGAGCTGGTTCCTGTCCAGTGGGTGCTTTGGATCAGGTCTAGTCCTGCAGTGTTGGAGTGAGGGGATTAAGACCACACATTTTACAAGTAACCCAGCAATGCCCTGCAGAGACGTGTGATGGGTGCAGGAATCAGGACTCTGGCTTAGAATTATTGCTCATTGTTATCCACGTGGTTGTACCTCATACAAACAGGTGGGTTAGGAACCAGCAGTGCTTGCTGGCATAAAAGCAGAGCAAAAGCCAAGCCGGGCCCTCAGGCAGCAGGAATCTCCAGGTATGGCATCAGGCAGTCGACATCAGCCTGGAGGGCATTACGGGAACCTTCAGGGCTGATTCAGCAGGTCAGTGTTCACTGCTGACAGAGTGTATCGCCTGTGAACACTTATTTTCTTAGTGACATTTGGTGTGAGACCAGTTGTGAAAAGTGACATTTTGCAAAGTGTGCTGGTGGGTGACAAACACCAGTAGCTCCAGTTCTGTGCTGGTCAGGGGTGGTGTCACTGACCCTTGCAGCCTTCCTCTGCAGTAGTCCAGACACAGGAGATCCCATAGCACTCCCAGCGCTGCACTCACCTCAGGGTGGCACCGGAGTTGTGTTTCACCTTTGCCTAAGGAAAAGGCCTAAGAGCTGAGCGTTATTTTTTCATACTTAAGGTGTATGTAAGAGGATCTTGCTTTAATTTCAAAGTCATTAACCTATTTTCTGTCATGGAGCTCAACAGGCAGACATCTTTCATCTGGCTCACCCCTCCGGGGTGGGGGGGGGGGGGGG
>WEIT01011397.1:420351-438842 GCA_013389985.1 Dryoscopus gambensis
GGTTGGGTGGGGGGGGGGGTGGGGCGGGGTGTGAATGAGAGTTTGTAACAAATGGCTTTTTAAAAGAATGAATAAGAGTTCCTAGTTACCATAAGCTGCCTAAGAATTCTGAAGGATCTTATCTTTTTAATGAAAATTACTCTGGTTTAAATCTTCTTCCAGCTTGGAGTTCACGCTGTCACATTTCAGGTCCCTTACCCCCCTTTGCTCTTAGGGGCTAGCGTTCCAAGCTGAATTCACTAAGGATCAAATTTGCTTGTTGAGAAGATTTTTATTTTTCAGTGTCACTGCCATTCCAGCTTCCTCCCCAGGGAAACGAGCGCCGTGTAATAGCTGCTGGGATTGCATGCTGGCCAACAGGGCAGTCACAGTTCACGCTGGGGGGAGATGGTATGTGGTAATGCTTCCGTAAGGCAGGAATGAGTAAAGTTTACAAAAGTATCTCGGTAAAGGAATATACTGGTTACATTTAGGAAGATTTCACTGTCGCGATGTGCAGCTGTGCTGCTCTTCTCAGTTCCTGAGCTCTGCCACTGGTTCTTCTCCTCCTTTAGGCAGATACCCAACATTTTGCTAGTTCCTCCTTCTAGAGAAAGAGAGGGGAATGGGGTAGAGACTGGAAAGAGGATCCTTGGGAACTGTCCCCATATCTTACACCCAAGCATTAAAAAAAAAACCAACAAAAAAGCCTTGACCTGTCTGCTAACCTGTATGTTTTAAGGTTAGGCCGAGCAGGATTCCTGATCAGGGCCTGATCTCTAAGAGCACTGGTCACCTGCCTTTATCACCTGACACGAGGACAAGACAGGGAGGCAGTGGGGACATATGTTCCCTGAAAGAAGGGCCAGGATTTGTTCCCGAGGTCAGGGGACCAGCTTGCCTCTTTGCCAGATTGGAAGCACAACCTTTCCAACCAGTTTGTCAGCTCAATTGTTTAGCAACCTGCTTTGTTTATGCTATAAAACCTGGCTCCTGCGTTCAATGTGGATTGCCAGAGGGCACAGGAACAACAGAGTGAGCTGCTTTAAATCCTGTGCCTAAACTCCATGAGGCCTTAGAGATGTAAAGAGAAGGTTTCTCTCTGGCTGATAGATTTATTCTCAGTCACATTCCTGTGACCCCAGTGGAGGAAACAGCCTGAGCAAATGGGGTGGAATGCAGCTCCTGGGATGTAGCTGGAAAACACTCAGAGCTCCAGAGCAAAGACCCAAATGCATCCTGCACCTCTAGGGATTAAAGTCAGGCTGTCAGTAGGGCTTTAACTGCCTGCAGATCTTTCAGCTGACATTGTCTTTAAACCCTTTCGGGCTCTAACAGAAAAAAAGGTCAGCTAGAAGGAGATTTTCCTTGAAACCTGAGCTACGGAGTTTTGAAGATGTCACTGCTCACCTTGGGCTCAGATCTGCAACATTCTGTAGCGAGTCCCCAGCACTGCAGTGAGCTGCTCCAGGCCTGGGGGTCGGGAGGTTTCCTTTACTCACAAGTACTGATATAGCCAAAGGCAAGCAAAAAATTCGTGATTTACACTTCAGTCTAGCTCTGACCTGTCCCAAAGTCTGGCAATTGCTCCCCTCATGGTTTCACTGTGTTTTTCTTTTACTGGGGGTGTTTGCTGGGCTGCTCAAGCAAAAGGGCTCATAAAATATGATTCACCGAAAGAAGTGGTTCCCAAATTACCCAGTGCCAAATATTCTGGTTTGATCCAGCAAAGCTTTTCAGGTCACGATCAGCTTTAAGAGTGTGAGTAGTTGCACTGAAATGCTCTGGATTATGCTGGTGCTGGTGTGGGGACAGCGGGTGCAGCCTTGCACGATCAAGCCCTTGGACAGAGCGGTGAGAGGCCATGTGCTGGAGGAAGGGAGAGGGGTCACTGCCAGCAGTCCTGTCACAGAGTTCCAGCACCCTGGAATTTAGGGCGAAAGCACATTGGACTTTTTTGTTTAATGCCAATCTGCCTGAAGTCCTCAAACTGTGTAAGCCAAGATCAACAAAGGAGGCTAAAACCTCTAACGCCAGTTTCTCTTCTTTGCTGACAGCGACGTCAGGCACAAAATCAAATTCTTTCTGGGTGTCAGGTAAGTCAAAGACTGCAGAGTGCCCCAGAAAGGGATTCTTGGGGATTTATGTTCCATCAGCAAGACGAATGATAATTAAAACCTGAATATTTCTGCTAAGCTGGGAAACAAAAAAGAACCGTCTTAATTCCTTAAATTCCTCATGCCAGGCTGTAAAATATATTCCATTCATGCCTGTGTCTTGCTGCTTGTTCTCTCTGTGTGCCTTTCTTTAGCATTCAGCCACCTGTTTGTAAGCAGTGTCCTGCAGGTTCTCAGGGCGCGTTCCTCCCCGCTCTCCCTGCCCTTGGACGTGCTGCTTTGACACTGAGGCCTCCTTGTCTACGGGAGACAGTCCATCAGGGCTCCCCGGCCTGCCCCGCTCCCATAACTTCATTCTTGGAAAGTTTCTGAGTTTCCCGGGTGATAAAACATGAGCAACATTTGCTCTGACCTGAATCATTTCTGAAGGCATTGAGCCTGGTTTTGTTATGAAGGTTACTCAGGCTGGGTGGTGGGGCATGAGAATTCCCAGTGATGGCAATTCCTGACAAGTGTCAGAAAGTCGTTGCCTGCACCTTTCACGCTGCAGGACTGTTTTGATTAGTTTTTTAGGGCATGCTGAAAAGTACATGTGACAAGCTGAGGGTGAGAGACGCCAGCAGAACAAATCGGCACGTTACGAGATTGTCTGCTGTGGCTTGCCCCCAGCTCTCACCAAAAGGGGGAAAGAAAAAGAGGATAGGAAAAAAATCCAAGCCCCAGCTCTGTATATACAGCAGCTATCAAACTGTCACAGATCACCACTGCTACAGCTGAGGTTAAAATAATATAATAGCGGAGTGTTTGCTAGTCTTGTAAAACCTCCTGTTATTCACTGGAGACCAAACTAATGAATCAAGAGGACAGTGTTTAAAACTGTTAAAAAAACTATAAAATGACAAAAACCCCCACACAGTAAATAGCTCTGGAATGTTGTGGGTTAGCTGTGTGGGATTTTTTTTTCTTTGCTCTGCATTATTTATCCCCTTAAAATTAATACCGTCTGCATGATGGGTGGCTTGGGGCTTAGAGAGACTTACAGAGCAAGTTCACTACCAGTTCTCAATTACCGTGGAGTCTGATTGCGTTCTCATTTACTCTCGAGTACATGGGAAATGATTGTGTTTCCCTCGATACAGTATATGCAGGGAATAATAAAACCTTGAGTGTCTGGCCTTTGCCAAGAGAGACCCAGGCCACTCCGAATAGTCTCAGTCAATTTATTTAGTTTTTACTGCATTTCTCGTGATGATGGCATGCTGCATCTCTCCTCCCTGGCCAGCTCACAAGACCAGCATCACTTCTGGCAGAAATTAAAAAGCTTCAGATTTGAACTTTGGAAATATTCAGTCACATGTCCAAGCTTTAAGAAAAAAGCCCAACACTTTTTCATCCTGAGGGGTCTTGCTTGACCAAACCTGGTAACTGAGCAACCTGCACAGGATGCTGTGCTGTCAATTCCCAGATCCACGGCAGAGGTTGGGTGGCACTGGCATTCCTCGTGAAAATAATCATCATTTTCTGCTCAAAACAAAGCATTTACTTTTTAGCTTGAAATTTCATTTTCTCTTAGAAACATGAAAGCTTTGGAACAGGATCATTTAGCAGCCAGACCCCCATCATACACACTGACTTGGCCTTTCCTGAACCATCCCAGCCCACTGGCAACTCCTGCCAGCATGGCTGAAGGTGGTTCTGCAGCATCTCTGCCATGAGGAAACAGGAAGGTTGTAGCTAATACTATGCCAAATTAACAGACAGGGTTTTAATTGAACACCAGTTATGTATGAATACTTGCATAAAGAATCCTGGGCTTGCTTTAAGCAAGGCCCCTGGGTGTGCACTTGAGGCTAACCTAAGTACAAGTGCTTCCTTGTGTTGTGTCTTGGAAGTGATGAATGCCAAGTTGCCTTCATGCCCTCTTTTCAGAAATCAATTTGCCTTCAAAGAATGGGAATTTTACTGTGCTGCTGGTGGAAGGAGGTGGAATGTTAGGTGGGAACCTTTGTGCCCTTTCACAACATGAAAGGAAGGGAAAATACGGTTTTTCATCTGAGTAAACAACTTTGCATGTAGGTTGCCTGAGTGAGAAGTTGTATTATAAGGATGTTCATTTTTCTTTAGCAATATGGAGAGCCCATCCAGAAAAGCATCTTGTGAAGTATTAACGAGGTCGTGGTTGGCATCCACAGGGATCTGTAGTCCAGGCTGTAGCTGCTTTCTGCATTAGCAGCTTCGGAGATGTATTCAGGGAGGAGGGAAAAACCATACCCGGCTAATTGGAGAGAGCAGTTGGCTACCTGGAAGTCTAAGGACCATGTGTAATTAAAATTCCTGTCTCCAGCACAGGGCTTATAGATCTGTCCTGGTTGTCTGTAATTAGAGATGTGGAGTGAATATATTGGTTTGGGAATGGGATTATTTGTACTCTCCTTGTTTCTGGTCCTCCTGTTTTATGGTGGCATGTTCTCTGGGACACGTGGAGGAGTTCAACATCCAAAGTGATCCCGGAAGGAGCAGGTTGAAGATCAAAGAGGGAGCACTGCCCTGCTGCATGTGTACTGTTCAAAGAAAACATGCTGGATTTCGGCACATGGTTAATGAAGCTGGAGGTAGTCTGATCTCCTGTTACTGATACAGTGAGGGAACACAGCCTCCTTGCATGGGGACAGGAAAATAACCATAAATTTAGCAAACACACACTGTACCAGGGCAGTGGAGCTGAGCCTGTGATGTGCTTTCATTCTGCTTAACCCTCTTTCCCTTCCCAACGCTGATTCACAAGCTTTTCATCAAAAGGGATCCTTATCTTTTTCTCATCCTTTTCCAAAACTGTGTGAATGGCCAAGACACTCTTTGAAGTCAGTGGGGGCTGCAAACATCTCTGTGCTTTGGAAACTCAGACCATGAATTTAGACACCTGCTTTTTAAAGATCTTTATCTATAAATTTAGCAGTGCTTCAGCTTCACTATCCGTGTGACAGGTCAAGTAATTCCTGCTTCCTCCAGGATCAGACATGGGGAGTGGGGCAAAAATGCCCTTATTTAACTTGATGTGGATGGGTCCAAGATATGCCTAACTGAGGCATTATCTTTCAGAATATAATAAGGTATGAAATCCTTTTAATCAATGTTTTAATGTACCCTCTCTGAGACAGCTAGTGGTTAATTTGATCGGATGGCACCCAATATGCCAGAAAGGTTATCCTGTGGGATTCTGTTAGGTGACCTTTTCTCTAAGGATTCCCCTGTCTGCCTTTCTCTGCGTTTCTTTGTGGTTTCTCTAATTTCTTTTGGGGTTTCCATATTAATTTCATCCTGCTGCTCCTTTTTCACCCCTTTTCCTCTGGGGCAGAGGAGAAGCAGCAGCAGAGGAGGAGGAGAGGGACGCGTGTGACACCAGCTTTTCCCCAGTCAGCCCCGCAGTATCACTCCATACCAAGAAGCACAGGACTTTCCCAGGATGGTTCTCATTGCTGGAGGAGGAAAGGCAGTGTCTGAGGAGGCAGTGTTTGAGCCAGGAGAGATTAGGCTGTTACCCAACCACGCTCCTGACGTAAGGGCTGGGCTGAGAGCACCCCTAGGTGTGGTTGTGAAACTGGCAATAAAATTTGTTTCCGAGCTCTATTCATGGGTGTTGGAGATCACACAGGGAGCTGATCAAAACCAGGAATGAAGGGAGAACCTCTGGCATTGCCTGGGCTTCTTTTTATTTTCATTTCCCAAGGAGCTGTGACTCCACTGTGACTCCACTGTGACACTGATTCGAATAGGAGCTTTTACAGTTAGAAGAACATTTCAAGCTCTGGAGTAAATGTCGGATGAGGCTGGGCCAAGCTGTCACTCCTTTGTGCGAGCCTTTGAGGCAGCGCTGGTGGGTTTGAGCTTGGACAACTCAGGATCACTAAAACACAGGGTCCTGCCTTAGCTTCAGAGTGATGGCACTGCTTTTCTGGGGAGTAACAGCAAGGCACCTTCTCCCTCCTGTATGTCTTCTGCTGCTCTTGCCCTGGTTTAGTCACCTGGCTCTGCTGTGTTCTTGTCTCATCAGCTCGGTGCCTGCAGCAAGGGCAATTACTCCAAAGCCATGGCTGGCTGGCTGCTAGCGAGCGCAGCTCTGTCATTATTCCTGCCTGCCTGTTAAAAGGGTGAGTGGGGCTGGCTCCTTCCCCTTCCTGCCCCTGGCCCGGCTCCCCATGTGCTGCCTCACCTTGCCCGGCACAAGCTGCAGAGCAGCTGGGGAAGGCTGGGCGCGGGCTCCCAGCAGCGCTCCCCATGCAGGCCCACCTGCACGCCCTGAAGAAGATCCTGGCCCTCTGGAGCGCATCCCAACGGTTAGTACCCGGCTCCACGGGATCGGGGACGTGGGTGTGGCACTGCACACCCCGCCTGGGCACCTGGGCCTTTTGCTTCCTCGCCTGTCGGGAAAACTTCAACTCCCTTTGGTGACAGCTGGAAGCAATTCTCTGCTGCTTGTTGTGTCCGCCTGCTTTGGTGAGGGATGGGATGCTCGGAGACTCGGTGAGCTGGGACGCTGCACTTTGCTGTCACCTCTCGTTCTGTCTGGTGTCATTTGCTTGTTCTCCTAGGCATGAACCTGTGTATGGTGATCACGGCTGGATCTGTTGTGCTGACACAGCCAGCTGGGCACAGGAGATGGCATTTAGCTGTGAGGCAGTGCCATGCTGCTGTCAGCGGGCTGTTCTGCTGGCTGCTTTGAGCTCTGTGTGGGCTCCGTATTGTGAGAATCTGTGTTTCTGATGCTTAAATGATGACAAGCTGATCAGAACAAAGTCATATGACCTGGGAGCTTAATCACAGGTGGCACCGTGTCACTCAGACAAGTCCTGCCTTCGCTGTTTTGTGTGTTTGGTCACCAGCCCTATCAAGTGCATGATATTTGCTCTTTTTTCTGCTGTTTATCCAGGGGCTGGGGGTGAGATTCAGGAATTAGTTGAAATACCAAAGACTGCAGAGAGATCTATTTTCCAGACCCACCACTGAATTTTGAATCCTTTTGATCCAGCTCTAAAAAACAACTTCTTTGCCTTTGCATGGGCACAGAAACAACCGTGGTGGCACTGTAGATTTTCACCCAACAGGAGTTGGGGCCTAATGATACCAGGCATGGAGCAGCCTTGTTTTATAGCAACAGAATATCTTATAATTTAATCTTGACCTTAAAAAATTAAAGGACACCTTCCTTTTCTGCCAGGGCACTGTGCCTGCCAGTGGCACCATACTTAGTGCAAATTGCTCCAGGGTTTTGGCGGGGTGGACTCTCTCCTTTAGAACAGATTGAGGGCATGGGCTTGTTTTCAGCCATTAAATGATGCCTCTTTCAGAGGTCTGTTGTCACGTAGTCTTGAATTACTGTGCAATTCCTGAAAACATCACTGTTCAAGTGATTACTTTCCTTGCAGTCCACATGTTTGGGAATTAACATATACCTGGCTTAGCTTTTCAGAAGTACTTACTATCCATGACAACCCCAAGGAAATTATCATGAGCTGCAACATAGACACACTTATATTGAGGCATTTTAATTTAGATGTCTAAGATTTTAGTTTTTACCTGTTTTACCCAACTCTAGGTTATGTCATTCTCCATCACTTAGAGAGTCAAGTGTTTCTCTTTTGCTATGTACTCAGTAAGTGTTAAGTGCAAATTCCTCGACTTGGCCTCTTCCAATGTAAATGAACCAGAATTTGTTTTAGTGATGGAAGCTAACAAGGATTTAATTGACGTCAGCACAGGGTGAGCAACATCACAGTATCACAGATCAGAGATATGGTATTGAGTGGCTCCCTGGGCTTTTCCCTCTGCCACAGCTGTCAGACCGTGAGGCTGGGTACCAGGTGGGAAATGGCCAGTTCCAAAAGTGCCATAGCATAACTTCTGGAAAAAGTGGATGGAACTGCTGCACGTAAGCAGGGAGGAAGGTTTTTGAGACCAGTTTGAGACCATGGGAAGCAAAACTTTATCCGGTTGTGAAAGGGAATGCGGGCACTTAAACATTTAATCTGCAGGTTTTGAAAGTTAAGAAAATAAAGGTTAATTAAAGTATGCCTTTACACATCTGGTGGATGCAGCTCCCATTGCAGGAAGGCTTTGGTGAGATGTTGCTTAGAGGACTAATGACAGGGCAGAGCAGACGGAGCCGTGGTTGTGTGGAACAGCCCCGTGTCCTCGGAGCAGGCACAAACAGTAACTGCAGCTGTGCCTGACACAGGCTTTACCACAGGCTCCTTCCTGGGCGGTGCAATTAGGCAACTCACAGGCTTCTGGTTCTTGGGAGAGACTTCAGCGAGCTCAGCATGTTCTGAGACAGGGCTCGGAGATCTTCCTAAGGGATCTTACAGCATAACAAATGAATTTATTTCATCAGCATCTTGACAATGTCTCAGGCGGAGTTCCTCGCTTGGTGGGAGCAGTGTGGTTCAGTGGTTCTGTGCAGCTCCCAGTGCTAAATGATTGGCATTTGAGGCTCCTTTTTTGACTGTATTGGTTTGCATAGTGGCTACTTGTTAAACAGCATGTGCAAGAAATTGAATTATTATTCTTCTTACCAACACTTTGGGATAACTACACTTATCCCAAGTGTATTTTAGATCCAAATATATTAAATTTGGGCCTGCCTCAGGCATTTTCTTTCCCTGTTGTTCAAATAATAGTCTTTCTTTCAGGAAACAAATTCCAGTTGCCTTGAGCTCTTGTCACAGAGGCAGAGTCCATGACTGTGAGGGACAGTTCCCACACTCTGACAGAACTAGACCAGGATCAGAAGCTTCACACTCCTCATGCCTTTTGAAGCATTTCTCTTCAATTTCCCTCCCAGCATTCAAAACTTTTATCTCTACTTTTGGGCCATATTTTCTGTGCTCTGGTGACCCTGCCTTTCTCTCCTGGTTTCCCTGAGCTGTATTCAGTGTAAACTACCCCTCATTGCAACAGCGATTCTCAAGTGACAGCACCTCTCACGAGATGTTGAGCTGCTGCCTGGCACACAGGAGTGCAACCAAAACCTCCACTTGTTTCTTAAACCTTTATCAACCCATTAAAGCGGGAGCGAGCACTGACCTAGAAATGCGGCAGCTGCAGCTCTGGCCATGGCTGAAAGAGCCTCCTGGTGACCTACTTTGTCCCAGCCTGGAGCATCCTGCTGCACAAGGGTGGGTCCTTCCCAGGAAACTCATCAACAAACTCTCCTGGCTGCTGAGGTTCAGGGGAAGCTGCAAATAAAGGGGTTAAGTGGCAGGAACTGTGAGGTTCCTTTTTAGGAACCTTCCTGAAGCTCTCCTTTTTTACACCCAGCTGTTAGCCTGACCTTATCTCTGTAGTTACAGTGGGATACCTTGGACATGCACTTAGGAAGCCTCTGAAGGAATTGCCCAATGTAGCCAGCACACACCAGGTTAGAGAGCTCTCCCCTGTAACTTTATTTTGGTTTAATGATCTTTGCTTTCCCATTTTGGTTTGTGTAGAGCAACAGTGACATCCATTGGCTTATTAAGTGAATCCAAAGTACTGTACACACGCCATGTATTTACTCAAGGTGGAGGGCTGGGCCAGAGTGTGTCTGAGAGATTATAAAATGCTGAATTCTGTGAATAATTGTTAGCACTGCAGAACCAACCCAGGTAGGAAAAAGTTAGAGCAATTTTGCTTCAGCTTATTCACTCATGATAACGTCTAAAATTTAAATTACTACAATAAAAGTCTGTTTTACTTTAAAAATGGATCCTTTCTTTAAGATAAGAGGGCTTAGAAAAAGAAGAAAATTAGTAAAGGTTGTGAGGGAGGAACTGACAGCCAGAGGGTTGTAAAAAAACCCGGTGAATGAAAGACTGACAGTCTGAAATAGAGGATTCAGTGATGAAAAAAAAAAAAAAGAAACAAAACAAATCATTCATGTGAGAGGCTGATCCGGAGGATTCTCATTTCATTCCAAAAAACCTGAAAAGGGTTCAATTTATTTTTAACCGTGCGAGTGAATCAGTAGATGTTTCCTGCAGGTATTTCATTGAACAGAACCAGTGTCTGCAGTAAATTTTTGACCAGCTGTAGTTACAGTCCCGCTCCAAGGTCCAACGCCTGGACCTGACAGGGAGTGCCTGTGAGAAGGAGGATTGGAGTCTGAGCCCACTGGCCCATTTTTGTTGCCCCATAGCGCAGCTGTTGGGGTTGTGTCTGCAGCCGGGTGCAGCTCTGCCTTGTGACTGGGACACCTGGCACTTGCAAGAACAGCGCAGGGATTTTCTCTTCCAGCACCACCAGAGACAGAGGAAAAAGGGAGTTATGCTCATTGATGCCATCTGATTTGGAGTCTGGTTCATGGCTCTTAACTAGAAATGAAATTGTAAGTGCTGTGCAGAGCAGTCATAACTGAGGGGAGCTACAGGTGCTCAGCATAAGGTTTTCCGTTCCATTCAGCAGCTCTGGAGCAGGCATCGTGTCCACAGCAACTAGAGGGATTTTCCCCTTTATTTAGATTTTCATTTCCAGTGGGAGAGCCCAGGGAACATTCCCAGCTGATGCTCAGTGGACTGGGGAATTTCAGACTGCCCTTTGTGGGGATGTGCACAAGAGAGCAGGGGGGAAACTCATGAAGAAGCTTTGCCTCCTATCCCTCCAGACTCCAACATGCTGGAAATGCTTTCATCCAGTTTATGTGATTTTAGCCCTTAGAGTCCCTCTGCTTTATCTTCATATCCCATTGCTTTGGACGGCTCACAGTTTCAAATGTTTCTTCTGGGTATTTCAGACACTGACATCTCAGTCCAGCCAGGAGTCTCCCTTCGGAGACCCTCTCTTCTCCCTGCTTGCCTTGGGCACTCCTCTGTGGAGATTTGTTGGTGCATTCCTTGCTCTCCCTCCTCCCCGTGAAGTGCTTCCGTGCCTCTCCATGGCTGCATGTCTGCAGCTAATGCCAGTTCTGTGCTTTCATGGACTGAGAGAAGAGCACATAATTTCTTTTTTTCATCTCTCTTAGTCATTCTCTGGCTGATGTCTCTCTTTCTCTCGCAGCTGCTTTGCAGGTCAGCTCCACACAGCATTTGGGTTTGCAGGGGCTGATCTTCCCAAGCCGTTACCAAACACTGGAATTTCCCTGGGTGTTGACTTTTTGGTGCCTGGTGAGCTCCTTTTCTCATTCCTGCAGTATGTGGTTTCATGGGGAGCGGCTGGCTGTCGGCTCAGGTTCCTTTGGCTGTCCTGTGTATACATTTTCCATGATCAGAGAGGGAGGCCGGCGGATAAAATCCCGCTGTTTGCGGCTCACAACGGATAACATTGCTGTGCTAACAGACATCTGCATGGGAGATATGAAAACAGCCCCATTCATACCCTCCCGTCACGGTGCTGGGTCTTACAACTGCTTTGAAATTCGAGGTGAGCTGTTGCTCGATGGCAGAAGGCACCAGCTTTGCCACGGCTTCCCACAGGTGCACTGGGCTTACCTACCCCTGGTCAGCCTGCCAGCTGCAGGAGGGCAAGCACAGCCTTCCTGCAAAGCTCCCAGCATCCTGGGCGAAGTTATAGACTGCTCATGGGCGCCTTGTCTGCAGATTTCCAAAGATGGAAGGGAAAATACTGTGTTTGCACTCCAGAGCAGGCTTAGCCCTCTTCTTACCCATACAGAAGGGATAATTCAGCAAAACTAATTCAGCAAAACACCACAAACATCTGAATTGCTTTTGGTAAGGAATAAGCCAAAGAGGTGGGCTTCTTTGCAGAGAAAATACTGACATTTCACTGAAAACCAGAATCCCCCCAAAGTGCAGCTGCGTGCCCGGAGACTGCACCGACCAGTTTGTAGCTGCGAGGCCGACGCTCAGTCAGCCTTTCCGGCGAAGACAAACAGGGTTATCTCCTCGAGTGTGCTTGGAGCTGCCATGAAAGGGAGGCTTTCTTCCCCATTTCCGAGAGGAACCAGAGTTGATGCTCTCCTATCACATAGGGACCTTGTTCTGCCTGTTTGTCCCCGGTTAATGACATCCGGTGCTGATTACTGGTGTCCCAGTAGCTTCCAGCACTGCCCACTCTGGTACCTGATTTTCCTTGTGCTGCTATACCAGATTGCCAAAATGCAGTAGATTTGAGGCAGGCTTTAATTTGGAAAATTCAGCCTGACCTGGGATCCTGCTGGGAGCTACTCAAAGACTTGCCCAGGTGTCTGAGGTGGCACGATGCGGCCCATTTCTCTGCCCTGTCTGGGTTATGGTGGGGCCAAGTCCCTGCCTTGGGCTTTTGTGGCTCTGCTGTGGCAAAGGAGAACGGCTCCCAGTGTTTCCTTGCTCTCACACGCTGGAGATGTTTGCACATTTAGAGCAAATAATGCTTTATTACTGTTTACGTGAAAGGAGGAAGGCAAAATAAATTTAAAAAAAATGAGAGTGAGAACATCTTGTGAACCTGCTGTTCTCAGATCTCTCCGATAAGGACAGTTCCAAGTGCGTGAGAAGTTTCCTACTCCAAGATTTATTTACTTCTGAAAGAAAAGCCACCTTCATCTCATTATTTTATTTTCAATACAGGTTTTAATTTGGTGAGAAAATATCTTCCCCTTAAAGAACCTATTCTGCCTCATTAACTCCTATAAAAAGCACCCCCCCAAGCTTGAAATGTTAAAAGAAGCATAAATTAAGGCTAAGTTTGTTGTTTGCCGCTTTAATCAACAAACATCCTTAAAAAGGACTCACAAAAGGTTCTGTAAACTAAATTTATTAGTGAGCAGGAAAACAGGCCCTCAGCTGCAGCCTCCTCCCCTTCCCAGCCCCCTGGATTTGGAGGGGGTGGGTTTTTGGAGTGACTGGTTTTGTTTACAGTGTCTTATTCTCTTGGGCAGGTTGTTGTGGTCCCATGGATCTCTGTCAGACTTTTGTGATGCAGCTGAGCTGAAGTGACTTGGGACAGAGTCTGTTAATTAGGTCTTCAAAGCCTTCTCCCTTTTTTCTTCGCTGTACAAATGTCCTTTTTCCCTCTTCTTTTCCCTAAATCTTTTTGTCAGCAGCTCAGAAGGAAAGAGCGTTTTTTCACTGCAAGAGAAAACTGCCGTTCTCTCTGCCTTCCTTTCACCTCTCTGGGATGTTGGAGGAAAAGCGGACTCGCATCTATTTTCTGCACTTTTCCTCTCCTTGAAATGTTTAAGAAGCCTTCCACAATTTCCTCCCTATGTTATCATCACGATTTATTTCTCTCTTAGGAATATCTCCACGCACAGCATAGTGCTCACAGTGACTGTGGTACCAAGATCCAAGGGAAAACTTACGGACGTAGTCTAGAAAGTTTCAGTGCAAAGGACAGGATAGTTAAATAAAAACATTAGGAATTAACTACCCTGAGTTGGCACATGTGAATATATTTCTTTCCAAATTCCCCTTAGAATTCCCCTCATAACAGTAAACGTCCTTAGAAACCTCTTGCATCCAGACTCATTTCAATCTTAAGCTGATTTTTCACTGGATTTATTTGGGTGAAGTCTTCATGAGGAAATTTAACAATGAGTTTTATTCATTGCTGCACAATTTGGACTTCCTCACTTCTTAATTTTTTTTCACAGCTATCTTAAGTTCAGTCTGAGATATGCAGTGTAAGAGAGATCCAATAAAAATCCCTTTTGTTCACTGGAAAAAATGGCCTTGACCCATTAGAGAGCGGTTTGATACTTATCTGAACACCTCCTCACCTTCCAGGAGTTAATTTGACTTGGAGATGAGCCAAGACAGGGAGTTTCTCTAAACTTCCCTCCAGCTTTACAGGCTTGGATTCAAAGAGTCCTGGCCCTGAACAACTCATGGTTCAGGTTTTCCAAACCAAAAGGCGACTGGGCACGTTTTGGAAAACCGGAGCCTCCCTGGGAGTTTTGCTCCCCCCTGATTGATGGCCCTGGCTCCAGCCCCTCCACGCTCTCACTCTTCACGGTCTGTGGGCAGGTCAGCGCTGCAAACACTCCTCAGAGGAAATCATCCTTCTTCAATGCAGCCCATGGCTTATCTCAAAACCCTATTTCCTCTGTCCATCCCACGCCTTCCCTTCCTCCCCCAGCAGACATGATGAGGGTCTCACATTTCACCCCAGCTGCCTGAGCGAATGCAGGATGGGCCCCACTGTGCTGCAGCCTGGCATCTGCAGTGCTCAGCGAGCCAGGGGGATGAGGAACAGCCACAGGACAGGTTCCTTTGGGGCTGTTTCACACTTTTTCATACATCAAATAAGAGCTTTTTTCTGTCTCTGTGAACCAGCCGTATCCCAGCCCTCTGTCCAGCAGCTCACGTTGCCAGAAACATGAGGCTGGGAAAACGGGGAAGTGTGGCATGAGGGAGAGCACAGGGATCTAGGGCCACTCCTCTAGTGCCATCACTGTGGGCATGAGGTGCTCTCCCACCTCATAGCTTTATTTAAACAGGAAGAGGGAAACTTCCTTGGTTATCCCGTCCCCCTGGGAGCACACCGTTCACTGGGCATGGCAGTACCGGGCATCCAGCTGCCAGGGAGCCAGGCAGGTGGAGAACAGGAACACTGCAGGCTTTTTTGTGGGGAGTAGAAAAAAAACAAAAGAGAAAAGACTCCGGGATCAATGCCTGAGTCCTTTGGTTCCCCACAGCAGAGATATTCTTGTCATCTCTGGGAAGGGATGGGATGTGGTAGCCCTGGGGCGTCTTCATCTACTCCCAAAGGCAAACAAAGGCAATGCCCATCACGGTGGTGTGTACTTAGGGCTCTCTGTCCCTGCTGCAGCCCAGCTGGCAGGCTCTGGAGCTGATGGCAGCAGTGTGTACCCTGCCTGTTGGCTGTCATGTGGGAGCTGAAGTGAAACTACCTGCTTGCTTTTATCCAGGTGGAAAAGGGCAGGGAGATGGGCAAGGGATTCACTGGACCTTCCAGACACCAACTCATATCTGTCCCTGCCATAGTTCACTCTGCTTCCAGTGCGACTTGCTGCAGTTGGGAGATACAGATCGGAATCTGTCTGGGCGCTGCAGGGTCCAGCTCTGATTTCTTCAGGTTTTCTGTAAGTCAAAGAACAGACGTTTTCAAAGCAGTGAGAATACCAGCGGGACAGAGGAAAACTTACAAATACCCATGATCGTTGAGGGAGATTATATGACCTCTGCTCTTGTGCTTAAATAGGATTAAACTGCCATCGGAAGCAAACACCAAGTAAGAAACCAAAATCCGGCAAAAAGTATTAAGAACAGCCCTCTGAGTCCTCCCCCTGGTTCTTACCCCTTGCAGGATATAATATTTGATACTGGTGTCACAAGAGTCACCCGGTGGAGAAATCTTGCTTTGTTACAGACATTCTTTCATTTATTTATATGGAAGGGCTTTTCTTTGCAGAATAAGCACTGAAGGGCGTGTAGGCTGGTCCTGCTGGAAAAAGTTCTGGAGGTAGTTCAGTGGGAGCTGAGCTGTGGCGTGACATACAGGACATACCATCCAGGGCTGCTCCAACTCAGCAGGGAGCAAACACTTTTCCGTTGAAGCAGGATCAGGAGGGAATTGCACAAAGGCCAGGGTGTGACTGGGATGGGTTTGGCTGCGTAGGGCCAGTGAGGCATTCCAGCCAGGACACTGGCTCGAGGTGAGCTGTGGACACTGAGCACCTCCGAGCTGTGGCTGCCATTAGCCAGAGCTCCCCACAGCACCTCCGCTCTGTGGTGTGGGTGTTTGGACCCCCGCCGCATCAGCCTAGAAGGGAAGCTGCGCTCGCTGCTCCAGGGCAGCACGGGTAGAAGTTGTGCGGAAGGTTTCCTTTTGTCAGCAATACGTGCTTGTTGTGATCCCTCACAGGGAATTCCCACTTGGATTAGCCGCCTGACATCTGCCTCAGGGCAAGTCCCTGTGCTATCCTAAGTGCTATCATGCTTCATGAGATAGTCCAAGGCTATGGGGAGCCTCAGGTTTATGCTACGGGTGGTAATGCTTTTGTTGTTGTTTTTATCACAGAAGGACAAACGTTCATGGGTTTTTATGATCACATCCCCAAACCGGACTTTGTTTCATTGCCTGGTAACGTCTGTGACCGTTTGCCACTCGGTATCTTGCCAAATGGCTGGCCAAGATGCAAAGTACACCTAAAGTGTTTAAAATATCAATAAAACCATCTGGGACCATTTCACAGAGCAAATTATCGTGGGTCCGTCTGGCTCCCAATGGCATGATCCTGAGCAGGTGACACACTGCACATGCCGGTGTGGGAATATACAGTGTTCCATGTAGCTTTCCAGTCAGAGAGGGGAGGAATCATGCCACTGGGAGAGGTGATAGCAAAAGCCATGCGTCCAGTGGTGACATCTGCACGGGGAAGCTCTGCTGGCAGCAGCGTCTCCCTGCCTGGTGGCTGCAGACACTGGCTCTTGAGCTGGGTGATGGGCGTGCTCGGCTTGGATCAGAAAGGGCCTCTTGCCGTGAAAGGGGACGGGAAGGCAGGCACCACCTGAGTCATCCTTACTCCCAGGCTGTTTAATCCTGCTTCCCAAAGCTGCCCTTTTGTGTCACAAGACAGTGATCTAGAGCTGTTGAAATTATTAACCCATCCTGACGACGCATCCCCTTAGGCACGTGCATGGGAAGAGTGTGTTGTTGTCCCTGGTAGAAATCCAGCTGTGGGAGCTCAAAGCCATCACAAACGGGGTGTGTGACAGCACCCCAGGTTTTTTACAGACCAAATACTCTCCCGAGGAAGCACAAGTGAAAAAAATATGGGAAATGGCACTTAATCTGCTAAAAGAGGTGCCACCTCATGATGGGTTTCATCATTAGGACTCAGACGTAACGCTCGCTGCCTTTGTAACCTGACCTCAGGTGTTTTTGCTGCATCTCCCACGCTGGTTTATCACTATGATTTCTGCAGCTGATGAAGTATTCAACATTTTAGGCTGCTGATTATGAGTTTGCAGATTGGGAGAGAGACGTCAGCATGAAAAGTACCACTGGCTGAGCATAATTTCACCTGATACAGATGCACTCATTCAATATTTTAGTTCAAATGAGACCAACAGGAACCACTTGAAGATAAGCCAGAATAAGTTGCTTATAAACAGAAATAAAATCATCTATGTAGCATGTTGTGATAGCTTAACAGTGGGTGAAAAAGTGGTTTCAGGGAGGCCAGTGCCTCTTGTGAAGAGCATGTTGGGGGTGGGATTCTTTCCCGCTCAGATTAAGATCCCATCCCTTTTCCTCACTCTATAAAATATCAGTGTCTTTCTTTAAAAAAATAGGGATATTTTCGTGTGATGTTTGGATATTCCTGGATAAAAGATCCATTATGGGCCAGATACTCCCACTGTGAAGAGCAACTTTTCCAGCATCTCCTTTAGTCACATCTTTGGGTTCAAAAGATATTTTCTTTTCTTCCCATTCCCCCCACTTGCCATCTTCCTTCTGCCCAGCTCTCTGGTGCTGCCAGCAGCTTGCAGAGGAGTTTGAGTTCAGGGGTTGTTAAAGGAGCAGGTGCTGTATTTGCATCCACGTGCAAATCCGAAAAACGGGGTGAACATGGAGGCACCCCTTGAGAGGAAACAGGTACCAGATAAAAAACCAGGAGTCTTAAGGGAGGGTGCAGAGCAGAGAGGGAGAGGCATCAAAAGGGCAGGAAGGAGAATAGCAAGTGGCAGGGTGGGAAAGCAGAAACTGACTTCATTTCACCTGCAAAATCTGTCACCACTGGGAACGGGAAAATGAAATCCTGCAGTCTTCAGCCAGGAAGACTTCCACACCACCAAGTCTGGGCACTTGAGTTCCTAGGCACAAACCAGCTCAGGTCCGTAACAGCACCGTGCTTGTTTCATGCCAGCCAAGAGCAGGGCATTGGAAGTGTGAATTCTTACTTGAAGCTTGAACTCCTTGCCCTGTAACACAAATCATTGTGCAGCATCAAGGGTTGTCTTTAGTTTTTCACAGCAATACGAGAAATGGAAAGGGTTTATTTATCTAGTCTCTGCCTTCATCTTCCTTTATGAGATACAACAGTTCAGCTTCATGTAATTTTAAAATTAATTTAAAGTATCTCATTCGCTGCTTAAATGTCCTGTATGAAACGAACCTAGCAGGTGACAGCAGACGCTGTTAAAGCCACCGCAGCAGTAACGTGGCTGGCTGCGGCCCGTGACACTCGCTCCCGAGGCAGGACCTCAGCGGGCCATCGGAAGCAGCCGCAACGGCCTCTGACTTAGGGGAAGGTGCGACCGGACTTCTACAGGGGCAGGGGAAGAACGGCAGGGCAGTGGAGGGAGCCCCGTTCTCTGAGGTCTGCGCCCGGCCGGCAGCTCGAGCACGGTTCGCGCTGCTGGTGCGGGGATGGAGATGCGCTGGCCGGGCTGTGGCGGGATGGGGGAGCTTGTAGGGGGCTCCAGGCTGCAGCCGCCGTGCCGGGGGGGCTCCCCCGGT
>WEIT01011397.1:439029-504299 GCA_013389985.1 Dryoscopus gambensis
GCAGCCCGGCCGGCACCGGCGGAGTCTCCTGGAGAAGGGCGCCCGCCCCCTCCCCTTCCAGCTGCTGTTTTCTTGTTCGGTGTTTTCGGAGCCCCTGGATGCCGGGACGAAGCGGTCGGGGACGGAAGGGGTGTAGGATGAGACCCCGCCATGCCGCACTTCCCTCTGTCCGTATGTGAACTCGTTACTCGGAGGGGCTCTCCAGGTGGGAGTTAAACGCCGTCATTGGGCTGTGATTGCACGGACGCGTCCGGGACTGCATCATCCCGCTGTCTGGGCTGCAGCCGGGCAAGAGCTGCGGGCCTTGAGGGTCCCTTTAATGCTCCTGCCCTCGGGGAATCTGCCGGGCCATCAGAGCGGCGGGAGGTTTGGTGTGCGCTCTCACTGTGTTACATGTTTTAGTAAGCAGTGTAGTGTTCCTGCAGGCAGTTCTGCTGGCAGGCACCTTGCAACGAGATACTAGGACAGAAGCCGAGAAGTTTTTTCACCTGGTTGGAATGACCCGCAGACTCGTTAAAATGGCTAAGAAGAGAATTATATTCAAATGTAACATTATCAGGCGGCATTTTTCTTTGTAAATTTGGGAGGAATGTGACCCACAGACCTCATTTGCCTTCACTCCAACTTTGTCCCCTACTTCTTCTGCCCATGAGGTCCAAAGGTCTGCTTTTCTCATTCCCTGCTGTAATGCCTTTTAAACTCTGGTCTCTGTATGTTCTTCTGCCTAAAAAACCCAGCCTTAAATTTAAGTGACATTGGGTGCCACCAACAGCACCCATCGAAACACGTGCATTTCTCATCCCCAGCCTGAGCCCTCTTTAGCCCAGTCAGCAGTGGGGTGAAGCTCAGCAGCCCACTGTGTTTCCTCAGCAGGGGGGGTCTGACTGTGGTCCTGCAAGGTGCTTGTCCAGATTTTCCTCGACGTCAGCAGAAACAACAGTAGGGAAAAATCAATGCCCTAAAACTCCTTTGACTAAGAGAGGTGAAGTCCAGGCCAGCCCACAACTGGGAGAGGGAGGGGTGCTCTGCAGGTCCATAATATGGGGATTTAGAGGATTGAGAGCTTGTTGGCCCCTATTAAATGGTGCTTGGCACCTCTGGTTCTTAAATCGAAGAGGGAAATTCAGTTCAACTGAAATCAGGATTACTGTAAATTTTAAGGGAAAGTTCATTTAATAATCACAGAGGCTTATCTTCCAGAGGTCAGCAGGCCAGAAGTTTAACTATAAAACATTGCTCAAAAAGCAATAAGGGCATACAAGGCCAGCTGCAGCCTACTTGGCATTGCTCTGCAGAGACGGCTGCTGCTGTGGCACGTGGGAGCCCTGCCTCTGGGAGACGGGCAAGCTGTGGCCCCGCAGCAGCCAGGGGCCTTCACGAGTGCCCCTGTGTTCAGTGGGCCTGAACAGATTTTTTATGATAATAAAAGCAGGGTAATGTAGAGCCCTTCTCCTTCTATAGTGTATCCTAGCTCTTGGCAGCTGCTGGAGAAAAGCTGGGCTCTAGCAGGAGGATGCAGCTGGCATCGGTGAGCAGATGGACTTGGGAAGGCTGCTGAGGGAACAGCAGCGATGGGGAAAACATCCTTCCTGCATTTGTTTAGCTAGGGTGGACCCCGCTTTAATGGTCAGCCCTCTGGGTGAGCAATCGTCCTTCGCTTGGTGTTTGCAGAGCAGCTGGCATGGTGGGGCCTGGTCCATCCCATCCCTGGGCTTCTTCACCCCAGCAGCAGTGTAAGTAAATAAATCAGGAGGATATGACATCAAACAGGGTGTTTTATAATGCCATGTTCGATTCCCACTTGACTAACATTTGTTCAGGCCTAGAGTGACTGTGGCTGGCACTGGCAAGCTGCTGGACTTTAATGGATGTGGGAGTAGGGAATGGCTCATGGGCAGCAGGATCAGGCTGTAGCCACACTACTCAGAGAGTAGCAGGTGCTCAAGTCACTGGGAAAGAAAAGCGGTGTGTTTGAAACCATGGTTTAGTGGGTTGTTCCCAAGTTTAACTGGAATGAATAGCTTGGCTACCCTTGGTGTGCTGCAGTGCTGCATGCTTGCCTGTGTTCAAATGAGAGCCACTTCTCTAATCCTTCACATTTGAGTTGCACCAGGGCTTGAATTAGTGGCAACGTCCTTTGGGTTAAAGAAGCATGAGGAATTTCAGTCTTCAGTTGTTCATGAGAGAAGGGGATTGGGTGGGTTTTTGATGTAGCAGTAACTACTGTATTGGCTCAGTTCTAGAGACTGGGATCAGAAGGGTAAATTTATGCTTTTGAAAGAGGAATCTGATGGAAATGAAACCAGCCCACTTCACCCTGATTAGATTTCATCATGTTGTTCCTTCAAAATGCCTTCAGCATCCTGGCAACAAGGGCAGAGATTTGAGAAACATCTAAAAGTTAAAAGGACACGGTTCCTATGGATTATCAGCGTGTCTGTTATTTAAAAAAAAAAAAATCTCATCTTTACTATTCTTTCAGCAACTCAAAACAGTGTTGAAGAAAAGTATTCAGGGAAACAATAAAAATAGCCAGGCCAAGTGCTCTCCAGCAGCGACCTGATCCTGTCTCATGTGCTGCCGAGGGTACAGATTCCTTTGCAGTTACAAACGGGCTCCGGGCTGGAGACAGGCTCCATTTCAGCCTAATTTAAGCAAAGTACGTGATGATAACTGGTGGCCAGTACAGTTATAGTGGGGACAGGGCCCCCGTGCACCGTGGCTGCATCCTCGTCATGCTATGGCAGCTTAAATTTCCCTGCATAGATGGGAGCAAACGTGCTATAGTAAGGCATAGCTCTAAAAACTCAGCTACAGCCCTGATGGAAATACCAAGCCTGGAGTGTGTTTGTCTTAACACTGTGTTTTCCCATCTGGGCTAGGGAGAAGGGAATGGCACATGCCACCCGCCAGGGGCAGGAATGATCTGCAGGGAGAAGGAGAAGCTGGGATATTTGGAGTGACTCTTGTAGCCAAGCAGTTTACCTTGTGAAATCATGGTTTGATTTGTTTGTCTTCCTGTGCAGACATTGTTTGCCTGGGAGCCCCCTTACTCCAAGCTGGCTAGAGTGCTTAATTCCCTGCAGGCCAGACCTCGGGACAGATCTGCTCTGTGGTGGGAAGGGGGTGGTTAAGCCACACCAGAGAGAGGTGTGGTTGAGAGGTGGATTGAAAGGAAAAGGTTTTATGGGGCCCAGTGGCTCTGTTATGAAGGATGCCAAACTTCCTGGCTGGAGACTGGAGGCTATCACTGTCGAGGCAAAAAGGGAGCTCAGTTTCTAAGTGGCTACTGAATTTACTACCTTGTTTCTGTCAAGGGGTTTGCAGGGGTGATCCTGATTAATGTAATGTCCTTTCCCCAAGTCTGTCTATTCCCTTCCTCTTCCACCTCACCAGCCTCAACCTGACACTGTTTATTAGGCCACTTGTCCCTGATTTGTGAGGAATAAATATTGACACTGATGGCTGCTTAATAGGATTTGGGTTTGCTGCTTTCTCTCCGAACAAGTTTGGCACCTGTGACTCAATTTGTGTTTGGGACTGGCTCCACCAAGGCTTCCTTTTGGGAGGGGTGTTGGTAATGACGATGGTCACAGCGTGTTCTGTGTGCGAGGAGAGGCTGGGAGTGGGGGTATGTATTGCTCCCCTTTTTCCTGTTGACATGCAGAGATTTCCAGGCTGTGACTCCAAATCACTACATGTCCCTAGCGAGGGTGTGGCTTCCTGTGACAGGGTGCTGCTGTTGCCACTGGGGAAGAAGAGTTTTCGATGTCTTGTTAACCAGTACGTGCTGTGAAGGCCTCGGCTCAGACTGCCACTTGGCACTGCTGCGGGTGCTGCTCTCCTCCGTGCTTTCTTAATGTGCTTGGGGGCGGCCGCTCCAAGGAAATGCAGCTCATACCGTTTCAGAGGGTTTGGGGTGGATTTTTAAGATGTGTCTGAAGTGAGGAAAGTCCCATTAAAAGGTGATAGGCATTTAGGCTAAGTGGGGTTTTCTGGGTTTCCCAAGAGCTGTGAAAAGTGTCACATCTACAGAGCAGCACCTTCACGCTCCTGGAAACCCAGGAGGGTCTGAGACTTCTCCCGGGAAGTCAAAGCCATACACTAACCTGTAGTGGAATTTCTCTTTACTCTTCCTGGGGGTGCTTCACCTTAGTGGTGTTGGAGGGCAGCATCACTGGGGAAGCCCCTGACCTCATCCAGGTGAGCTTCTCACATCCTCTGCAGGTACTAATCCAGCTCTGTAGTGCTTGCAGAGAACATCCCAAGACCCACCTTCAGATCTTGCTTCGAGCCCAAGGAATGATTTGGGTCTAGGCTCAGGATCATCAGACCACAGTAGACAGGGTGATGGGGAAGAGTTTTCCTGCTGTCAGGTTGCATGGAAGAGATCCCACACCCAGGACTGCATACAGGAAAGATGCTTGTGGTATCTCCTCAGCATAGATGACTCCTAATGCTCCTAAAATGGCTCCCTGCTGGGTGGGAGTAGAGTCAGGGAGGCCAGTTGCCCCTTTGGGGTGATTTGTGTGAGAGCAATGGGGATGCACTGAGGCGTAGGACCAGGCAAGAGGGGCCAAGGGTTCCTCTCTCATCTCATGTTCCTTGTCATGGTTGCAGCCCTCATTTTTTCCAAGCTCATCTCCGCCAGACTGGCAGATGCTAAAAATATTTTGAGTGGCAAGCAGATATTTATTAGCTTAGCAGCCAGCATTTCTGTCACTTGCCTTGGGCTCTCTCATTCAGCTGGCCAAGTCCTCATCTCCTTACTCAGTCTATCCTCATTCCTTAGTTGGGCAAATCTCCTGCTGAAATCCCCAGGAAGTGAATGGAATGCTGTGTTGAGTAAGGTGTTCAGGAATTTTTCCAGGAAGAGGTTGGCCTGTGGGATGGAGAAGCAGCTCATAAGGAGTAGCTCATATTCTGGGGATTAGGCATTGCAACACCTGTAAAGGTGATTTAGACCCGTACACTCCACCCCTCAAGTTACTGCAATTAAAATCTGGAATACCAGGAAGCACTGCAAATAATCAGGTTAGAGAGAGCTGAGAGACAATTCAGCTGCAGACTTGAGTTCTTGGTGCTGAGTGTCCACCGTGCCTGTGACAAATATAAGTATGAGGCTTCCTTCTGCCCCCTCTGAAGAGATGCTCAGATTGTCACTTCATTAGTACAAATCACCGAGACCAGTTTTTCAAAACGCAGCTGAGCCACTGTTGCAGCACTTTGGTAACATCCATATTGCCATAGGAGAGCTGCTGGGCCAAAATTTCAGGGTGTGTTCCTTAAAGTGCAAGGTGTCGCCAGTGCAGGCAAGGAAGAGAGATCCAGCTGTGCTGGCGGAAGAGATTAATGCCCCACTTGCTCATAGTGCCAGAGACCTCATCCATCCGCCACTGGAACAGTTCCTGTAAGCACTCCCTTAATCTTTAGCTTTAAACCATTTAAATTGTTGGTCTGAACTGACCTCGTTTGGTTTGTTTGGAACATATTAGGAGCTGCACCAGCAGAGCCAGCCTGGTCCCAGCTCCACGCTGCTGGTGGAAAAGTTTCCAGGTGAGGACTGGGCTTGCCTTTCAGGTCTCAGGTCTGCACCCTGTGGCCAGGTCCCAGGTAGGATATGTCCTGCCTGACATTCAGACCCCTCCCAGGATGGCCCTTTTGTTGCTGGAAAACATCGCTGTTCTGAAGGGTGAGTGTAAAAAAGAGTAATTGTGGGGAAATATCTTCTTCTTATTGCATCTCTTGCTGTGAACATGACTATTCTTTCAGCATGGAGGGCTTGCAGGCTTTTCCTATGGAATCGTTTTAATTCCCAAATCCTAAAATGGAAACTAATCCTCATATTCTACGAGTATGACTTTTCCTTCCTTCTTGTGGCTGCTTTTCTTTGTAGGAGCTGCAGTTACATTTTTTGTTTCATTTACACCTGTCCTTTAGAGCCAGCTTGTGCTTTGGTGTGTGTAATGTGGGAGAAGTTAAATGTTATCATTTGTACAGACAGGCTCTAGAGCCGCATGATTCAGTGTGGGGATACCCCAGAAGCTGTCAGGATGCTGACTTACCTGTGTGTGGTGTCCCTGGTCCTTCCAGGGACAGGTGTGTTAAGGATCCTCCTGCTTGTGTGAGTGCTGCCACACATCATCTTCATCTCAGGCACCTCTGCCCAACAGATCTGATGCACCACAGAGAGAGCTGATCCCAATCTTTTATGGCCAGGTCTGAAGGATTGTTCCTCACAGCCTCCTGGTCCTGAGCAGCCCATGAGGAGAGGGGATGCTCTGATTCCCCAAGCTGATCCCATAGTGTCCCCAAAGGGGTCGCTGAAGAACCTCAAGAGGTGCTCAGTAATAGTCGAGAGCAAGTCTATAGGATAGTCCTGTTAGTCGTGGGGTAGAAAATAATGAAAATGTCATTTCTCTATGGTTTTACTCCTGTCTTGACACAGTAAGTAGGTAGATCTGTTTTCTGAGGGGGTTAAAGCTCTCTGAGCACAAGGTGCAGGAAAGCATTTCGCTTGCAGGTAGAGTTGGGGTGCAGGATGGATCACATGCCACTTTTTTGACAGACCAGGACAGTTGTCACCTCTCAGCTGTCTCCTCCTGAGAAGGTGAGATCTCCTCTGAGCAGGCAAAGTGCTGCTCAAGTCAGAGTGCTTTGCTTCCGCTGAACTTCATCCCGAATTAGAACTTTAGAGAATTAAGCCACAGTCCTAGAAAGATTTGGGCCAGAGCTGCACAGAGCACTCTTTGGGAACAGGCTCTCTGGGTGGTACTGGGTTGCAAACAGCAAGCTGTGATAGAGTATAACCGTAAACCTCTATTACAAAAAGCCAGGAATTCACTAGGGATAAAAGCTAATGCCTGAGCCCTGCAGGTTCTTCCCTCCAGCCAGGATCCAGGTCCTTTCGGCAGGGCCGGGCAGGGAGCTGCGCGCTCTGACGCCGGCTGGGCAGCACAGGCAAGGACTGTGGGCTGCGGGGCTGCGTGCCCAGCTGCCTCTGAGGGCCAACTGCTCATGCAAAGCAGGGAACGCCCCCAGTTCAGAAAGTGTGCATTTAGGGTGCCTTTAAAAGGGTGGCAGTCTCCGGGTCGAGGTCTGGGTGCAGTGGAATGCCTATTGTCAAAACTAAAAACCAAAGGGAATGCTGCATATTGTGGGCCCAAATGCAGCTGGCACGAACCAAAAATGTGCATGTGAGTGCCTTTCTAAGTACCCAGTAATCCTCCAGGGCAAAATGGGGATTAGGGCTCTCTCCCAGACAAAGAGGGAGTTCATTTTCTCAAAGATCCCTTGGCCAATGAAGTGAGGAACCCAAATGAATGCCAGGGCTCCTTTCAGCTCTCTGCTTGCAAACAGGTACGGCGCCGGAGCAGCTGGTTTGTGTGGGGCTGTGCAAACACAGCGCAGCCAGATTGTGGAATTGAGGTCAGGTCAACTAAAACCCGTCCAATCCCAGAGAAAAGGGGAAGCCAGAAAAATGCTGGACAAGTAGGACTAGACAGTGTTGCACAGGGAAAACGTGGTCTCCTTTCTCCAGATTTTTTCTCAGTGGACCTGAAGGTCAGTGCTCATTGAGGTTGTTTAAGTTGGAGTCGCCTGAGTGAAGAGCCCTCTGAGAAGGAAAGCTGCGAGTCTGGATTAATTCCAGGTGACTTCTCAGCCTCTGTTCCTTTGCCCTGAAATTCTGCGTGCTCAGAATCACCACATAGGAGCTGTTAGACTGAAAGTGATGGGTGCCTGAATGGGAGATGTACCCATCTAAAATTCACCATCCTGTGATTTCTTTAATTTGCCTTCAAGCAATAGCCTGTGCAGGTAGAAAAGCACAGGTCCCTCTGCACTGTTCCTGGAAAAATTTTTCTTTTCCCTTTTGGTGATTGGCTTATGGCACAAAGATCAGCTCTAGTAATCCTGTCTTACCAGATATCAGGGTGGATGCGCCTGTGATGTGTACAGAAAATGTGCATTAAGTAGTCCTGTTTCTTAGAAGCAGCAGCCAGCAGCACTGTGAATGGGTTTGGGTTGTGTAGGTTGTTTTTTTTTTCTCCCTGAGCTTTACTGACCCCCATCTGAATCCCAGACATGGATATTATTGTTTCTACTTGAGACTTGGATCTTGCCGCAGATCTCTGGAAAGAATGCCTAATTCAGTTTCAAGATTCATGTGCTCAACGAGCCTTATGGAGATTCCAAACTTTGTCTTGCTCTGCTTAGGATGAAAATGTGCTTCCAGGAGCTACATAGGTGGAGCCTGTTTTGTTTTGGATCCGTGAACCAGCCTTGAATTCCTCATGTGCCTTATTTAGATTGTGGAGTCAAGCCTGGCTGTTTCCCATCTCAGGTGAATGTCCTGAGTCACAAGCAAGAGGTTTTACCCAGGGACTGAGACTTTTTCTGGCAAATATTTTAGAGGTTATTAGTGTGAGAGGTTTCAGTGCAATTTATAAATATTTTTTCATGAAAAAGTTGTTTTGTCCACGTGTTTCCAGCTGGTCTTGGCTCTTGCTGTGGCTCGGGGGTCCCGTGAGCACAGAGTAACAAACCTGCACAGGCCTTGCTGCTACCAGGAGAGCACCTGGGCTTTTGTGCTCGGACACACGGGGCACTTCCAGTGCAGCTAAAGGAGATTCTGGGAGCGTGACAGAGATGTGGATTACGGGCTATTTCTGGACCAGCCACAGGAGGTAACAAAATAAGAAATACGTAAGCAATCCAGTCTTTTCACTTCAGGCGGAGCGGGAGGATCTGCCAAGCAGGATGGCCACAGGCAAGGTCGGTGCCTGGGATGAGTGTGGTCTGTCCCTCCCTCTGCATCCCTCTCCCTGACAGCATGGAGGAGATAGGAGGGCTTGCTGTTTGCCAGGAGATGGGGGACTGCTGCGCAGGTGGCGTTTGCATTCCCAGGAAGACGTAATTCCGGCTCATCAGCTGCTGAGAGCTTGCCTGCAGGATGAGGATAGCCAGAGGTGAAGCTGCCCAGCTCTCCTTATGTCACTGGGCTGAGCTGGGGATCTCAGGCTGCCCTGTGACATTGTGTAACGTGGGGTACTGTGAGGATAAACCAGCAGCTTTAACTCTTCTGGCTCCTTCCTGCCTATCAGAGCCCAGTTAGGCTTTGTTGCTGCTTCTCTGTATTTTTGTGTCTGTGATGTGCTGCTGGCGGTTTCTGTAGTGGAGCGGGGCTGCCTCTTAGGTTCTGATTTAAGACAAAGGGAAAAATATCAGGAAATGCCTGCAAATAGCTGTAGAAGTTGGAAGAAGAGTTCCTTGCTTTAATCTCGGTTTCAGAAGCATCATTGTGTGAGCACCCATTTTTCTAGGATAGCTTTTAATTCTGACGCTGGTTACAAATACTCCTGTTGATCCCAAATGATTTAAAAATGAAAATTTAACCTCTATCCTCTCTGCTAGAACAACACTGGACTTACAGGTAACAAAATATTAAAAATTGCTAAATTTGTTAACATTTGGGGATTGGATTCTCTGGGACTTAGGTCATCTATTACCGTGGCAGCAAACCAGGTATTAGTTTAAACTCAGTAATCATGACTTCAAGAGGTGGGTCCATTAAAAAATAACTGTTCTGAAAAATTTAAAAAAGAAAAGAAGTTAATTTTTAGACATAGGTCCAGGTGATGTTTATGGCTGATCTCAGGCATATCCTAGACTTGTCCCTGGAACTACAGGCAGCTAAGCCAAGAAGCAGAGTGCAGCATGGTAGTGCAGCCACAAGAACTGTAAGGCTGTTGTGCTGGAAAAGAAATGCTATGAGCAGACAAAACTTGCGAAGTTGGGTTTGTGCCTCTTCCCTGCGCAAAATCTGTGTCCTCTTTGGGAATTACAGCCCGGCAGCTGAGCTCACACTGCATTTCCTCAGTGAGAGCAGTGATCTGTGCTGCTGCCATCATTACTCAGGGAACTATTGTTATGAAACATGGAGTTTAATTAATTAAGAATATGATCTCTGCAGACTCAGATAATTGCTGGGAGAGCTGCTGGGCAGAGGCACCCACCCACACTTGCTGTCAAGGCTGGCTTTAGAAAACCAATCTGTGTTGGAATGTGAAGGTTGTAAATAAGGATAAGGAAGACTGCAGAAAGTGAGGAAGAAGAGCCAGGAGCCCAAAAGGTTCAGATAAGTGCTGTGAAACGTTCCAAGCGCGCAGGTAACGGGAGGTCAGCACAGCAGGCAGATAAGGTGGCCAAGGGAGCTCAGAGTCGGCCCTGCTCAGAGGCAAAGGATCTCCCTGAAAGAACAGCTGAGTTCTGCAGGGACTGGCAGCTCGGGAAGGCCGTGAGACATCAGATGGCAACAACTGGCAAACTAGTCTTATAGGGAGTTGATTAATATAAAATAAGGCCACCCATGCATTCTGGAAGAGCTCTGAAGAAGGTGGTGAAAAGTAGGGAGAGTTTCACGGGTGCCTGTTGTGGAAAGGCTGTGCCGGCTGTGTGGGGAGAGATGGATGTGGGGTCAGGAGGTGCTGCCTTTCTTCTGGAGGGGGCACTGAAACTTCTGAGGGAGGCTTTCCTTGAAAAAAGCCCTAAATCTCTCGCACTGTATTCTTTCACTGTCAAGCAAAGTGGCAAGGAAAAAGTCCAAGCAGGCCGTATTTTTAGATGAGGGAAAAGCTGAGCAGAGTGTGCTCACAGACGCGTGGTATTAAATACCAAAGGCACCATGGAAGCGGCAAGTATAAATAACAATTCATAATTAAACACGAACTTTGCAGAAAAGGAAAGATTTCAGAGGCAGCTGCCAGCCTCAGGTGGGAGGTAAAGAGTTTTAAATAGCCTCTGTGTGCTGGGTTTCCTGTCTCCCACTTGAGAGCTTTAGAAAAAACACGGTAACAAAAGGGACAACTGCAGGCCCCTCCTTGCCAGGGATACTTTTTAGCTATGGAATTGTGAGGCCCTTTGCAGCATCCCGAAATAAAATGCAGCCCCAGGCTTTAAGAGCATCCCATCGGGCTGGGTGCTGCCACGAGGAGCTGGAGAGCTGTCCCGGGGCAGCTGGAGCTTTCGGAGAAGGGCCGCTCTAAGGAGAAGGTATCAGGACAGCCAAGAGGAAAGGTAGGCCCTGAACACCTTTGCACAAGAGTGGCTCTCTCCATGTTACAGTGGAAGAAATGTCTTTATAGGCATTAACACCCTCGTGGTTGTGAGACTGGGCTGCCTTAGTTAGAAATGCCGCAGAAAATGTTCAGGGATAAGCAGCCAGGTAAGGCAGAAGGCTGCAAGGGGAGGACAGGTGCTGGGCTTGGGGTCCTGTTTGGGGAGGTCTCCAGCCCCGCAGCCCTGGCTGGCCTCAGCTCTTCTCCCTGCCCTGCCATCCGTGCTCTCACAGGGGGCATCCCTGTCCCTCGGGCTGTGCTGCGTCCCTGAGGTGGGTGTGCTTCCCGGGTGGAAGGGTCCTGGACCAGAAGGGTCCCCAGTGGGCGTGATTAATGTTGTTATTTCTAGACTGGCTGATTAGATTTCAGTCTCTTATTGAGCCTGCCGTGCCACACAGAGCTCTGCAATTAGAGTTTTTTAAGAGGCTCTAGAAAAACTCCGTTGCATTTCCTTGTTCCCCCCAACAGCACCTCCAGAGCCCATGGAGACACTAATTAACGTGTCTTTGTCTCTGTGAGGTAAAGCCCAAAGTTATGCATGCTGGCAAGCACGGGTTGCTCCTGTGAGGGGGAACACCCAAGCTGCTTATCCTCCCTCCCTCCCTCTGCTTGGGGCTGCCCGTGGAGGGTCAGGCTGTGTGGGTCCATGTGGGAATGCTTGGTAGGGACTTACTCAGAAGGCTCTGCTCGCGGCAGAGTTCGGAGTCTGTGTTGTCTCTTGCTTTCTTAACATGTTTCAAAAGCTGTTTTTTCTTAAAAAAGGAAAAAAAAAAGAGCCTAAGTGCTGAAAGATCACTAGGCTGAGGTGCCTGGGGAGCTGTAGGCACTTACTACTCCTTTATATCAGTTCCTTAGGTTGTTGATTACTCTTTTCTTGGCACAGTGGCAATTTCCCAGCCTTAAATATTGTCACTGGCTCCCTCAGAGATGGCTGGCCAGAGAGAAGGCATGAGCAGCTTTCCCCACTGCAGGAGTACAGCTGTGGTGTGGCCTGGCAGAGCCAAACTCTGCTCTTTAGGAAACAAGCGGGGAAGCACAGGGCTTTGTCCTCCAAACGCTGAAGCTGTGAATGTATTTTGCTCACAAAATTGTAGACCTGTTTGTATAGATAAATTGTTTATATGCAGTCTTTTAAAGCCTCATCTGTCACAGGCCTTCTGTGTCCTTTCTGTGTCTTGCAGTGAAATCTCCTCTCGAAATTGATAATTTTTCATGGTAAGCTTGGTGAGCAAAGAGAGTTGGAGTGTTTAAGGGTGTCGGCACTTGCCAGGGCTGCAATAATGGAGCTTGTGCTCCTGGTGTACAGCGAGGCTGGAATGGGAGCAGGAAAGGGAACCTTTCAAGTTTGGTCAGAGGCTTGACATCATCTCAGAGGAGAGGAGTGGCAGAGACAAAGCAGGACGGGATTTGGCACATGGAAAGAAAAGGCAGCCAAGGCAGGATTTGGGGTAAAAATTGGATGAAAATCAGCGGGGTGAGCAAAAAAAGGCCGTTCTGGACCAGCCGCTTTCCCTAATCTAGGTGAAAGTGCTGCTGTGCTTCCGTGCTGTATCTCATCCGCAGTGTGAGGCTTAACATTCCTGCCTGGCACGTGGGGGCGCGGGGAGGGAGCGCGGGGAGGGAGCGCGGGGGAGGACCCGGCCGGACACAAAGACGGCCGGTCTCTCACCGGAATGGCATCCAAGCCATCTCAGCTATCCAAAGCCCCAGATGCCGGCATGTGGGCTCAGCACGAAACAAGAGGCAATTCCAGCTTATCCCGGGCCAGGCCTGCCGCGGGCAGGGAGAGGCGCGGGGGGCCTTTCAGCCCCACTTTTATTCAGCGTGGGGGTTCCTTGAGCAAGCCGGAATTTCAGATCTCTTCCGCGCTTTAGGGCTAAAAGTGGGAGCAAGTGGGAATACTGGAGTGTTCCAGGGGGAAGGAAGGAGCTGAAGCGATGGTTATACTGTGTTTGTGTGACTTGGAGTGGGGTAAATATGTGTTTGCTGACTTGGTGGAAGTATCAGTAGAGGGGTTAAGACAGGTTTCTCTTTCTCCCTCTCACTGTGTGAACCTTTCTCTTGGCTTTTCTCTTGTGTGTTCAGAGCATTCCCTAAACTCTCATAAGGTGGTTACATGTGGTAAAAGCATATCCCACAGTGGAACCACACACTTGGGGTTTTAGGGTCCACAGATGCAGCTGCAGGATAATGAGTTTTGTGCCGTGGGTGCTGCAGCTGATCTCGTTCCTGTGTGCCATGGGATTGTGCAGCTCCTCCAAAACAGTCATGAGGGACACTCGCAGAGCTGAGCACTGCCCAGGTTGGAGAAAAACAAGGACAGACACAGCTTTCTGTGACGTGTGCTTCACACTTTGTAAGAACTAGCCCGATGCCCCTGCCTTGCCCTCCGGGTCTGTGCATTGCCCTCTTTCCTAAAATCCTGATGGCACGTTGGCTAAAAGGGCTGAGGTTCTGCATGGTGGTGTTTACGTGTCCTTGCTTTCCTTTGACAGGGACACCCATGCAGCACAGGGATGCACAGAGCTGTCGCCCAGCCCGCTCAGCCCTGACGCTGTGACCACTGACGTCCAGCCCAACAAAGCCACGTGGGCAGCGGGAGTCAAGTTACGGCTGAAGACCAGGTGAGAATGTGTTTGTCTGTGTCCCTGCAACATCTGCAAAGACCGGGTGGAAAGCAGTTACTGCTTCGGCTGCCAGTGTGCCTTCACGGAGAAGGAGTGCTGAAATTCCTCCTCACAAGCTTTTGTCAGTGCTGGTAAAGGTCATCAGAAATGCTGAACCAAAATATCTCCACACAAGTGGTGTAAGTTCTCTCTGACTCCCCAGTTTCAGGTGCCTGGCATTCCAAAATCACCTAGCTTCTTCCAGGTCTGGGAGTTTCAGTGGGAGTTTGGCATTCATGACTGCTGAGTACCTGTCTGCATTTTTGAACTATTGAATGTCTTCAGAAATCAGTTCCCTGAACTGCTCCAGATTGCTTGGTATTGTGGCAGAGCCTGATTCCCTTCCTTTGTCCGTGCAGTTTGGGGCCAAATCCTACAGCATTTACTCAGGCAGAGCTTTTGCTGGCATCAAAAGAGCTTCTTATATCAGTCAGATGTAACCTGGGTGGCCTCATAGATTTTTGTGTCTCAGTCTTCTGAGGTTTGCACTATGAAGTCGAAGAAGCGGCTTTTATTGGCAACATTGCCTTTGGGCCAGACCTTGACTTACTTGAAGTCAAGAAGCTACACTGATTTCCTGGAGCTGGAGGAAATGTGGCCCAGTTCGTGTGAGTGAGCAGCTGAGAAGGGAATTCCACATTCTGATCTTATCAGCAAGGATGCAGCTCTGGAGCAACCTCCCTGACCTTAGTGGAGATGCTTCAGCTTCTGGCCACTGGAGGCAGTCATGGATGCTGACCCTACCTGACCTCAGATAGAGCAGATTTTAGAGGCTGGAGTATCTCTTCAAGCTGATTTTATCGAGGAGAAATTTATCTCTGACTGAGTAGTGGGACTCTGCAGTTCCCCAGGTATGTGACCCACAGCGAATCCGGGAGAGGAGCTCCCCTACATCTACTAGCTCCCTATGGCAATGAGTCATTCACCATATGCCCTCTGTAAATCCTTCTTGCCCATCAATTTAGTAGCAGACCTTCACAGAAGCTCCAGAGTTGAGCGTTTCACTTGGATAAACTTGCCTTTGGGTGCAGAGCCAATGTTTTGCTTTACTTTTCCGGCAGTGTCGGAGGCTGTGTCTGCACATCTCAGTTTAACCCAGGCTGGAGCTTTAGTTACAAACAGGAAGCTGCTTTAACGTGTAAGAATGTGCCTGTGGGAGGGTGTTTCAGACTCAGCAGCCTTTGCTTTCACCCAGGCAGGGCGTGCAGCTCCCTGGCGTATTTGACTCACCCTGTTACCCCCTCAAATGTGTGCAAGTACCTCCACACATCGTCAAGGCCCTGCTGCTTCTCTCCCGTTTCTCACTCCTGCATGAGCACTTGGATGTGGAGCTCAGGAGCATTGCCTGTGATTTGTAGCTCTGTAGCTCAGAGGAGAGCCCAGCTACTGCTGAAGCCTTGCCCTGCGGATCCCCGTGGTTACCTGCCGTGCCTCGTTGTCCACGTTCCGTTCGGATAATTGGGCTCACGGGGCAGCGTTCCTGCTGCCAGCCACCCAGTTCCTCCTGAGCACTGAACGAGGCTAGGAAAACACATTCCTTCCATTGTTTCCAGGTCTCTCCTGTTGCAAGTTGCTGTGTGTTGGATATCGGGGTGTGAAAGAATCTAAGCTATGCTTGGTTTCTGTCTTTTTAACTAATTTACTGACTAGAGGAGAATGAGAAAAAATTATTTGAATTGAGCCCATGGGGCCGGTTCATCAGTCTGGATAAATCAGTGCAGCTCTGCAGAGCCACGGGCAGGGAAGCCACTGCAGGCTCTGGCTGCTAGGATTTCCTGCCCGTGCTCTGGGAGATGATGTGAATCCCTGGAGAAGACAAGGAATAAGAGAGTCCTTCTCAAAGACTCTAAGTCAGTCAGCTGCTTCTTCTCCATGTCTGTTCTTTCTTCCTCTTTTTCCAGCAAAGGAAACAGACTAAAATTATAGAAAGAAGAGGAAAGTTGCAGAGAGTCTTTAATCCAGCACTCCCCAGCTCCTCATTGTAACCTACACATGCTCTAAGTACCAGGCTGAAGGCTCTCTTGGCTTCTCCATGTCCAAGCTGCAGTCCTGTGGGAACAGCACAAATGGACTATCCTGGTGGCAAGCACTTGTCAAAATAGAGATCTGAAATACTCCTCATTTTGCAATTTAAATCACACTGATTGTGTTGCTTGATAATGCTGTCTTCAAAATAGAAAGCTGTCAGGAGATCCCACTAGGACAAAGTCCTTGAACCCAGTAATCAGGAAGAGTGAAGTTTGTATACATCACCTCTGTTGCTGTTGAAGCCTGTGTCTGGTTAGTGTCAGGGGATGCCAGTGGGACCCTTTCTCTGTGTGGGGAAAAGCCCTCAATCTAAATATTGCCTGTCAACCCCGTGCTGGGGTGAAGGGAAGACGGAGCCGCAGCGCACAGCCTGGCTCCGAGCCCTGCACTCTTTGTTTCCTTTGCTGGACACTGGATAAATGCCTCTTTCTTGGATTAGATAGCCTGGGGGTTTCCAGAGATATGTGATAAAACAGAGGTGTGACTTGCAGGACCAGTAATCATTAATTACAATGTTTGACTGTTCCTAAGTTCAATGAAGGAGCGCCCGTTGCTCACAGCTGCCATCACCTCTGAGCGATCCCAGCACTTCCATCTGCAGCCTGTGGCTCAGCACACTTCTGTCAGGAAAAGCCAGTACAAAAAATCTGTCTCTAGATCCACACACATGGTTGTCATCTCTGCTTCCACACAGGGATCTTCTTCCTGCTGGTATGGTGGGGAGTTTTTTCCAAAGAGTTTGTGATGGTAATGGTAGGAATTTTGAGCAGAAACCTCTGATTCTCTTCTTCCTGATCCCAGAGAGACTTCAGGGGGATTGGTACCTGTCTCCCAGTTCCCAGATGGCGCTCAGGGCCCAGTCTGATGCAACCCAGACAGCCCCAGTGATGCTTATCAAAGGGGAAAAACAAGCGGTGTCTGACGTGTCAGCTGGAAGCACCACACAGGCACAACGCCTGCCTCTGCCTCTGGAAAAGGAGCTGGAGAGAGCAGTGAGGCTGGAGGGGGTCTGGGACAGAGCCCTGAACTGGCCTGAAGGGTTTTGCTTAAGGGGTATTTTTCTTTTTTTTTTGTTCAAGACCAAGACTGCTAACAACTGAGATAGTCCACAGGGATTCGCTGGGTGGGGAGTTGTCCTCTAGGAGTTGCAAAATGAACATATGGTGGAAAAGCAGGTTGTGTCCTGGTATGAGAATATTGAGAATTGAAGTATTGACGTACTTCACTCAAGTGTTCTCAAGTGAAGGGTTTTTCAGTGTGTTTTTTACTTAGGGAAAGTTGTCATCTGAGCATTAAGGGGTGGGGGGTTCCCCTGCAGATGAGGAGACACTATTGGCCAAGATCCATGCTGTGAAGCCTTCAGGTCTTTTTAATCAAAATTGTGAAGAGACAGAGCTCACTCCAGATCCCTCCTGCCCCAGAATTTACCAGAAGGGCTCTGTGAGCCTAAAAGGAGAGATTTAGTGAAAGACACATCAAGCCGACGCCATTCTGGTCCGACTCCTTTCTGATTGGCCTCGTCTGTTCTGCTTATTTTTAGAACCATGACTGAACCTTAATTAAGAGCGACGTTGCTTTGAGTAGATTGTGGCCTCACTCTGTAGAAATCCTAATAGGCTTCTGAGTGCTTTACTTTTTCCTTCATCTCCTGCCTAATAGCTGGATAGAGAGGCTGCAGCCGCGCATTTGGATGTCTGGAAAACATCTCCTTGTTATGCTCCCGCTCCTTTAGATGTGTCCATCTTGGAGACAGGTCTGTCCCAGTGAGAATTCGGATGGTTGTTGCTGCTTTCTGTTGGTGCAGGTGCACACTCACCCTGGAAGGAGGGTACAGGAGAATTTCTGGGATCAGGATCTCTCCATGTACAAAGATCCTGCTGCTGCCTGCAGCAGGATATGGCTCAGGATGGAGTGCCCCTGCCATGTGGATTTTATTAGGTTAGAATTATCACCAGCTTGAAGTCTTGACTGCTGTGAAGATGACGTAGTAAGGATGGGCAGCTGCCCCCTTGGCTTTCTCTCTTGTGACTCAGTGCCTGGGATCAGATCCAGGAGGCACAAGCTTTGCACTTGCATCCAAATCTTTCATTTCTCCTGCAAGAGGACTGATGGACTAGGCCATGGCTATCCCTTCCAGCTCCAGCAACCTCCCACACAGCCACCTGGCCGCACAGCTGCTGGGGGAAAGCACCTCCACAGGGAGTGTGGTTGTGAGTGATGGCAGACTGACCCTCTGGCCTTAGTTCTCTTCCCTGCCCCATCCTGTCTTCCTTGGACATATTAACACCAGCCGCTCATCCAAGCCACCCCCTCAGGTCATGGAGCTGTGTCCTGGTGACCACTGCTCCTGCCTGCATCCGCAGGTGGGTTCTGCTTTCCTTGAAAGGTTTTGCTGCCTTCATCTTCAGCATTCCTTGTCTCTGCTGAGGAGGGGTTTGGAGCTTGTGGGGACAGAGAAAAATGAGCACGGGATCAGTGGTACAAGAAGAATTGTTCACAGTTCTCTTTTCATCAGCCTGGATGATGTTTTTGACAGACGTGAGAATGATGAAAACAACTCCCCACAAGCTCTGTAGGGGTAGAAAAAGATCCATTTATTGGGGCATTGATGACCTTCAGTAGTTGGTTAATCAGCCCCAACATCCCTCTCTGGCTTTCACTCATTAGCTTTCCAAGGGTGTGGAAAAAATGCAAATGGCAATTTGAAGAAGCTGGGTTGTTTGCTGGTTGAAGATGGGCCTTTTCACACTGAAGGACTTGCACTCCTGAAG
Source organism: Dryoscopus gambensis (assembly GCA_013389985.1). Lineage (NCBI taxonomy): Eukaryota > Metazoa > Chordata > Aves > Passeriformes > Malaconotidae > Dryoscopus > Dryoscopus gambensis. The sequence goes on from WEIT01011397.1 coordinate 457,612, forward strand.
GATGCTGGGCTTGAGGTACTTTTGAACTTGCAGAGAACTCAGGTTGTGTGTGTACTCCAGAACTGGCAAGGAATAGTATGTGAGGAACAGGAATCAGACTGAATACACTTTCCTGGATGTTTTTAGTTTGTAACCTTTCAGTTATACTGTGAAGAAAGCCTCAGATGCTGATTCATTTGTAGAGTTAGTGCCAAAGCATCTTTGTAAAGTTCCATTCCTGTTTTGCATACAATATAAAAATAATCTCCAGAGATTACGGAGAAGAGCACACTCAGCTCTTCCTAGTAAGAGAGAGCTGCAGAGCTGTTCCTGGTGAAGGGCCTCAGAGATGTGAATGAGCCCAGACTGCTCCCAGACTGTGCCAGGCTGCCACTGAGGAGCCTCTGCTGGACCGGGCACGTTTCCATCGGCAGACACTGGGACCGGCGTAGCAACGGGGAGCACCCAGATAACGGCAGCTCGATGAGATTAAAGGCTATCCCTCTCCCTTTGGTTTTCCAGTCTACAGGGTGACCTGGCAGTATCTGGTCTGTAGCCTGTGTTACAGCTGCCATTTAGATGCCAGCCTTGCATCGCATCTCACTGACTTCTCCAGGTATCGTCGCTCCCAGGCGTTTGTTGTGATGCCAACCTGACCTGGATGCCCAGGTTATCTGATCACTGGAGGTGTCCATGAGGAACCAGCAGTCTCATTTTCCAGCCTTGACATTTACAACACACGGATCATTTTGGCTATTATCTGAAGTGGAGAATTTTTCAGTAATAAGGTTGTCCCAGCACCTTCACAAGTACAGTACAGAATATATAAAAGATAAGGTGATGAGGTTGGTTTGTTATTGTTGTTGTTGTTATTACAGTTCTGCATTTTTAAATCCTACAGCCTCCTGAGCCAAAGTGTCAGCTGTTGCTCCTGGTTTTGTTGCAGGCAGCTTAGCTACACCAAAATAACACCAGTTAAAGGTCTAATGATTTATTTGTCTTCACTCAAGTCAGGGGTTAGCTGCTGCATTTGCAGGTTTTACCACTCAGCCAGTTTGTCTGGGATGAATCAGCATCTGCCACATTTCCAAGACTGGCTAGGTGTGGAAATAGTGCAAGGCTATCCCACACAGAGCTGGTAGGCTGGTACTGTGTGTCTTCTGACTGAAATTCAGAGTTGTCCGTGTGTTGTATCATTACAAGGATATCAAACAAAAGGGTTTAAAATACCTGTAGCTCAGATGGTTGGCTACGCAGCTCCCTTAAGGCTTTTTTTTACTGATCAAATCAAGGGATAACATGCCTTGCACAGGATCATTCATTTTCCCAAGCCAAAAACTGATGCTGAAGGCTTGTACTCCACCAAAGTACTTAAAGTCTTTAAATGTCTGCAGTGGAAAAGGCAAGAATGCGGGTTATTCTTAATAAACAGTTTTGTCAACTTCCCATCTGGCAGTGTCCAGGTCCCTTGTTTTCTGGGCAAGGAGCTTAACAGAAGAGCTCTGTCTTAAACACACCTACACATGTAAAGGTAAAATGGTGTTGGGTTCAGCTTGCCCTTTGCAGACCTCCAGTCCAGTTTTCCTTAAGAGAATCCTGCCACAACAGATGTTAAAGGGAAAAGCATGTCCCTTTTTCTTCCTTCTTTTAGCAGACAATGAGAAAATAACCAGCACTTCTGAAATCTGAATGGAAAAAACGCTGGAGAAATGGCTCTGCCCCTCACTCTCTGCCTGTGCTTTTCCGTGCTGTAGAACATCAGCGGGTGCTGATGTTAACTGGTACTAGGAAAGGACCTGACCCTAAAAAGCATTTTTAACTTTTTGCAGTTTCCCATACCATTTCTTTTCCCAATCTTAGACAGTACTGGGAGAATCCTCTCTCACCATCTGGGTTACGTCTGCCAAGGGCATTTTAATCTATGTACGGATGTGTTCAGAACATGCTGTACTGTGAATTTTTCAGTGAGAGAAAGACTAAAGCTGTGTCATATCCTCCTCTGGCATTTATTTAGTCAGAATTGTCCTGCAGACTGTCACATTTCAGTAGGACACAGGTCCAGTGCTGCTCCTCGTTCTCCCAGGGAGAGAGTGAGAAACTGTGGAAATGAGTGCTAGAGCAGGGGAGAGATCCCTCATGGAAAGCAGCAGGAGGATTAAGGACAAGCCCAAAGGCTGGGGCAAAGGAGAGTCTGTGTGGCCTTTTCAGGGGACTCCATCACTAATCCCCTGCTTTGACTTTCCATTGCACCACTCTGTGCTTTAAATAAAGTGTCAGTGGGGTGTTTTTCCTCAGGGCTGACAGACACAGGCCTGGGCGCTGGTGACTGAAGGCACCGAAGGGAAGCTGTGCCGTGCCATGCCTGGGGACACGCCCTGGGGACAGCTGTCTGGCTGGGTGGGATGCGAGGGACACACGCTGCCAACCCTTGGCTGTCACGTCTCGTCCTGCATTTTTAGCAGCACCGAGGAGAGATCAAAGGTCCCTTTGCAGGCTTCCACCTCCTCGTGGCATTCAGTGATCCGCTTGTGCAAATCCGAGAGGGAGCGTCTTGTGGGAATGTCAGGGATATTCACGTATGGTTACTGCGGGATTTGCTTGGAATGGAGTAAAAAGTAGCGGTGCAACACAAATGAGCATGAGCAGTTTTAAATGTTGGTGTTAAGTTCACATCCACCTTCCTTGGGAGAGCTGGCCTGTTGCTGATGTGCAAACTCCTGCTTTCACCCAGGCGGAGTGAAACTCCAGGCCGACCTCACTCCTGGCATTCCACCAAACTCACGGAGAACCAACCCGATCCCAGCATGATGCAAATATCTCAGGGTACGCTTGGCATCCCTTGGCATCAGTCCTACCACTCCAGGTAAGCACCACACAGCTGTGGAGGGAAGGGAGGGGGCAAAGGTGTGGTGGGAAAATGGTACCAGTTGTCTCCATACAGCTGGACAGGGTTACAAACAGCCAGGGTTCGGATTAGAGTTAGGAAGACTTCAGTTCCCGTTTGGTTTCCCTGATAAAGTGGCTGTGTTTTCCTCCCTGAGGTGATTAGCAGCTAGGAAATTAATTGCTTTAAAAATCCCCCTTCCTACAAAGGTGGGAGCCCACTGTCAGGATGCTGATAGAGCTTTCCGTGGATGCCCCCATACAGAAACACAGCATGGTTGTTTTCCCAGCAAAGGAAAAGAAATGCAAAGTCTAAATTAGCCTGTTGAAAAAAAAGAAAGAAAAGGGTGTGGGTAGCAGAGCCTGTCAGTGTAACGGAGCAGCCAGCAGCGCATCAGCGACAGTGCTCCCAGGGTGAGGAGTTCAGAGAGGGATTTCCTGGTTTGGCAGTGGCTTTCTGCAGGAGTCAGCTCTATCAGAACTGAACGTGCAGGGCAGCTTGAGGAGAGACAAGTTTAAATTCTGCCCTTGAAAGATTTTCCCTGGAAAGGCAGAAGGGTTTCAAACTCTCCATTATAGCCTCTGGGATTGAAACATCACTTTTGTTCTACAGGCAAGACTGATCCTTGGCAGAGGCAAAGGAAAGAGAAAAAAGAGCATTATAGAAAGTGAGGAGATGGTTGCAGAAAATAAAGTGTGTTGGTCTGTGGCCTCAGCACAGCTCATGCTGGAGTGTACTCCTTTCCCACCAAGGGGCTTTGCTTCCCAGGCGGTTCCTGGCAGAGCCTTTGGCAGCATGGCTCTGTCTCCCGGGTGCTTGAGGAGGTACACGGGGAACATCTAGTGGCCAGCTGGCTAGGGCTGTGCTGGGCATTGCCAGGGAGATGGTTATTTGAATCCAAAGCAGAGTGGTGCATTTAAATGAGTGAACCAGCTTTGTCCTGAGATTCACCGTATCTCTTCCTGCCTGTGTTCCTCTGCATCTCTCTGCAGAGCTGTGAGCAAGCTTCCTTCTGCCTTTCCTCATCCTTAGCTGCCTTCTCCCCTGGGTCTGTCCCTTGTCTGGGATATGATCTGGAGCCAGCTTCCAGCTCTGTGCCTTGTGCTGCCACAGCCCATCCCTTCCTGCTGCTTCCCTGTGGCTCTGCCAGGACAGCACGTGTAGTTGCACAGGGAACTAGACAAAGTGATACCTGAGGAAGGGACACTGGGAAGAGAGGGAAGAAAAGTGAAATCCTCAGGCTACACTCTCCAGTCCTCAGTGTATTTGCTTGTATCTGGAAGGGGAGATAGCTAAGGCAAACTCGGCAGACATTTGTGATGTCCCCTTGTGAGATGTGACAAAGGGACTGTGACTGGCACAGAGCTCCCTTCCCATGGATAGAAAGATCTCTGAATACCCTTCTTTTTTGATCACTTCTCTGGTGGCTACAAGTCCTCTTTGGACACCTTAGAGGAAGTGCCAAGGTGCACCTGCACCTGCTGAGCTACATGAGGAGGTGGCAGTGCAGACTTCCTGGGAATTCTCAGACTGTTTCTGTGGTTGCACCCCACTTTTCTCCAGGCACAGGCACATGCATCTGTCCTCTTCTTGTCAGCTTAGTTTTCTCGCAGCAAACAAACTATCCTTGGGACAGCTGAATTTCCAGGAAGCCTGCCAGGGCATAGCCTTCATCTCCATAAAAAGAAATGAAATGGGAAAAAAAGAAAGAGATTAGATTCCCCCCAGAACACCCCTCATGTTCCTCTCCTCCTCCTCTGTGGCGGCGGTGCTCATTCAGCTTTCCAAGGGCTTTGGATGGGTTTGCTGGGTGGGGTTGATCCTCCCTGACTCCAGAGATGCACCGACTTTCTGTCTGTATTTCCCTCCCACCCTTCTGTGGTAAATAAGAGCCATGTGTTGCAATGTCAAGCAGTTCCTCTTTGTGAACTGGGATGACTCCAAATAGGGGATGGAGCAAGGCCCAAATATGGGTTTTCATCTCAAAACTAAACATCTTGCTTCTGAGCTCACTTATAAGTTGTTGTGCCTCTCCTCTGCTGGTTTTCACTCTTCTCTCACTGTCCTCCAGCTCCTCCACCAGCGATCTCTCTGCATACGAGCATGGCTATCTGAGAAGGAGTCCCGATCAGTACAGCTCCCGGGGCAGCATGGAGAGCTTGGACCACTCCTCCCCTGCCTACCATCCTTGCCACCTGTCCCCGGCCAAATCCACCAACAGCATCGACCAGCTCTCCCACCTCCACAGCAAGAGAGACTCTGCCTACAGCTCCTTCTCCACCAACTCCAGCATCCCCGAGTACCCCGCGGCCCCGTTCGGCAAGGAGCACTCGTGCTCCCCGGACAGCGCGCAGTCCCGCGGGGGGCTGCCGGAGGGGATGAGGCAGGCGGACATCCGCTACGTCAGGACGGTGTACGACGCCCAGCAGCGCATCTCCCAGGAGTACGAGGTGAAGCCCTCGGCCCTGCTTCCCAGCAGTGATGCCCGGGCCTCCCTGGACGGCCGCGGCCACGGCAGGCTCCAGGCCTTCAGCCGGCACAACGCGGCCTCCTCCTGGGCACAGCCAGCCCAGGGCCCCTCGGACAGCAAGAGCCAGCCTCCCAAGGGGCCCCCCCTGCCTCCCACTCGCAGCGACAGCTACGCAGCCACCAGGCACCACGAGAGGCCCGGCTCGGGCGCCGGCCTTGAGCCGAACAAGCCTGGCCGGACGCCGCCGAAAGGGGCCTGGGCACCGCTGATCAGCTCCCTGTCCCAGGGGCCGCTGCTGAAACCGCCCTTCGGAGAAGGGCACCTGCACACCGTGGTGGAGAAGAGCCCGGAGAGCAGCCCCACCATGAAGCCCAAGCAGAGCTATTCCCAGGCAGCCCAGCCAGGACAGCCCCTGCTGCCCACCGGTGTCTACGCTGTTCCCTCCCCAGAGCCACACTACGCCCAGGTGCCCCGGCCTTCTGCGAGCAGCACCGGGACACTTTACCCAGCTCTGGCCAAAGAAAGTGGGTACTCCCCAGCCCTCCCGGTCTCTTACGACAAGGCTGTAGCCAGCGGCACCCTGGGCTTGGATGAGAACGGAAACCAAAGCACTACAAACAGGTCGACTGTCTTCTACCAGCCCCCTGCCACTGAGAGAAAGCCCGAAGCCAAACTCGTCCAGCAGAAACCTCCCAGTGCAGCAGGCCCGGAGCTCTGCCTGGCTGCTCCACGAAAGGAGGAGCTATTACCCCTTTACAAGGCAGCACACAGCCCCCGGGAGACCCTGGGTAGCACACAGGCCTCCAAGCCTGTTTTCCAGGCTCCACAACCCCAGCTGAGGGATGTTAGTGAAAGGAAAACCCATTACCATCCCAAAGAGGACTGGATACCTGGATCCCAGGAGGACAAAAATGGCAATGCACAGGTAAACGAGAGAGACACTGCTGCTTCCCACCCATGGGGTCACAGCAAGGCCAAGCAGTATGCCTTCTCTTCCTTGCAGAACATCCCAGAGAGCTCCAGGAGGCAAAGCAGCTCTGAGCTGAGGGAGATTCAACCAGGTGAGGGTTATTCCAGCACCAAACTGTCCTTCCTGAACAGCAGCAGCAGAGAGGAGAAGGATCACAGGGAGCAGGGGCACAGACAGTGGAGCGATGTGGACCCACAGGCCTTCACGAGGCAGGAGGAGGAGGGCACAAGCGTGGCTCTGTTCCATGCTGCCGAGCCAAGGTGCAGAGAGCCCCCTTCTCCGCAGCTCCCAAAGACCTTGGATTTCGGGAGGAGCCGGTTCAGCTCTAGCAGCACCCAAAGCTTTCCCTACAGCAAACCAGAGGCTGGCAAGCCCCGCTGCTCAGTGCTGGAGAAGGTCAACAAGTTTGAGCAGCGGGAGCAGAGCACTCCCCGGCCCCAGAGCGCTGGCATTCCCAGCTTTGGCCAGCACTATGGGCCGAGCAGGACCAGCCAGCCCTCTGGCACGAGGTGCTCCATGCACAGCCCGGAGGACATGAGGAGCAAGCTGCCCAGTGAGCCAGGCAGGGGCTCCAGCCCTTTTGTCAGGAACGGGAAGCTGGAAGAGGCTGACTGGCGCCCCGTAGAGCTGCAGATGGTGGCTTCGGTGAAGCAGGCAAGACCCAGTGAGTACTACAGCATGTGTCCTGAAAATGAGGGGCAAATAAGGGCAGCTCAGCTACCGCGGAGTAAAAGCACATTCCAGCTGGTAGGTGAGCCTGAGAAGGAGATCCTCTGGAAGGATAACATCCAGGATGCGCACGGGTCGCAGCTGGACACGTCGTTTAACAGGGCCTACAGGAACAGCATTAAAGATGCCCAGTCCAGGGTGCTGAGGGCCACTTCCTTCCGTCGCATCAGCCCCCCGTTCGGGAGCACGCCCAAGAGGCTGCCCCAGAGGCCGGCCTCGGCCCACGTGGGTCTGAGGAGCGCGGCGGCATCCCCGCACACCCCCAAGGAGAGGCACAGCATCACACCCACGGAAGGCAGCTTCTCCGGCCTGGACTACGCCAGGACGCAGCACGTGCTGCGCATCGGGGGCCGGAAGCGGCTGACAGCGGAGCAGAAGAAGCGTTCCTACTCGGAGCCCGAGAAGATGAATGAGGTGGGCATCTCAGACGGGGAGCCGTCGCCTTTCTCCTTCCAGAAGAAAAGCATCCATTTCGTCTTCCCGGAGAACACGGTGGCCGACCGGCGCAAGATCTTCGAGAGGGACGGCAAAGCTTCCTCCACGGCCAGCTTGTCCAAGCCGGAGCTCAAGCAGCTCCAGCAGAATGCCCTGGCCGACTACATTGAGCGCAAAACAGGGCGACGGCCATCCTCGCAGGACATCGGGCTGCTCCGGGAGCGCTCCCACAGCTCCTACCTGCAGCCGGGTGGCCCTGACAGCCAGAGCCTTTCCTCCGCCTCCAGCATGAATTCCCTCCAGGACCAGAACCTTTACCGCCGCAGAGAGTCCATAGAGCGGATATCCAGGACAGGACGGATGTCTTCCACCCTTCCCCCTGGGCTGATGGACTACTTGGACACAAGTGGAGATGAGAAGGTGCCAGGGCGCCAGGACAGCCTGGTCACCAGCCGGCCCAAACCAGAGAGGTGCCGGGATTACAGACCCAGATTGGATCTCACCAAAGGTACACAGACAGACCCGCTGGGCATGCAGGGCCAGCCTCGCTACAGGAAGCAGGAGCAGGTCTTTGAAACACCCTCCACGGCCAGGAAATCCGGCAAGTCGGTGTCTGTGGAAGACTTGCTTGATAGGTACGACAATCAGCCAGTGCCGGTGCATGTACGTTCCAGATCGTCTCCCACGGGGGATAAGAAGCACCAGGTATGTAGGGATGGGATCATGTGCGCCCACAAGCGGGGCTCTCGGAGCCAGGGAATGTGGGGGGATGTGGGAGAACAGGCTGATGTCCAGTCATGGCTAGGACCCCACTGATTGGAGACAGGTTCTGCACATGCTGAGGCAGTTTAGTGCACCTTAGTTAAAAGATTGCTGCTGGGGTTCAGCTCTCTCCCTGCTGGGCTATGTCAGGGGTGTCAGGGATGCTGGGATTTCAGTGCATATGCTGGTGTGTTCTTGCAGCTCTGGACATCCCATCTGAGGTGTCCTGTCCTTACCTCCAGCAGCACCAGAGAAGCACTGACCACCTTTCTGGTGGGGTGTTCCACTAAGGTGGCGATTTGCTGTTCTGCCTCAGCCCATTCTCCTGGTGCAAAGTAGAGAGGATTAGAGGCTGCTTGGAATTGCCCTGGCTCCCACTGTGCCTGCCAGTGCTGGGAAGTGCTTGGCAGAGGCACTACCAAATAACCATTATGTTTAACCTCCAGCCCTGGAGGGAAACATCACAGAGAAAACTGAGCAGAGACCCTGGCCCTTCCATGTCCCCTGCTTGGTGGTTGGGAACATCGCACTGATGTCACAAATGGGGAATTCGACTGACTCTGATGATGGTAAACAGTAGAACCAGACTAAATTCTTAAAGAACAACTGCCCGGGCCAGCTCTTCAGCTGGCTGAAATCTGTTCAGACCTATTTAGGCAACTGCAGCTGGTCAAGCTGCATGGACTTACAGCACTGCTGGGTCTGCTGCCCCATCCCTGTTTCCATGCCAGGCTCCATTCATCATGGAGAGAGGGAGCAAACAACCAAAATGTGTGGACAGGCTCCTAGCCCCAGACAGGCTGAGTGGAGAGACTCCCATACTTACAGGGCAGCTGAGAGATCCACGACTTCTCCTTCTACTCCTGCACTCACTCCTGGCCCAGAACAGATTATCCATGAGCAACAAAGTGGTCCTGAGTCAAGTGACAGAGGAGGCTCTGGGCAGCATCTCACAAATGGGCCAAACTGGGGTAGGGGGAAGAAGCTGCCCTCCCAAACTCATTGTGTGCTTCAGTCGACACATCCTCCCTCAGCAGCCCTCAGCTCCCACACCACGTCTTTAAATAGAGTGAATTAAAATGCAGCTTGTGAATATCAAGTGACCGGAATGCACTTCCAGAACCACCCTGTCTCATCCCACCATCAGCATTTTTCCACCCCAGCCAGGCACCAGGCCCATCTGTGCCATTTTGTCATGCTTGCCGATCAGAGCAGCAACAAAAACAGACATCTAGAGAGAGAAAAATCACCAAAGTGTACTCTTCAGTGACAGGCTGGATGACAAGCAGCCCCATTTCATTTTTCCTCACCCAACTCTAGCAGGCAGGAGGTACAGGGCAGTTCTTGAGATCTTTATTTCCCCTTCCTGGCTCATTTGTAATTGTTCATACATTCAGCAGCCAAACCAGAGTTTCTGCCTGTTGGAAGCCAAGTTGAGGAAGAGGGTGAACAGCACTGCAGACCTGCTCAGAGGTCTTAATTCAGGTGCTAAGGAGGGATGAGCCCTTACGGCTGTTTCCCAGAGGGATTTAGCTGTAACCACTTGTGGAACAAGGATTCCTTGCATAGGCAGCAAGGCACTTGTGAGAACCCTGTTCTCAAACCCTGACTTGAGTTCCAGCATATATACCAGTCCATAGGGTCTGTTTGAAAGGGAGGTGACTGTGGAAGTGCTTTATTCGTTAGGTTTGTTTCTGATCCATCTCCAATGCAGATGCACAGCTATAACCATGGGGGACAAAGCCAAACCAACAGGGCAATTTTTTGATTATTATTTATTAGATTTCTTTTGGCCTTTTCAGATATTTTTGTGGGAAATGTTTATTTCCAGTTTAGCAGCAGACTTCTCTGCCTCACTCACTGTTCATTTTTCAGGGCCTTGTGTACAGTGCTTAATGTTCCTTTCAGGCTGCACTGAACAGTGCAACAAATCACGTTGCACTGTCACTGCAGGAATTTGTTTAGAGATAGGAAGGAGTGGATAGCCATGGGGAACGACTTGCTCTCAGGCTTTGGAAGGCATTCTCATCCACGTTTTGGTATTTTGTTTTGCTTTCTGCTCGCTGCTGACACTGTCTTGGTACCCCAGGAGCTGCTGAGAAGGGAGAGCAGTGAATTCGGCCCCATGGTGAGGGATCCCTTCTACGTGGTCAGCGCAGGAGCCAGGTGGGTGTATGTCCATGTCCCCTTTGTCACTGCAGGGCCAGCTCTGGCCATCCCCATGCCAGCAGCAGTTGTCATGGGCTGTCTGGAGCTAAGACCTGCACAAACACAGTTCCAGGCCTGCTGTGCCCAGCAGATTTGGGAGGAGTTGCTACAAGCTTCTTCTTTCATTACAGCCATTAATTTACTATCAAGTCCTCTTCAGGTCATCTTGGAGCACGCTTATGTGGCAAATTTCCACTTACATAACTTCTAGAATGTGTTTGATCTGCTGTTGGAACTCCCATTGGATGCTATCATAAGTGAAGGATCCTAAAGGAAAAAATACCGAGCTGTTGCACGCTGGCTGGTTTTATCCACCCCAGGATGCTGCCTCCCCAAAAGTGAGGGACTAAACCTAGGATATTTCCTTGATCATGCTCAACTGGGAGCCGGCCTTTGGGCTGCTTCCCTTCATCCAAGCAGGATGTATTGCTCAGCAACAGGGGAGAGAGAAGTGTTTTTAAAAATAGGAAAGTGTAAGCACAAAACTCGGCGTTTTAGGACTTACGTAAGTCTCCACTTAGCCCCAAATTCTTTTGAAGTTAACGAGAACTGAAGTTGATCGTGCTGTATTTACATTTAAATAATAAATAGATGTTTGCCCTAAGCCCCGGGTGCCCAAACAGCTAACTCCCATTACAGTAAAAGCCATCAAGAGGGACTAAAAGCACTGTTCACAAAGGAGCTCTGTTCCTCACAAACTTGAAGTAAATGCCAGCTCTCTCTGTGGTCACAGAGGGAGTTAACACTGCTGTCTCCAAAGGTTTCTCCGTGCAGCTCTGGGTCAGGGAGTGACAGCTGGAAGCAGAGGAAGGCTCCTACTCTGGCTCATCTTACTTCTGGCCATTTTTGCCCCTAAGAACACATAAATGTTGTTTTAAAGGGACTCGATCTGCCTTCAGGTTCAACCTTGTAGGACTATTTAAAACACCTGTTTACTTTGATTTGGAATAACTTTTGCCGTGTTTTTTCCTAAGAGAACAATGCAGCTGTTTCAGTTCCTCCTGCCTCCCTTCTCTCCTAGAGATGGCATTTCATCCTGCTGCTCAATCACTACTTGTGGCTTCCTTTTATTTTTTTCTTTCCCCAACCTATTTTCCAAGTAATGGGATTGAACACCCAGACTGAAAACAAGTTTATTGGGGCATAATGAAATGCAAGTTTCTCATTTTCATGCTTCACTGCACAAAGATTATTGGTTATTAACAGTTTTATGATGTTTGTGCAGCATAGGCATCCCACATGCTTCGCAAGCACATTTCTTCTGGGAGATGGGAGCTTTCTCTTCTTGCTCAGAACTGGATCGCCCAAAAGATAAAACAAAAGGATAGGAGAAGTGTTCACCATGCATGGGCCCTTCAGGGAGGCAAGGCAGGTGGTAGGAATTACGTTTGTAGGTTTCCTTGGAACACAGCTGTCCCCACACCTGGAGAGGAGGTGGGACCATCCCTTCCACCTCTCATGCTCGAGGAGGAAAACGGTCAGATGGTTAAGTTAGGAAAACCTTGGTCAGCAGTCACTTGGTCCGGTCTCACATGCTCTTCCTCTGCTCCCCAGGTGTCACACAACATTGGGAACTGCTCCACCAGTTTTAGAACCCACAGTTGCTTCCACAGTAGGAGAGATCTCTGAATTAGAGAATCACCATCTGGCATTCCCAACAAACACTGAGCATCTGAAAAGAATACGCACTGCTACTGTCCAGGAACCACAGACAATACCAAGAGCAGCCTGTCTGGGAAGTTTCCCCACTCCCAGGCACAGGCTGCCAAATTCTATTCTCAGTCACACCAGAATAAAGCCATCACGACCCATGTCTGTCTTTGACAGAGTTACTCTTAATTTGTACCAGTAAATCTGAGAACAAATTTGGGGCCCAAGTCTCCAGCATCACAGATTGGCAGTGTGGGGATTATTTCACAACATGTCTCAAGAACAGAAAATGCACTGACAGTATAGCTTTATTGTGTTCTACTGGTTTATGGTATGGCCTCATGGTTCCAGGCCACCTTCTCTTGTATCTGCCAGTGCCATTATTACTGCTCAGTTTGTTTTCCAGCTAAGTAGCCACACAGGCATATAGGTTTGGCTCTGGATTCCAAGCAGGATCCCTGTTCCAAAGGCCAGACACTGTTTCTCAGACTCACATGAGAACTCCCTAAAAGACCTGGAAGGAATAATTCAAGCTGCTGGCTTTGCAGCCTTAACATCCGCTTGCAGTTGGAATGTGTTTGCTTTGGTGTGTCTCACACCTGCCTGTCTGAGGGAGCACTTTCTTCTAACAGGATTCCAAGGCTGCAAGAGCTTTTTAAAATTTTCTCAGTAGTCAAAATAGTGCATTTTTTGTCCTTGCTTTGTTCTTGGAAACAGTTGAATCATTTTAATGGCACCTTTCCAAAAGGAGCAGATAACATTATGGGAATATTTGGCCCATAGAGCTGAAATTCTTAAGATTATAAGCAGCTGAGAATGGAGTTCGGTGGCAGCTAATGTCAAATGGTGCATCCTACAACATTTGCTACTGGCCCCATCTGTAACAAACAAAATTGAAAGCAGAGCAGGAAAGGAAGCCAGGCATTAGGTTTTCCTTGTATTTTTTTCATTGAGTTACTGCCACGGTGCTTGCTACGTGTGTGTGCTGTAGCACAGACTGAAAATTATGGGAGATGGTAAGAGGGAGTGGATCTGGCTCAGGATTTCACTTCCAGTTTCAAAGCACAGCTGTACCTCACCTAGACCTGCAGGCAGTGACGCTGGCCTCCGATAGGGTTGGTAACTTGCCCATTAAGGAGGTGCACAATAAATTTTCCTGCTCATTGATTAGTTATTCATCTTACCACGGTCTGTCTCTTGGTATTTAGGTCTTTCAGCAAGAAAGAAAGAAGCCACTCAGAGAAAATGGCGTTCACAAGTTACTATCCCCATCCCCTCCGCAGCGCCGAGGTTGTCACCGGGCCCGCCACGCTGGCTGAGAACCACAAACTCTCAGAACTTTCCAGGCCAGATAGCAGGACTTCTGCATTTTTCCCAGCCCCAACAGAGGCAAGGAGTCACTATCCTGAGCAAAAGCAAGGCTTTAAACCCTTGTTCCTTAACCTTACTCCTTCTGGGTCTGGCCACTCTTCCCCTAATACACCCACCCAGGCTCCCTCAGACTTGCAGAGCACAGGTGACGGCCAGGCTCCGAGGCAGCACCATGCCAAACAAGAGGCTGTTCCCCCTGAGGGCAGCGGGAACGCTCAGGCACAGCCTTTGGATGCTGTCCAGGACAGATCCCCCGAGACTCCCACGGAAGAGATGATGTGGAGAAGGAAAGCCAGGCTACTGCACAGGTCCCTCGCGCCCAAAGCAGCGTGGGCTCATTCGATCAAAGACAGCAGCTACGCGAGGGCCGTGGTGTCTCCTCCGGCAGCCGGGCCCCAGCCCTCCCAGAGGTGGCAGTCCCTGCCCACGCAGAGCAGCACTTCCTCCGACCTAGAGACTCCTTCTCCCCAGGGCATGCCCCAGCTCCGGATCTCAGAGTCGGGGCTGCAGCTCATGCCCCCGCCATCGCTGCAGGACGAGGAGGACGATGAGGTGTTTGTCACGCCTTGCCAGCCACCCTTCTCCCCGCCACCGCCATCCCGTCCTCTTCCCGAGCTGAGCTCTTGCACTTCTGCCAACGGCACAGAGGAATTCCCACCTCCTCCCCCACCCACTGAGGGGAATGGGGCAGCTGGAGACAAATCCCCCCGGCTCCCAGAGGAGGCCAGCGTGAGGTAAGGGCGGGCTGGAGCGCGGCGGCTCGGGCAGTGCAGGCCATATTCAGTAAGATATGCAGGGCTGGGACAGATGGGGCTGATCCCACGTGCCGTGAGACCCCCAGCTGCCAGCCGGGCGGGGAGCTTGCATGTTGTCAGGGGACAGGGACAGACAGACAGACTCACTGCCGGTCTGCCAAGAGCAGCCTCAGAGGATGTGGCCAGAGGAGGGTCCACCAGCAGGTGCACTGACAGGCGCTCACCAAAACCCCAGGACAGGGGACTATGGGGGAACACTCCTGGGCTGGTTTTCCCTCCAGATTTCAGTGCAGTTGCTTCTGACTCTCTCCACCACAGAGCTGGAATGGCTGCTGGCTCCTTCCAGTTCCTGCATTTTGAGAGACAGCTGTGAAAATCTATGATGGGTTTTTCCAAACAGTTAGTATTTCTCAGAATATATTTTGGACCTGGCACAAAGTAATGCTGTTATGAAACAGTGGCCATCTGCCAAGAAATGACAATGCAAATATATCACAGTCAGGCTGTATAGGGAAACTGTCCTGAAGGATAGGACTTTGGGCGAGGTGCCCAGGTGATTTAACTCAGCACAGCTTCCCTCACTCCCAGGGAGTGCTCTGATACTCATCTGAGACGAATCTGGCCGGGGCTGTAGTAGTGATTGGCTTTTCCAACACGGCAAGGACAAATGGGTAGAGGCTGCTCAGGATGGCACTCCTGGGTGGGGAGGCACAATGTCCCCAGCCTGCCAGCAGAAAACAAAGTGACTTGGTGTTCACTAGGTCTTTCTGTGTTGGAAGGACAATCCAGCAGTGTCCAGGTTGAAGGGACAGAACAATTCTGGTGCCAGTGGCTTCACACTGTAGACCCTCCATATTGGAATGAGAAGCAAGACACAAAAACAAGGGAGAGAGGAGGAAAACTCGTTTCTTGTGGGCCTTTACCTTGTGTTCACAGTGGTCCTGGGTGGCAGGTTTCTCTTCATCTCACTGAATGTTTCTTTCCATAGCAGCTTTAAAAGCTTTCCCAAAGCCCTGGCCGAGAGGGAGATAACAGGGTTGGGCACCAGCACCGGTGAAAATAACTGGCCCCTCTTGCCAAGCCCATCAAAGAGGACTGGCTCTCTATCTGCTGTGGATCAGCAGCACCAGTCCCCTGCTTCTTCTGAAGGGCCTCAGAGCACTGACAGACAGCCCATAACTCAGCCTGAAGGTAACCCCAGAGAGCCAGCATTAGAAAATGCCAGCCTGGACTCCGGGATAACCAGCACAGCACCCCCAGTGAAGGCAAAGAAAAAGACCCCAGAGGATATTAAATCGGAGGCTCTAGCAAAAGAAATTGTCCATAAAGACAAGTCTCTGGCTGATATCCTGGATCCAGATTCCAAAATGAAGACAACCATGGACTTGATGGAAGGGATTTTCCCAGGTGGAACCAGCTTGCTGAAGGAGAGCAACATGAAGAGGAAGATGTCGCAGACACAAGCCAGCAGGACGGCAGTGGAGGATGACACGTAAGCACTGCTGGGCTGGGGCGAGGGCTGGCAGAACTCCCTGCTCCCTTGCTTCTAAGGACAACCTGTTCCAAATTTTTCTGCATCTCTATAGGTGAGAGTGAGTTTTGCAGTTCAGAGGTATGAGGCCTGGCAAGGCATTTCCAAACAGCTTTTCCCATGAGCTGGGCTCTCTGTTTGGGCTCTGAGCTAACTTCTCTGGCCTGTGTAGAAAACGATGCTGAGCTTGGGAATAGAGCAGGAAATGAAATATCCCTGGAGATACAATTGGATTTTGCTATCTGAACTTTAGTCATCTGAAGCAGTTCGGTCCAAAGCACAGGAACAGAGATAGGAAAGTAAAATCATGATGAAAATATTGGCAGACACAGGGATAACAAGAGGCCAAATTCTGGAAGGAGGGGTGAGGGGACCTACTTATTACAAGGTCTGCCCAAGTGCCCCAGTGCGTTTTTTTTAAGACAGAGACTTCCAAGTAGCTGCTGGAGAACTGTCCAGAAGTCAGTTTTACTGCATGATGCCAGGTAAGTGGGTCAGTCTGGCCACCTCCGGCTGAGCTGTGCTGGCTGCCCTTCAGCAAGGTAAATCCTGTGCAGAGCTGTGTCCAGTCACCTTTAAAGCCAAGGCTGTGCTGTGCTGGGACAGCAGCTGACACACACCCCCTGATGGCAGGAATCTGCCTTGTCCTGATGGGTAATTGCACTGGGAAGGTACCAGAGGGAGTCCTGGAAAACCATGGATCTAAGCCCTGGGAAGAGTCAGGCTCAGACTGAACTCTTCCTTTTTCTTCACTGTGGTGTAGGAGAGAGGAGAAGGAAGCTCCTGTCACTATGGTCACCTGTCCTGCTTACTACAGCGTTTCAGCACCCAAAGCAGAACTGCTGAATAAAATCAAGGACTTGCCAGAAGAAGTAGGTGAGGAAGAGGAGCTTCTGGACATCAATGAAAAAAAGGTAAATTCAGCACACAGCGCTGTTTGCTGCTCACATTCCTGAAATAATAGTAAGTCCTAAAGTGAAGTGCATTTCTATCTGATGTCAGCTTTTGGCAGCACCCAAAATTGCGTGGGAGCGATTAGGCTGTCTGTGAAGCTTCGTAGAGTGACCCAAATTGTATAAGAGAGTTAATCTGAATTACTCACTGCAAATTGAGTACCAATTTTGCACCACCCTGAGGCGGGCCTGGATCATACCAAATGCTGAGTGTACAGGCTGTCAGGAGCAGTCTGTGTTCTGCAGCAAGGAAGGAAAAGGTAGAGCTGAAGCAATTCGTGCAAGGGCAACTTGGGTTGGAAACAAGAACAGAGTCCAGCTAATGACTGCACTGAGTGCAGGAAATTTTTTCCAAGGATTTTCCTCTTCAATGAAGTCAATTTACCCATTTCACCTGCTGTCTGCCCTCACTGCATCCAAAGAAACATTGGCTACTCTTTTTCCCCCACACTTTATTGTTTCTCAGCGGCTCAGTCAGCACAACCCCCATATGATGGCTTGGAAGGGAGGAGAGCAGGCAGGAGGGAAGGACACATTTTCCTCTCTTACTGAGGCTGCATTTCACTGCAGAATGGGCCCTGCCTCTCTTGCTGGAGGATTCCATGCTCTTGCTTCCAGGGCTTTTTGCAGGGCCTTGTAATTTGCCCCTGTGGTTGTCTCACATTAGTTACCTGTTAATTACAGACATGCTGCTTAGCTCCCAGATCCTAGGGGGCCACAGGCAGGTGTTTGTGGCCTGTCTGTGCCTTCCTTCCACACCTCCTACCTTCCTGTCAAAAGCAGCCGTGCCTGCTGGTCTGAACCATCCCACACTGCCATGGACAGAGTAGCACGGCCCAGATTTCATTTTCTATTCACCACCTCTTCTTTCTGTGGCCCTACACAGATTCTGGGTTGCAAATACCCAGGTGGATCACTAATCAAAAGCATTTGCCCAAGGCCTTTGCCTGCTGCTTTCATCATCTGGCCCAAGCCACTGGTTGTGGAGCACCCAGCTCCAAAGGGATTGGCAGCCCCTGCCACAGCCATAGCATTCCTTGGATTCCCTTCAAAATCTGCCTGCTCATACCAAGGTGAAAGGTGCGGCGTGACTGAACAAGACAAGGGTGCTGCTCCACGAGCCTGCCATGGAGAGCAAGTCCCGGGCCTCACAGGTTACACTGGCATGGAAAGCCAGAAATAGATGGGAGTGATCAGGCCCAGGCAGCACGATCTGGCCTGTTTGCTCATGGTCTGTGTGCAGGAACATTTGCACAGGGCTTACCTGAGAAGGCAGCTCCTCTGGGAGGTCATTTAGATAAACCTCATTTCCCCTCTAAGTATGCAAAGGAGCTCTGTTTCCTGGCATTTGGGATCGCAGGAGAGTCACTGATTAATGAACACAAATGTAAGTCACAGGCCCCTCTAGCTGCCAGGCCTTCAGAACAAAGGTATCTCACTCCCAGGAGCCCCATAGCCTCCTGCCACAGCTGGAGGGCAAATCTCCTGGAGCAGGGAGGAGCAGGAGCAGCTGCCAGTTCCCAGCAGCTCCATCCGCCTGAGAACTTGCTGAGGTCAATACCAGACTTTGAGACCACCCCATGGAGTCCTGCCATAGAGATTTCCCCACAGCACTGTCATTTTTGAACATGGATCCTTCCTTTTGCTCCTCAGGATTTGGTCCAGCGGTCAACTGGTGAGGATCTTTCTTTAGAAGGGGGCATTAGCATCATAGCCCCAGGGAAGGGCTAAGGTTGGGTTTTGTCTCTGGGTACTACTGAGGGAAGAATGCCCACAAAGGAATTTTGGTGGGATTTAGTACCACCTTTGCTCCCTCTCCCCCGAACTACTCTGCTAGCCAATGGAGGTCATTCCACGGAGTGGATGTTTGCTTTCAGGGAATATTACTGGCCTTTTGCTCAGCCTTTGCATGTGTGTGGCAGCTGAGAGCAGGCTGTAGTGCAGCCATGGAACAATGCACGCCAAGTGTTCCCTCTAGTGGTGCCTGGCCATACGGTGCCATGTGCTCCCTGCTGCCCAAGCAGCCTGGGAACCCCACTGCCAGGCCACCCTGGGCATCAGGGCCAGCTCAGTGACCCCAGCCTGACCCGTGTTTGAAAATCCTTCCTCCTCTGAAGCAGGCTGCCTCCTGCCTGGAATGACACTCAGTGGTGATGGAAAGAGGACTTTGAGAGAATATTTTCAGGCCGCCTTGTGACTGACTTGTTTCATTCGGCGGTGTTTGTGTGCAGAGTTGATGAACACACAGGTGTTTGTCCCTCAGAAGTGTGTGAACTGGAGACACTGAAAGTCCCCACCCCTTGTATGGAGAGCTTCTCCTGCTTGCTGTGCTCTCAGTTCCAAGTAAATGGAAGCAAGAATTGCAAGCCCCAGGCCAGAGACTTGCTTTTGCATATGTCTTTCCACTAAATCCTAACAGAAATTAGGATCTCTGGCACATGTGCAGCACTGCTGTTCCTGGCGTAACTGAACCCCAGGGGCCTCCTTTTCTTTGGCAGGGAAATTGGTGTCAGTGTCTTTTGCAAAATGGGTGTGTGCTCTATGTTCAGACACTGAGTAAATCCAGAGCATCTTTGGTCTTTTATGGAAACTCTTCCTTGATGTCTCTGTGTGCGAGGCACTTGTTTGGTGCAGTTCAAGGCATTTCAGGCTGGGGCAGGGCATGGGGAACACAGCAGGGATGTGGCTGCAGCTCTTTTCACACTGAGGTTTTGAAGAACATTCATCTGTAGGTAGCTGGGTATCAGAACACAGTACACCAAATTAAAGGTGTCTTTTAGAAACATTTATTGAACAAATATATCCTCATGCAGCTTGATGGGCTACTCGGGTTATCTCTGAGGTGGGGAATTCCAGCATTTTCTCTGTTTCCTCCCTAATGTCTTCTTTGTCAGCCAGTGCTGACCTGACCCTGCTCCTCAGGAACTGCAGCCATAACCTCTTGTTCTCATCACCCATATGAGCAGGGTGATGCTGGTAACAACCACTGTGGCAATGCTTCCCCTCCAACAGGCTGAGCTCATCGGGAGCTTGACCCACAAACTGGAAATCCTGAAGGAAGCCAAGGAGGGCCTGCTCGCAGACATTAAGATGAATAATGCTCTCGGAGAGGAGGTGGAGCTGTTGATCAGCGCGCTGTGCAAACCCAACGAGTTTGACAAGTACAAGATGTTCATTGGCGATCTGGATAAGGTGGTGAACCTCCTGCTGTCCCTCTCGGGACGCCTGGCCCGCGTGGAGAACGTCCTGAGCAGCCTGGGGGACAATGCCAACAGCGAGGAGCGGGTACGTACTGGCACAGCCGTGGCCTGCTCGGGCTGTGGGGCAGCAGCCACCACTACCACGGCCTTACAACGACCTCCAGGGGCTGCCAGGAGGGCAGCACGGGGCTCTTGGTGCTTACGTAGGAGCAGTAGCTCAGACATTGTGCCTGGGAATCTTGATCCCCGTTGGTATAAATGGCTGAGATCCTGCAGCTTCTCTCTGGAGCAGCTGTGTTGGGGACAGCCACATTTTAGCATTCTTGGGGTGCTTTTGAAACCACATTTTCCTGGTAGTGGTTGCTTTCAAGCAAGCTTTCTGACTTCATTGGAGCACTTTCTGCCTCCCATTGGTAAGGATGTTCAGAGTCCAGTTCAGTGGGGTTCATAGTCGCTCCGTAATGAGGAATTCATCCTCCTCTGCCAGGCTTTTGACTGCACATCTGGGAGCTTAGCAGCCATCTCCGGACGTGGCAGGCGTGGTGCTGGGAGGAAGGAAAGGGGGGATCAGGGAGCGTGGTGCTGCTGGTACTGAAGGGCTCTCTCTGGTGTGCAGAGCTCACTGAACGAGAAGCGGAAGCTGCTGGCTGGCCAGCACGAAGACGCCCGGGAGCTAAAGGAAAACCTCGACCGTCGGGAACGGGTGGTCTTGGACATCCTGGGCAACTACCTCTCTGAGGAGCAGCTCCAGGACTACCAGCACTTTGTGAAGATGAAGTCCGCGCTCCTCATAGAGCAGCGAGAGCTCGATGACAAAATCAAACTGGGCCAGGAGCAGCTCAAGTGCCTGATGGAAAGTCTCCCCACGGACTTCACGCCCAGGGATGCAGCAGCAGCAGCTGCCCTGGCTGCAGCACTTGCTACCTCCTCCGGAGTCAGGGGTAAAACACCTCCAGCAGCCTCTTCCTCACTCTAACCTGTCCCAGGTGGAGCTGGGATACAGCCCTGCCCGAGTCCCTTTAATCTGAGTACTTGGCAGATGGTTCTCTTCAAAGACAATGGACAGAGACAGGTCTAAACTAAGATTTTAATGAAGGAAAAAAAATAGCAATAATAAAGGTTTTATTTTCCTTTCCTTCCACCTCTGCTCCCTGGAAACTTAAATCAATGTGGAGGGAAATCTCCTCCTGCCAGAGATGAGGAAGAATCTCACAGGAATTAAACACATGACCTTTAATAAAAAACGTGACCTCTTCTCTTCCCTCCCTTTTCTGCCTACCTGGCACCTCATTAAATAATGAAGGATCTAAGAATGAAGCCTTAAAAATAAAACCAACCCATTTTACTGAACATTATTGATATTTATATTTTTTAAAGAACAAGACAGAATGTGTAAGTTTTTGTACATACTCTAATCAGTTACTTGATTCTACTTTGTTCTGTTTGTAGAAAAGACATACAATTTTGTATTTTGTGAAGACCTTAACAAAAAGAGGGAACCCCAAAGATAGTCATGCAGTAGCTCGAAACATCTCATCGTGGTTTTGTTGCTGTTGTTGTGGTTGTTTTTTAATATAATAAAGGGCTACAAGAAGCAGCCTCACCCTGTTTCGACACACGCTAAAGATACCATTAAGTGGCCTTACAAAGGAGATTTTGGCCACGAAAATACAAATTTTTCACCTTCTGGATCCTGTGATCCTTCGAGTCTGCAGTTCCAACATCTTTTATAGAAACCTGCATCTCAGGAGTCCAAGCTAGCATGAAGCAAGGAATTCACTGCAGGAATGTGGGGGAGATTCTGCCTTTATTTTGAATGCTCATAGCTGTGGTCTGTGTTTCTGTTGCAGCCTGAAAGATTTCCCTGCGGTGTGACAGGGATCTCTACTGACATGGTTTATAAGCCCGGGTTTCAGTAGAGTTTCAGGGAAACGGTGGGGGGAGCTGTTTCAATCCAATCAACACATTTCATTTGCCCCGAAAAAAAATCCTACCCACTGCTGCAGCTTAGTTTATTAGATTTAAAAACAGTTTTAATTCGGATTCTGGGGTGGTTTTTTTTTGCAACCACCCTTGCATCTTACACTTACCAGAACGATTCACAAAGGCACGTTCGATCTGGGACGTGTTTGTGCATTTTCCATTTAGTGAGTTCTTTCCTGAAAAATACAAGTCCTGCAGTTTATCCCCAGGTCAGGAAGAGGCTCCATCCAAACAGGATCTGCCTGTTTGCTCCAGGAACCGACATGGCTTCAGGGGGAGCACCTCCAGCAAGTTTGGGGTGGATGAGGCAAGTCCTCTGTGTGGTCGCACAGTACACATGAGCTAATGAGGCAGGTGATAGTCACTGATGTTTTTGTAACAGCTTATATTTTCAGGTGAGAAATGAGTTAGAGCTCCTGTTTCTGTGGTAAGTGCAGAAGAACTCTGTTTGCACCGTTTCGTTCAAAAATCACCCTCCTAATGCCTGACTGAGTTTGGTAGAAGCACACCTTGCTATGTATTTAAAGGTAATTAAACATCAGCCAAGCCTGAAGATTTACCTCTCAGGCAAAAAGATTTACTTCTTTTACCTCTGGCAAAAAGGGGAGTGCATTCATTGCCCTTTATCCCACCTTGCTTTTCTCTTGTGGCTGTGAAACTAGAGGATAATGCAAACCCGGAATTTCCCAGACTGATTACGTGATTTCTTGGGACAGGAATACCAGGGATAGAATTTTACCCTTATTGTCCAAATCTGCATTTTGGGTCTGGCTACATGAGATTTTTAGATCTGAACCTGTATTGCAGTGGCTGCAGTGGAGAAAGCCAATACACCAGATACAGTGAGCACAATCAGCTGTGCTACCCCTTCACCAAAACGCATCTCAGAGAAGGGGTTTCCAGCAGCCTGGCAATTTTTGCTAGAAATGAGCCTTATTTTTATAACAGAAACATCTGTTTGGGATATTGGAGTGGAATGCCCTACAGCCCACCCTGCCACAGGGATGCCAGCATGGCCTGTTTGCCAGCCTGGGTGGCCTCTGTCTGTAGGGGACAATGGATGGGACTCCTTCCCAAGTCAGTTTGTGGTACCTGGGTCAAGCACCTTCTCCAGAGCTGCCTCCAGGTAAGTCATGGACTGTTGAAGGATCGTGTGACAGCCACCTTCAGCTGGCTACAGGCACAGTGAGAAAGCACGGATCTCCCTTCGGTGGCTTGAGGGAAACCCTGGTAAGGACAAAGCAGTTATACTTCTGACACGTGGTGCCAGTTTCAAGTAAAATCTCCTTGTAACAATTCCATTATGTTACATTTGCACGTTAGTTAGCAACAGCCCTTTACCTGGGTCAGCATCCCTTAAATTATTATTTCCAGTCAAAGCAGGCCAGCTCTCAGTAAGGCTTCAAGTGCTTTTAGCAACATGCATGTGATACAAGCGCCAGGAAAATCTACTCATCCAACTTAAAACTGGCCTTTTTTTATCAGAGCCCCTGGGCAATTGACAGTCACAAGGAATTCACATCAGATGCTTTCCTCAAGACTAAATCTAGTAAAGAGTGTTTACATAGCAGGGTCTGTTGGTCGTAAGTTTGTACACAAGATCTTTTGTGAAGGTTACCTATAAAATTGGTCAAACCCAGAGCACCACAACAGTTTATGTGTCAGTTTATCCCTCACCTTTACAACTCAGCTGCTGTCGTGATTGTTTGGGCTGGTAATTAAGGGAAGCAAGTAAAGCAAACTGGATAGCATTCCATACTCACTCCACATAAATCCTGTCCTTTGCGAAGCAGGGAACAGAGGGAGCTTTTCATCAGGAAACCCCTGCTTTAAATCAGTGTGAGCAAACTGAGGCACACCTAGAGACCCCATTGCAGGTTTCTCCGTGCCTCACTCAACCGTCCTCCAAGCCAGTGTTTACATAAGAGCTGTTTATCCCTTTATACCTCTCCGGAGGGGATGTGTCCCGACCATGGCACAGTGTTACGGCTTGGCTGTGTTCCCACAGCAGTGCTGCTCGTGCCTTTGCACATGAAGCAAGTGCCGTGCAGCTCTGGTGTGTTACGGGGTTTTTCTCTCCATGTGTTACTGAACAATCAGCCTTTGTGTTGTGTAACTGGATGTGTGTTTGTGGCCAGCCTTTGTGCAGCTTGGTGTGTGTCAGTGCCAAAAATCATTGCAAAAATCTTCTTTCTTCTTGCCCGTTCCAAGATGTCGGGGAGATGGAGCCAGCCAGGCTGAGCACCCTCAGACAAGCTTGAGAGGGGTGTCACCGTGGCTCTGCCTGCTTTGGGATTTGGAAAAAAGGCTCGTTTTCCCCTACACCATATAGGAAACAGGGTACATGTGAGCCAGGCAGCTTTTTCCTCTGTGGTTTGCAGCCTGAAGCCATGGCCTTCTGCTAGGGCTGCACAGAGAAGTGGGGGGCCTTCAAATGAGAAAATCCAGCCATACTTCTTAAATTCTTGTTCATTTTAGCACTAAATGAACTTACAGAACGGAAATGCAAAAGAAAAAAAAAGAACAACCAAGGACATAATTCAGCTGGGGAGGGTAAGAGCTGGTGAAGGTGTGATGGAATACTGGGGAAACTGCTCGGGAAGTTCTTGCGCTTTTGCTGAGGTAAAATAAAACTGATCAAAAAAAGAAAAAAAAACCAAAATACACACATTAAAAAAAGAAAGAAGGCTCAGGGCAGCTTAGAAAGGATGAAATTGGAATATGAGAAGCCATGACAGGAGGTTTGGGGAGAGAAAGGGGGCCCTGAGCAGAAGCTTCTCGTCGCTCTTCCCACCAAATTTTTGGCAGGAACCATTTTACCTCACAAAGGGCCACTCCGCCACCATCTTAGGGAGCGGCTGAGGGGAGCTCTGTTGGTGAGGGGCTCTGAACACCCAGCCCTCACCAACACCTCCAAAACCCCCCAAAACCATAGCAAGGCTCTCTGCCCACCCCTCCCCGCTGTGTTTTTATGGCAAACACCTGTGCAGCAATCAGGGCTAATGAGGGACAGCTGGGCTGGGGGCAGCCGGACAGGAGTCCACACCTGAGGCCCTGGAGCAGGATGCACACCTCAGCCTGAAGCCTGCTGAGAAAAGGTGAGTAAAGCTATAATTTTATGCATTTTTTTTCTCTTCGTGGGGCAGACTGGCAGCATGTAGCTGGGCTGGGGATTTAAGGGGGGAAAACATCTCAGTTTGTTGGAAAGCAGGAGTGTCAGGTGTTTGGTTTCCAAAAGAAGGGAGTGTGCTGGCCCCTGGGGAAGGGACAGTGCCCACACCATGGGGGTGTCAGCATAGCAGGACTTGCCCTCATCCCTCAGCTCCTGCCCACAGCCTGGACAGGACAGGTACAGGGTCTGTACCCATCTGACTCCAAGGATATCCCACCCCAGCAGCATCCAGTCATGTGCCCAGCCCTCCATCACACCCTGGGAAAGGGGAAGGGTGTGGTTATGGTTTCCTGTGTGCTGCCCCAGAACACTTAAGAGGTAACACAGCACAAGGTTTGAGGCTGACTTTGTGAATTGAGTGGTAAAGTTCCCTTTGGTTTGTAAATGTTGGAACTGGGGCTGAGGGAGTGGGAGGTGAGGACACGAGGGAGGAACGTGGCAGTTACTTCTCTCAGGGTTAACCTCGTCATTTTGTCATTTGGGTTGTTGATTAATTTCATATGTGTATCGTTTGGAAGAAATTGTCAGGCTTGTTTTGCTTGTAAATTCCATGGGAAGCGACCCTGCTGGCTTCTCAGGCTTCACCAGAACCTGAGCTGCCCCTCAGCTTCCCTAGCACACCGTTCCTGGGTGCACAGTGTCCTCTGACCGTCTTTTGAGGCTGTGACAATCAGTGTCACACGCAGGCTGGTGTAGCCACAGTCACTTGGATGGCCTATTTCTGTCGAGTGATGTTAATGTGAACTGCTCAGGGAGAGGTTATTTTCTGAGAAGACAAAGCTGCTAGTCTGTCTTAGCCCTTACTGCTCTTCTAAGTCCTGCATGAGATCTTAATTCCTGTCCACTCTATTGCTTCCATACACATCTTTTTTTGCAATTGGTTATTTGTTTTCATCTTCCAATGTGTGAGGCGAAAGCACACATCACTTAATCTGTTTTGATAAAATCCTTTAGGTTAGAAAAGACCCTTAAGGTCAAGTGCAGCTGTTAACCCAACACCACTAAATCCACCACTGTGCCCCCAAGTGCCACATCTCCACCTCTTCTAAATACCTGCAGGCTAGGTGACTCCACCGCTTCCCTGGGCAGCCTGTTCCACTGAAAAAATTTCTCCTCTCACCCAACTAAGTGTCCATGTTATAAGACACAGCCTCACAGCTGTTTTGTAGGGAGTTGTGAGGTCCCATTTTCCCTCGCCGTGATGCTGTAAAGAAACAAAATGGTGACTGCCCACTGTGCAGGATTTAAATTCAAAAAAGAAAGAAAACCTGCACTTTCAGCCATGTTGTGGTGCTTTCTGCTCCTCCCCACAGCAAGCAGGGCTCAGTGTTCTCCCAGAAATCTTGACATGAGTTCCCTGTGTGGTTCAGGAGAGCACACTTGGCAGGGACAAGGATCACTTTCCCATTCACTGTGACCATCTCCTCTGTAGCAGGCCATGGAGTTGTGGCTTTCCTGATGGCTCTAGCAGGAGACAAAGCCTTGTCACCACTCCAGGAACCAGCCAGGGCACGCTGCATTTACTGGTGTCACTTAGAGGAACAGGATTAATTATAGCTCTTGGACATGGGAGAAAAGACTCAAGCAGCAGGAAATACTGGCAAAGGGATGCTTCCTTCCTACCCTTTCTCCTGTTTTATGGTCTCCTGACTGGTAACTGCCAGCACTAAAAAGCAGGATAAAGCTAATTAATTCTTGTGGAAAGTCCAGGAGGAGGGTAGCCCCCGGGAAAGCGCTGTTTGTACCCTGAGCACCACAGTCAGGAACAATTGTGGCTAACCTACCTGGCAATCAGGACTGCCAGCTTAAGGGCAAAAAATGGGATTAGCTTTATTCTTGTCAGTTCTGAGACACACAGACCTCACCTGACCAGGGCAGCCTGGAACAGAGACACACATGGAGAACTGTAAGCTCTCCTGTGCCCCTGCTACATCAGGGCCTTGTACTTTTTCTGTGTTGCACACCTGATTCAACTTACCTTCAGCGGGGTAACATGACAGAGGGGGAAAACAAGACAAAAACCATGATCTTTTCCTCAACTTTCCACCCCAAATACCCCGCAAAAAGCAGAAATCCCAAGGCTTACTTGACAAGGCAAAGCACCAGCAAGACTTGTCTTATCCTTTCCCTAATAAACACACCCGAGCCTCTTAAAACACTTAGCCTCCTATCCCATAAATGCTGCAGTAGATGCAGGACAGGAATGAAACCCTCCATTATCCGTGCCCCTGTCCCGCAGCGCAGCCAGGCTCCAGCTGTCTCCCCTGGGGGTGCCCACTCTGAGCAGCTGCTGCAGTACAGGGCGGGACAGTGTTGCTGACATGAAGGCAGCCTGTCAGCCTCTCCATAAAAAGCCTGGGATGGCTGAAATACTCCACCGAGTGGTATTGCCCTACCCAAGCAGCTGGCCCAGCTGCTCAGCTGTTCAAGGAGCAGCCGTGCCCAGATTAGCCAACAGGGATCACATTCCAGTACTGGAGCAGCATTTGGCTAAGAAGGCCTCACCTGCACAGGCTGTTACTGACTGAGCCACACCGGGCAGCACAGTCACACGGCCACAGAGCCAACCTGGCCAGGCTCCCAGCTCCTCACAGCATGCAGGACTTCCTTACTTTCCACCGGGTCCTCAAATGCCACCGCAGTCCCTGCTCCAGCCCTCTCTTGGGTCAGCATGACCAGCAGGCTGTGGGGAAAGAGCAGTAGCAGACACACTCCAAAGCATTGCACGAGCAGAGAGGTTGTAAGCAGAAGAGGCTGTTTACTAAGCTTTTTTTCCTTCTTTGTCTGCCTAACTGCACTTAGTTGTGTTCACAGGATTAAATGCCCCTGGTTACTTTGTTGGATACAGTCCTTTAGCAGGGAAGCGTTCCAGACACTGCCCCACAGGCTGCCACAGGGTTTGTCACCCATACCTGACGTGTTGCTCAGCCCTGACTTCATGGTACCTCACCCTCTGTCTCTGGCAGTGTCAACACCTCAAGCCATGAGCAGCAGGGACAGCCTGGATTCTCTCACTCCTAAGCTTCCGTCAGGCTTCACCTTTCCTTCCTCGTCTTTTCCCCAGCAAGTGCAGGTAGCCCAGCCCGCCTGCTCTTCCCTGCTCCTCAGGGACACCAGTGCCAGCCTGCAGTGCATGCAACTGCTGAGCACATTCTGGGAAAGCAAAGCTCTTGGCAAGAGCACAAGCCATGCCCCTGTTCCCTGTCAGTCCCCCATCCCCAGCAGGGAGCAGCATTTCGTGGTCAGAGGTGGCAGAACCAACACACTCTTGTTCCTGGCTGGGACTAGTGGTACACTTCAGAAACCAGACAGGGACCGCTCAGTGTAGCCAGCAGGGTGAATGGAGCAACTGCCGCTGAGGCAGCCTCGCCCAGCCAGTCATGCTTTGCCTGGCTCGTGTCTAACTCAGTGCCAGCTGCAAGGCTGCAGTGTGAGGAGGAAAATGGCTGGATACATGTCCCCTCCTTGCCCACCCCCTGTAGCACACACAGGAGCAAGCAGATTAGAGCAGGAAACAGCAGGGGAAGCGGCCATTGCAAGTTTGAGTTTATTTCACTACACAGGGGGCAGAAAACAAAACAAACCAAGCTATAGCTGTTAGCTGAACTTAATGGCTTTGACTTTGAAGTCACCCTCCACAGCCAGGTATTCAATTTTCTCCATGCCCAGCCGATTTGGGAACTTGAACTCTGCCTCGGGCAGCTTCACCGTTGCCTCAGTTTCATCGAAGGAGATGCATATCTGTAGAGAGCCAAGGGAAGGAAGGAAGGAAGGGATGAAGGCTGACACGTGACAGCTCCCAGGCTTTGCCCACACCCTGCTAACTGCAGTCTGGGTGCAGGACAGGCGAGGTGGCTGCTGCCGCCGTGGCTGTGCTCAGCAGCTCAGCTTCCTCCCTGCCCAGCACAGGCATGGAAGGGGCAAAGCTTCTGCAGCTGTGGGATGAGACAGACCCAGTCTGAGTCTCACTCAGTGCTGTTACTGCTCTGAGGTGCTAAGCTTTCAACAGGAGGCCAGAGTGGGGCACTCGACACATCCGAGCTGCTGGGCACTGACTTGGCTTTGGCTGCCAGACTCTTCCCCTGTGGCTCATTCCCCTTTCCATGCCTGCTTCTTCTGCACCGCCGAGGCACAGGGCTGCAGTAAAAAGCTGTGCCCTTGGCCCCTCAGTGCCAGGGCTTTGTATACACCCCTGGGGCCTCACCTCAATCTTGTCACCGTGCTGGAAGGGAAAGTCAGCCTTCCTGTCCTCCTCCCCCCATGTGCCATCCTCCTTGGAATTGCACACGATGGTGTTGACATCCCCGTGACAGTCAAAGCGAGGGTTGAAATGCAGCATGAGGGTGTTGCTGTCCTTCCCGACGTTCACAGCAAACCTGAGGAAACAGAGGCAGTGCAAAAGGGATGCCTGTGCAGCAGCTCCAGCTGCCAGTGCTGACAAGCTGAACACAGCAGGAGCTCTTGCTTCCCCCTGTGCCACATCAATCCATTCGCCACCTCACTCACCCTTTGGCATCAGACTGGATCTTCCCTTTGACCTTGATGCACTCACCAGGCTCAACATCCAGCTGAGTAACAACCAGTCCCTGCAGGGCAAAACCACAGGAGTTAGTCTGTCCCAAGGCAAGCCTTCCAGTCCTGCTTGGGCCAGGGCACAGAGCAGCTCTGGTAGACCCAAACATGAGCTTTGTGCCCGAGGAAGGGTTGATCAAGGCCAGCTGTCTGTCCCAGCAGCCACTGGGGTCTCCCACTCCCCTAAGCAGCATAAGGTGACAAGGAGGTGTGGTGGGGTGGCCCTGGCTGGATGCCAGATACTCACCAAAGCCACTCTGTCACAACTGGACAGAGGAGAGAAAATATAACAAAAAGCTCATGAGTTGAAACAAAGACAGGGAGAGGTCACTCACTGATTACTGTCACAGGCAAAAGAAAGTCCACTTGGGGAAATTAACTGAATTTATTACCAATTAAAATCAGAGCAGGATAATGAGAAGTAAAATAAGCCTTAAAAATGCCTTCCCCCACTCCCTTCCTCCTTCCCAGGTTATGCTTCCTCCCCCTCAGTGGCACAAGGAGACAGGGAACGGGGGCTATGGTCAGTTCATCACAGGGTGTTTCCAGCACTGCTGAAGGAGAGGATCTTGCCCTGCTCAGTGTGGGGTCCCTCCTGCAGGAGGCAGTCCTCCCCCCCAGTGTGAGTCCTCCGTGTGAGCTACAGCTCTTCACTAACTGCTCCAATAGGGGTCCCTTTCCCCGGGCTCGCAGCCTTCCTCAGGCAGCCACCTGCTCCAGCACAGGGTCCTCCATGGGCTACAAGTGGCTTTCTGTGTCCCTGTTGGCATCCATGGGCTGCAGAGGCACAGCTGCCTCACCATGGCTTTCCCCACAGGCTGCAGGCACGCCTGCCATCGCTGATGGGCTCAGCCTTGGCCACCACTGTGTCCGTCCTGGAACCTGCTGGCCTTGGACATGGGGGAAGCTTCTGGCAGCTTCTCACAGAAGCCACCCTGGTGGCCCCCTCTGCTAGCACACATCCCAGTGCAGGTGATTCACCAGCTGCCACAGGAGCAGTGTAACTGAGCTGTTCTTAACCGTGAGCTGGGTCAGGTAGGGAGGCCAACTGCAAATTAGTTTGCTTGGGCGCTGCCCCCGGCCCCCTCATGCTGTCCTTGCCCTCGTGCCTGCTCCCTGCTCTGCCCACACACAGACTGCTGAGGTCAGGGTTCCTCGAGTCACTAAACTGCTTATCCCCACTACACTAACTCTGCCTCCTGGCTCTGGAATGCAGCCTCTGTGCCCGGAGGGGGCTTTCGAGGAAAGGAAAGCTGCAGAGGCAGGGGTAGGTTAGCATACACTGCCCGCCTGCTTTCCTCTCCTGTTGCATTGAGAATTAACCCACTCCTGTACCCAAAAGGCATTTTTCCAGAAGAAACATACACAGATTAAGGGGGGGAAATATAAAGGGTCTTGAAACTGTAGAGTTGCAAATGGACCCAAACCTTTAGAGTACTTGAGAATATAAACATTCCTCAGCTTCCCCACTTAGATAACAAGCTAAAGAAGTGGAGAAGAAATAGGGCTGGGGAGCCCTAACTATTCCTCCCACAGCCATCTATCAGCCTTGCACTTCCTCTAGCTAATCCTTTTCTCCTCCTACCTCTGGCACCCGGCCCAAAACCCACAGGCAGCCCAGCCTTGGTCCCGGTCCTGCTTGGCACAGCACCCCGGCTCGCAGGCGGCACTCACTTTCTCCATGCTGCAGACACCAGCCCCAGCCGGCAGAACACCCCCGAGCCCCTTCTCCACAGCACGGAGTGACGCAGCGCTCCGCTCCAGCAGCTGAACTCACTCGGGCAGGACCATCACATGACTGGAGGGGAGGGCGAAGAAGGGGATTGATTGATCAATCGCAGCTGTTGGGGCCGGAGCTTCCCAGCCATTTACGGGGGGAAGCGGGAGATCGCTACTGATACTGTTCTCTGCCGGCAGTTTGCGTATGATTTTAAGAACTAGTGATTGTTTACTTTACGTGATCCTAGAAATCCTTACTGTAAGCTCTCCGAGCTGCTACGCAGGGTCTGTTGGCTCCGATCCCAGGAGCCGGTGTGGCTCTGTGCTAGGAGCGAGGTGGCTGCCTTTTGTTCGGCGATCTCCGTCTAAAATCAGGGTTGGGAGTCCTCGTGTTACTGCTACAAAGTGGTTGCCTCTGTGGGTAGGGGTCTATGTGCTCCACCAGCCCAGCCTCGTGCCTGCAAGGAGCCGGGGCTGGCGGGAGACCCTGGCTACGAATCCTCGCTGCTTGCAGTTAAGTGAAAGCCAAGGGTTTGGTACAGCCCACGTCAGCATTTCAGAAGTGCCTAAAAGGTTAAGGTTGGTGGTGTGGGGCTCTAAGTAGATGTGAGAATTCAGGCTGCGGCTCTTGAAAAGTAGCACGATCTCGCTGGTTCCATTCCAGTTGCAAAAGGCTCCGGAGGGAAAAGAGAAATGCTTTGTTAGGGGAGGAAGAGGCCGGGCAGGGCTGCGTGCAGCCGGCAGGACGGGAAAGGAGCTGCTATCCCAGAGAGTGCCCAGCGCCTGCTATTCCCCTTCCCTGTGCCCCCGGAAAGCACAGAGCATGACTGCCCCGAGGGTCTTTGCAGGGCAGGGAGGTGGAGCGGCTGCGGTGCTTTGAGCGGCTGTGTCACTGGATCGGCTCGAACCTTTGCATGGGCTTCAGCAGGGTCCTCGGGCCTCTGTGCCTCAGTTTCCCTCACGCCTCAAGTGACGCTAATGACACGCAGCTTCCCGATCCTGCCTGTAAAGCCACAGTGAGAGCCGCTAAATAAGCGCCGTGTGCTGCTTGCTGGCTGAGCCGTGACCAGCCTGCCGGGTACCTGTCTGCAGGTCGCTTTTGGAAGGGCTGCACAGGGCATCTCACAACACACTGCAGGAATTTATGGCTGGGCTGTGGTGGGAAACACGCTGCCCTGCAGGAGGCTGCTGGAACTTCATTAGAGCTGTTACAGAAACAGCAGTCTGACTCCTGATGCCATCCTTTGCCCCAGATATCCCCCACACCCATTTCAGAACATTCCCGTGGCATTTCAGCAAAGCTGAGCTGCGTTTGAACTACGAAGTCACAAGCTCGGATTGCAGCCCTGTGACTGGGGTGCATAAAAGAGGGCAAAATGCTGACTGAAAGCGCTGTAGGGAAAATCCCACATATGCTCTCACCTCCAGCTAACTCCCTGGCCATCCTGTGCACACAGAAGAGCCATACTGAAGTCAGGAGTTGACCGTGGGAGCAGAGTTGGTGCAGGTAGCAAATGCCACAGAGAGCAGGCCCCCTCCACGGAGAGTTTGGAAAAATTCCAACTAATTCCACCTTAAGTTAGCCCCGTTCTCCGGTGATGTTGGCCGGGATCACATGTTAGAGACAGGCTTTAGGCGCCTGCTCTCTGAGCCTGAGTTACTGTGCAGTCGTTCCCCTGGTCACTGGCACGTGTGAGGGGTTGAGCAAATTCTGTTTGGCCGGCTGGGTTTGTGTATTTGCTCTCTATTCATCTCTGTGAAATCCCTGGAGACTTCTCTCCTCCTTTCAGTGCTGGGCCCTCTGACTCCTGAAATGCACGTTTCGTGTGAGCTGCTCTCTTCTGGCCTCAAGTTTCCTCCTCTGACCCTTCAGAGAGTGAATCACCTTTCTAAGAACACACGGAGACTGCACTGTTTGTTTTCCTTGCGTGCTCTGCACTGGCAGCCTGATTAGTTTAGCAGCAAACCCTTTGGTCTTTAGACGTAAAGCACTCCTTGTTGTGAGCCCTGTGAAATCAGCAAGCTGTTTATTCTGAGGCTGCAGTGCCAGTTGCCCCACTGCCCTGCATTTTCCCTAGGGATTAAGTGGGAGAAAAGTAGGGGATGCAGTGGGTGTCCTTCCCTCTCAGAGGGCTGGTGAAGGAAGGCAGGCTGCAAAGTAAGGCCACGCTGGCCAATCCCACCCCATCAGGGATGATCCCAGCCTCTCTGCACGACGTGAGGCAAAGTACACCTCGCACCTCCTGCAGGGAGGGACTCTGCACACGGCGGGCAGGCAGAGGATTAGGGCGTGCGGGGGAGGAAGGGAGAGGCACTGCCCTATGCAAACCACTCTCACACCCCAGGTACAGCAGGGGATGTTCTGAGAAGAAACCCTGGGCAGAGGAGCCCAAGTGAGCCTTACCTGGGTTGCTCCAAGGGACTGCAGTAAGTACAGGCCCCGAGAGAGAGTAGCAGGGGCACACACAGTCCCAGTGTTCCCATTTCAGGCACTACAGCTCTCTGCGTGATTTTGGGGAAGAGTGTTGCACCCACTAGCAGCTGTGGCAGAAGCAGGGAGAGAAGAGTCATCTCCTGCTCATCCAGAGGTGATGCACAGAGGAATTTTTGCCTGTGGGGAAAATTAAAGCTGGCCTCCCAGTGCTTGGCCTTGCAGGCTTGCTTGTGGGCACAGGGTCCTGCCCTGCACCAGGTCCCCAGGCCAAACTCTTCATTCACCTCTTGGTTTGCGCAGGCTGAAGGCAGACAACTGGCCAGTCTGATTTTCTTGTAACTCCCTAGAAACGTCCCAGATTTGCTTCAGAAGCAACGGGTGCAGCATGCTGAGTGTTACTCTTTTTAATATCCTGCGAGGAGAAATACACCCTAGCCATTGGCAAAGTCATATCCCTGCCTAGTCACTGCTGTCATTAGAAATGGCTTTCCCCTGGATCGAGAAGGTCTGAGGACACACCCTGCTGCTGGCTAGCTCAGGGGCCAGGGTACGCTGTGCCCCGGGTGACACAGGGTGCGGAGGCCAGCGCTGCTGGCTCTGCAGGCCCTGTGCCTGGTTTGCCTCGCACTGAACCCACACACGCTGCTGGTTGGTGGTGCTACGCATCCCGAGTGGCTCGTGGCTGCAGCTGAGAAAGAGGCCCCCCCTTCCTGCAGAAAGAGTGATTAGAAGGTTTCTCCTCCTTTGGAGAAGGCATCCAGCCCCGGGGCCGGCACAACAGTTCTGTGCATGCACCACCCTGGGAGGGTACCACTGCTTCAGCCACTGCCCCTCAATCACTTAGACTGACCAAGCAGGGAGAAGAACTGCTCCGATCCAAGCATTATACTGGTAAAATAATGACAAGAAAATCCCCTCACCCTTTCCTAGTGTGAAAGAAAGCAAACAGTTTGCTTTAAGTTAGGGTTTGCTTTTTCATTTCCTTTAGGGAAAATTTGTTCTTGTCTCCGTAAGTTCACTCTGAGTTCATCAGGCAAAGGCTGCATCTTTCTCTCACGCCATCTTTAGGGAATATTTGTGTCCATACTGTCTGGATGGGATTCTGCTCTCAGCAATAGCCCCCGGTTACTCTTGCAACCTAAATATTATTCTGTTACAACATAATAGATATATACATTGTATTTCTATATACACTCACAGGCTGTTTTCTCTCTCTTGGAATATCTGGGGACTTAAGCAACCCTCTGTTTCTACTGTTGGAAGTGTCCGGTTCTCTCTGTTGCTACCATAGCACATTAGTTTGTCTCATCTGAGAAATTTCTGCCTTTTTGCTTGGGTAGTCATGACCCCTTGAAAAGTTTGGTTGCACACAGTTTCCCTGGACCCTTCTGCAGAGCTGGCTAAAACCAGCTCTCCTCACCGTGGTATCTTCCAGCCCCGTGCTATCCTTAGGGAAACTCTAGGGCTCAGCTGGATGCCACAGAGCAATAGAGCCAGACTTCCAGGAAGAAGCTTTAGCCTGCTCTTGAAAGGCAGAGTGACTCAGGAGCCACAGTCCGCTGTGGCAGGAGGGTGAGAGGCCCTCCCAGAGCCTGCCAGCACTCAGGCTCCCAAAGCACTGCCTCAGAGGGAAGTTTGTGCCAGGAAGGTCCAGTCTGCACTGGATACCAGCTGGAGTTGTGTGGCCACATGTCACTACAGCGTTTTCATCCCTGAGGGCTTCCTGATTTCAGCTTTCCCTACATTAAAAGGGAAGCACCTCTATCCCAGGTTAATTATAAATGAAGTTAATTATAAAGAACTTCTTGGACTATCTCAAAGTGATGAAAGGAGTTTGCTGGTTGTGTCACTGGAATTTAAAGTATGTCTCCTCATTTTATTTCCCTCATTAACACTGACCCAAGCTGATAATCCATGTGTTTCTGTCATCTCTCAGTGGATTAGATTTAACTAGAGCAAATTGTTAACTACCCAGGAGAACTACGCCTTTGTTTTGTTGGACTCACTTCACTTTGGCACCTCCCTCCTTAACCTTTTAAGTTGGCAGGTGGCAAACACATCACCTCAGAGTTTACTGCCTCGTCTCAAAGGAGTTGTTTGCATTTGTTCCTCACTGGATGTCCCTGCTACTCTAAAATTAAGAATCCAGGCCCATCTTTCCCTCCTCTTTGCAGGTCACCAGAGATGTTAGTCAAGCAGCTGTTGCAGTGGGAACTCCTAGCAGAGCCCACGGGTTACTGACCCCTCAAGTTTCCTCGAGGTCTGTCAACTCTGGCAGCTTTAAGCACTCGTTTTTCTTAGCAGCACAGTTGTTTACTTTGCATCTATGGCTGCACTGCAAACTTCTGCAACAGGGAACAGACCCTGGAACACTTTTCACCCGGTTATAGCAGCAGGATAGCAGCACTTCCCAAGCCTTATATATTCCTGTGGTCTAGCCCCAGACAGTCTGGGTTTGATTTGCACCTCGTGATCAGCTGCAAGGGGACTTGTGTGGGGGCTGAAGATGGGGACCTATGGATTTTCCTGTCCCTAACCCACTGAATAAAACCTGTACAGGCCTTGAAGGTGTCCACATGGTGGACAGGAGGTGAGGAAAGGTAAAAGGGAGTGCACCTGCATTGCCCTCCACAGGGTAACTCTAGCAGTAGAGCTGGTTAGCTGGGTCTGGAACCCTTATGAGTGAAGCAAGGTCTCAGTGAAAGAGGATCATCATCACTGGAGCAAGCCTTCTGGGCAGCTTGCATCTTCAGCTGAGGTGTCTGCACCAGGCTGGGGTTCTAGCCTTTGTTTTGTTTCCTCTTCATAAATCAGCTTCTATCATATCGTGCCATCCGTAAAGTTAAAGCTCCTGGGGTTTTGCCAAGTAACCTGGGATGCTCTTCTGAAAGATTTGCCCCATTCCAGGCCACAGGACTGGATCTGTGTTGTCATAGTAGACACATCTAGGACACAGCAGACACATCTGTTGATCATTTTATATTCTCGTTAGAACTGTAAGGCTTGATTTTCCTTATGTCACTCTAATTCTGCAAAACCTGCAAGGCAGAGGTTTCCCTTGTACTGAAAGACTGTGAAGCAGTTTCTTGTTTTGCAGCTTTGCTCTAATCAGTGGAGGAAAACCTCTCACCGTGACTTTGGACAGGGTGGGACCAGTGTTCACAAAAGCATTTCAGCAACCTTAGGCTGGACTGACTTAGAAGAGCTCTCTTCTAGCCTGACATAGCACATACAGCATGCCAGGATGGCTTAGAAACTCAAGCCATCTGGAGCTCTTTCCCACAAAAACATGTGTGTGCCAGAATTGGTCTCCTCTGAGCCACCCACAGTGAGAAGGGATTGTATTTAAGCTGGCTCAAATTTCTTGAATTCAATTTTAGGCAAGAGAAAACTGCCGGCAAGTATTTGGAAAATGCCTTGGAAAGAACGTGCTGATTAAGAATGTGACAATCTTTGAAGGAACATTAACACTGTCCATTCTGAGCCACAAGACACTGAAGAGCCATCAAAATGATGATACGTAGGGTGAAGTGCCTTCCCCTTCCTGCCACCTTCTCCCCCAGTGGTTTGTCAGCCAGATTTAGGGCTTACCCGAAATGAGTCATGAGGACTCCCTTAGTTCACAAAACAGCTCTGAACTTCTCTGGCTGCTGAGGTGCAATAAACAAAGAGACACTCAGGTTTAAGACTGAGGTGCTTTTATGCAGCAGCTGTAAAAAAGTATCAAGTGCAGGCAGGTCATCTGATTGTCTCCCATTATTCATGACAGGCCATTTCACAGAGCAGCATCTCATCTGATCAGTAAAGAGGAAAGACCCAGTTAGAAATACTTACATGCACACACAAATTGGAAATACATTTAGAAGTGGCAGATCAGTAAGTTCTGCTGGAAAGCAAGGGCATCATTCCCAAGCACCGTGGGCAGATCAGAAACCCTGCTCCTAAACCCCTTGAGGGCTATGGTGATCCTGGCTGGATTCATAAAAGGATTCTGGCCCCAGCGTGGTGAGACAGTGGTTCAGAGCCCTGAGCACTGCAGGATGCAAGGGAAAGGGAGGGCAGACAGGATTTGTCACCCTGACAGGAAGGATCGGGAGAGTGTGAGTGATGGCAAAGGCCTCAGCCATGCCTCAGGCCCAGGGCTGCACCCTCAGTGCCACGGAGAGCACAGACCCAACTGGCTGCCCTAGTGCAGCCACCACCACAGCAGCCAGCAGAGGTGGCAGACTCCACTGAGACTCTGCCCTCCCATGGCAAATGCCAGTCTGCAGCAGGGCGTGCCCAGCCCCAGAGAGGGAACAGCCTGGCAGCTGGGCCACACGGAATCCCACGGTGCCTGGGGAGATCTCAGCCCAAGCACTGGCAAGGAGCACAGCACTCCTGCCAAAGTCTGCAAGGTACCGAAACCCGAGGGAAGCACCGCTGCATCCGCCCTCCCCTTTGGCCACAGGCAGGACAGATGGACATACAGATCCATGGCTGACTGCTGCTCGTCCAGCACAGACCATCCAGCAGCTAAAAAGTCACCCAACATTAAAGCAACAGGCAACCACTATGAGGAACAGCAGCCTTGGGCTTCTTGTGAGGCAGCGATGAGAAACCATGGAGAGGGCAGAGTTGCAAGATCTTTGCTTAAATCATCTACTCAGTACTTATAAAGCAAAGAGATGAAGGATCCAAATCACATGCAAATAACTCCCAAACTCAAGCATCTGCATTTCCCTAGAGCATGCCACTCAGCATATGACTAAACCAGTTCTAGTGTTTATGCAAAGAAAAATGTGCAACTTCCCTTGACTATGCCCATCTGTGCGTCTTAACCTGCAGGCAAGACTGCCAGGCTTAGTGACCTCCTGGAGATAGTGTTTATTAAAGCCATTTGCCTGGAAGCCTCCCTGCCTTGGCAAGAGCATTTCATTCCTCCTTTTTCCCTCTAAAACACTCACGCCACATCTAGTCAATGCGATGTACAGCTCTGTCTGGTGCCATGCAATGGCTCATCTTTTT
Organism: Dryoscopus gambensis; assembly: GCA_013389985.1. Taxonomy (NCBI): domain Eukaryota; kingdom Metazoa; phylum Chordata; class Aves; order Passeriformes; family Malaconotidae; genus Dryoscopus; species Dryoscopus gambensis. Next base: position 496,396 of record WEIT01011397.1, read on the forward strand.
GTAGAAACAGATGTGTTTTGATATATACACACCCTGTGTTGTGAAACAGTGTTGCTCATGCCCCCTCTCCAGGAACCAGTCTTTATGTGTAGGGTTTTCTGATGGGTTATGTCAGCTGCTTCTGCTTGCTGTGAGCTCACATCTCCTCCTGCCGTGGTACATTCCTTGCCTTTGCCTGTGGACTGCAGTGACCAGGACTCGGATGGGGAGAACCCATACAAGTTAACAGCCTTGTGGCTTATAAACCTCCAGCAAAAAGTATGTTAAAACAAGAGCCAGGCTTTACATTCTTTGTCACTGATGATATGACTTAAGCAGAGCTGGAAGCTCTGCTTAAGTCTTTTAATACAAGGCAGGAAAAAAGCAAGATTATTTCTTAATGTATTGGACTGCTTTATACACGTTTTCTTATGTAAGAGTTAATCCCCTTCCAGTGTTTGCATTTTACACTCTTCAGTAATATTCAGCACGTGCCCAGCAGAGGTCTTCCTGCCTTCGGGGTGACCTGATGCCACTTGGCACGAGCACAGACACTGGTAAGGGACCCAGCCTCACTCAGACACAGCATGCAAGGCAACTTTGGGGGTCAAAGCGGGGTCACAGCACAGAGTCCCACCTTGGTTACCCAGCCTGCACACATGGGCTGAACCAGGGGCACTGGCATGGCCAGGCAGGGATATGAAGCAATCGACAGTGACAGGCAGGCTTCCCCTTGGGTAAAGTCACATGGAGACCAGAGCTGCAGGAGTGGAAGCCAGCAATGGTGCAGGGGAGGGACTGCTGCTGTCCCCAAGCTCGGCACAGCCTGCACCAAAGCCCTGCAGCTTTTGCTGCAGGCAGCGTTTGCTTCTCCCTTGGCCCTGCTGTCTTCCCTGGCCACTAGCAGGCTTGCAAACAGCCCGGCTCTGAGGACAAACCCTGCCCTCATCCTTATCAGCTCCCCTCTTTATCAGCTCCCTGTTTTGTTCTAGGGTCACTTGAGATACCATCACCAGGCAGTGTGAGAACCACTGGGAGATAAGGAGGGTGCAGTGTTTGTGGATGGAGGGAGCACAGCTCTGCATCCCTGTAGCAACAACACTCCCTGTTAAGGCCTTCTGAAGGCCTCTTAGGGAGGTACTTCTTGTCCTCTCTGAAAGTGAGACTCAAGACCTTCTTGATGCCATAATAATTTTTGCTTTTTCATATATTCCTCTCATATCCCCCTTCATATANAAACTAAGATAGATCTATGCAGAGGGGGTCACTCCTTACGAGGGGGCTCCTCCTGAGCCTCCCATTGGAAAATCTATGATAAATATGCTAATATGTAAAGTCTATAATTGTATAAGCAAACGATCGTGGGGGGGTTTTCTGTGTATTCTCCGGTGTGCATTTCCCAACGTGCATTCTGTGCCTCGGTCCAGGGGGGGCATTCTTATGGGGTGCTCCTGCCTGGATCTAAGGATTCTTAATAAACTCTGAGGTAAAATCCCTTTTTCCCCTCTAACCGTGTTTGGCTTTTAATTCTAAGCCCAGGATAAGGCATCATTCTCATTACTCTTAAATATTCTCTGCTGTTTGCCAGTGGTGTGCAACTCCCACGTGGACTTTGGACAACCTGCAGTAACACCTGCCCTGTGCTTGGCTGTGCAAAGCTATTTGTTCCCTACGGAATTACGATGGGACTCCAGGTCTGACACACGCACCCATTCAAATTCTTCTAATTCCCACTTCCACTGAAATATTATGGACTTCACTGAAGTCTATAAAACACCTCCTCTGGTATCAAATTCATCAGAACATTCCTTCACTCTAGAGCTGTGACTCAGGAAGGCCAAAAGAAAATATTTAAACCAAGAAGTCTCTTTACAGAGGCCCCACAGCAAGGGGAAAGAAGGATTTTGGTCCTTGCTTACCATGGCAGCATTAGAAATGCAAACTGAGGCCAGTCCACACAGACTGACATGCTTGTGTGGAGGACCTTGCCAATAGTTTTGATGGGTGTTTCCTTCACAACAGAAACTAGGACTTCTTAAACAATTAATTTTAAATAGCTTGTGGCTTTTGAGCACATGGAGCATGGCTGCCTATGAAACACTATCACATAGCAACAAAAGCACCCGAAATCTTTATCAGACCCATCTGCTGTGAGCAGTTTTGTGCTTTCCTCCAGTACCATTGGAGCTAAAAAAACTTAAGAGCAGTGTAAAGATACATTTCACAAACAGATTTTGGGTTGCTTATATTTTATGACGGGCTGTACAGTAAGGAAGTCCTGATAGGTATGAGGTGCTTATGTGCCTTTGCTGAAATCCAATCCATATATAAAGTACCATGAGCCTCAGGCTTATTTAAACCATCCAAAAAGTAGTTGGCTCTACCAGGTCAAATTAACAGCTCTAAGGAAAAAACCAACCTACACAAGATCACCCATCTGTGTCTTCACAGACAAGCTATTGCACTATGTGCTCAGTTAGGTATTTAACACAATAGTGCCTCTGTACCAAGCTTTTCTTGGTATCCTAAAATATAGTTCTTTTAATTAATGGTAAAACACATTTTCTGTGCTTAAATAAAGTCATGGTAGGGATGAGGGGTATTAATGTAACTAAACTAAGAATTCTACTTTAAGTGCTTTCCAGCGTGACTGAGTTTCCAAAGACAATATTTGTTTTTCCCTGAAAGGCTAAGAGTTCTCATTTACTGGGGAAATTTAAGTTGTCCTGTTAATTGGGGGGTTTCTTATTCTAAACCCCACTCTGCTAACCTGCCATCTGGTGCTACTTGTAGTAAATGTGGTCATGAGAAATTCTGGCTTTAACAGGACTTAGTAGCAATTGGGACTGTCTCATTACTTGCTACAAGTGTGCAAGACTTCCTTCTCACTGTGGAGTTGTATGCAAACTATTTAATTCAAATGGCATTCATCAGAGGAGGAAAAAAGGTGCATTTTGTGTGATGGACTCTTCAGGTTTTTTGGTTGGTTTGGTTTGGTTTGGTTTGGTTTGGTTTGGTTTGGTTTGGTTTGGTTTTTTTTAACTCTACAAGTTCTATTTCTCTCTGCTTCATAAAGTGCTGTGATATAAAGGATGCCCTGGCCATTACTTGGGTTTGCAATGTTGTGTGCTCCTGCTCACCTGCTTTGCCCAGGAACACTTTTTTAACTGCACAAAAGCCTCTTGGGTTGTTTGAGCTGGGCTCCCACCATTGCTCCGGCCCTCAGCCCGTGTCCGGAGGTGTGACTCCAGATGAACATGCAGCTCTGCTGTGCTGTCTCCGTTTAGCCACCAGATGAGTGCGTGGAAGGAGTGTGCCCCAGGAGCAGGGAGGGGGTGATGAGGGGTTACCTGTGCAGAGCTTTGTCAGGCTCCGAGTGCTCCGGCTTCGCAGTCCGTGCTGGGCAAAGGCCAGTGCGTGGAAACACCCCCTCCTCTGCAGGACATGGGCTTTGGAGTACAAAGCAGCTGGTCAGAGATAAGCATGACAGAGCAGAGGGCTGGACTTTATCAGCAGCGGCCGCCAAGTGGGAGGTGTGTTTTAAATGCAATGAGAGGAGAGGGCAGAGTCCTGCTGTGCATTAATCCATGGCACGTCCTGTGTTTCAGGGCGGTGCGAATTCAGATGCCTGCAGTGGGTGTGAGGCAGGGAGCCACGTCCAGCTGCAGTGAGGAAACAGCAGCGTGCACAGGTGTGGAAGGGGCAGGCTGACAAGTAAGTAGTAAGAGCAGGAGAATGTGGAAACAGAGATGCTCAGGCTGCAGGGGGTATATCCAGTGGTGGATTACTCCTGGCTGACTGGATCTATGATGCACCCGGGCAGCAGTGTGATTCCTCCAGGCATGGCTGAGGGAAGATCTGGCCCTGCCTCCCACAGTGGGCTGGAGATGGGTTTCACCCTGTCCATTGCTTATTTCACCAGCCAAAAACTTGGGAGGGTGAGGCTTTCTGGGAGTTAAAAGGCTGGTTATTCCCCCAAGCAGGGACTGACTGCTTTTAGATAGTGTGGTGTAGGAGCTGTGCAGTATTAGCAATATAAGGAGTCCTAATACCACTACGGTGATAAACCAGAGTGCATGCACACTGAATCCAGTATGGAAAGTTTTGAGCTTCCAAACAGTTGCTCTCTAATTTCAAAATTGGAGAAAGCAGCTTATCTGTGTCATCTCAGTAGGCAAGCAAACAGTGATCACAAAATTAGGTCACAACTTATTTAGTTCAGCGGTCTGACAACACTGCTAGGGAGAGAAAAGGGCTCTGAAAAAGATGACAGGCAAGGTCTGAAACAGTGTGCAGGGGAAAAAAAGTGCCACTTAGGTTTGCATCACGGAGAAAGGTCAGGGAAAGGCTGTAAAATGAGAATCCCAAGGTAGCACTGTCTTGGCAGCATGTAAGATAGAAAGGGGAAAAACCCTGTTCTTTGGAGGCTGTCTTTGGTGAAAAAAAATACGCTCCCTCCAGACAGCTTTAGTCAGTTCACAAACTTCTTTCATTTGGGGTTTCTTCTGTGAAGCTGCCTGTACAGGAAGGCTCTGGTGACATCCCTGATATCCCCTGTCAACAGGTTGCTTTTAGGAGCTTGTAGCCAAGGCTTGTGGGAGGCTTCTGGGAGCCCTTTCCCAAGGGAGCGTGGCGCATGATGTGAATAATGGCAACGGCTCTAAATGTGGTGGGAAAGGCTTCATTGTTTTACCAGGCAGCAGCCACTTTGTGTGTTGGTGCTGACCTAGACTATAAACCCCAGCTGGACTGAAGAGGAAGGGAGATACACAGGATTCCTCCTGCTGTGGGGGAGTCCTGGAGGGCCCTCCAGGTTCTCATGCCAGTGGCTCAGAGGCCACTTCACGGTTGAATTTCTTATGAGTTCAAGTTTGTGTTGTCATCTCAGAGAGGAACGAGCATTGCCAGGACACTGCCTTGTTTTACTGAACTCTTTCCCCTGTAAAAGGAGAAAACCAGCCTGGGAAAAGGCCACAACCTTTTGTGGCCTGAGAGTCGGGCAGAGTAGCTTCCCTTCTGCAAGAAAGAGTTCCTCCCTCAAATAAACCCCAAGCAAAGCGGAGACCTCAATTAGTGCTTGAGCAAGGACTCGAGGCATTCCCTGGCACGAGTGTTATGCAAGGGTCAGGTTCTGCTGCCCTCGTTCCCGTTCCTCCCCGAAACTGCAGGCATTCACACACATGCCTCAAATGCATGAGCAGTCCCACCTACTGCTCTGGTCTGCCCCAAAGCCTCCCACTGAGGCTGAGCCAGCAGTCCCAGTTTCACTGGTCCTACACCTGGGGTCCCCCAGCAGCAGGAGCACCAACCTGGCAGCAATGGATCCCTGTCTCATTACCTTAGCTCTCTTCCTGCCTCCATAGAGGGTCTGCAGGAGAGACAGATTAGGTGCAAGATTAACTTGTAATTTTTGACACTTTAGAAGCTCATTCATGCTAAACCAGAGAGCAGGGTACATTATAGGACCCACATAGTCCAGTGAGATTCCTAAAGGCAGTTTGTTTTTTGTAAACTCTGAGGAATTACTCCACTGGACATCTCTTGATTGCACTTGGCCCCCCAGTCCCACCTGTCCCCATCACATAAACACCTAACAGGCAATTTAGGCCTGGGGTCTCTGGGAAAATGCAGCTCTGGTTATGAAACAGCCTTCCCTCTGCAAGGCTGGGACCTGTACCCAGCACAGCTCCTTTTCTGCCCAGCACAGAATCCTGCCGCAAGGCTTTCTGTCCCAAGGCGTGGGAACAGGGCTCTAGCCACAACGCAGGTACCACTTCCTAATCCCGTGGTGTGAGGAGAGCAACTGGAGGTGCAGGAATGAGGGAGCAGCAGGGATGCTGCTGGGCAGCCCCAGGCAGCTGTGGATGGGAGCAGGGCTGTGGGGCTGCCCGGCATTCCTTTCAGCATGGGCTGGTGGGCAAGGTGGCCTGGGAAACACCCTTCCCTGCTGGGCTCTCCCACTGCCGCCCTCTGCCACAGCCAGGCACTCTCTGAGGACTCTTGCTGGAAGGCTGGATCTTGATCAGCTACATTTTTAAAAGAGGGATTCATCCTTAATCTGCTGGGATTTAAAAAGGGATGTAGTTTTGCTACGCCCCAGACTTTAGGTGATGTAAACAAGTGTTTTGCAAACCCCAGGACCAGTAACAATCTGTCACTGTCAGCAAAAGCAAGTGCTTTACCCTGATTGGGGCCAGACTTGAGCCTCACCCCAAAGCCATGGTCCCACTAATACTGGTGATCGTGGCTACACCCAGCAGCCGGTACTGGCCCTGTGGGCTGCAGAGGACTTGCCTCCCAAGGGTTCTGCCTGCTTCCAGCAGAGTTACTGCATCCTTGCACTGGTAGAAAAGCAAGAAATGGGAGGGAGGGCAGAGAGGTTCAGACAACAGTTCATTGGAATAATTTAAAAGTACATTCTTCAGTAGGTTCAGTCTGTTTCACAGCTTTTGTTCTGCCTGCGTGGCTTCCTCTCGCAGGGTGGTCACCAAGGTCCCATCTCCACCGGCAGGGAATGCCAGGGAGCTGTCTCAGTCACTGTCGCTGCCGGCTTGGTGGGACACTGCCCCACGGCCGAGCTGCACTCTGAGGCACGCAGGCAGTGCTGCCCTGCCAGTGGACGGCGAGACCTTGCTGACAGAGGACACGCTGCGGGCCAGAGGCTGCGTGGGGAACATGATTGTGCCTCGGGGTGCCTCCAGCAGCTGCCAGATCTCCCCCGAGGTGGAGCTGCCCAGGTATTCCCAGGGCCGGCGCCCGCTGCCATCCCGCACCTGCACCTGGCACCCCAGCTGCAGCACCAGCACCTTGATGACAAGCTGGTGGCCGTGTATGGCAGCCAGGTGCNGCCGTGCTTGGCCAGCCAGTGAAGGACCGTGAAGCCTGATATGAAGTCCCTCTGCAAGGCCAGCTCAGGCTCTTCCAGAAACAGCTCCCGCACCCGAGCCCAGCAGCCCGCTGACATTGCCACGAGCCAGGCGTGCTCCCGCTGCCCCAGCGGCACCACCGGCCCCCGGCTTGCGGCATTCCTGGGGGAGCTCTTGGAGAGCGCGGAGCGGGGCTGCCGCCCGCAGTCATCGTGCGGTGACGGGGGGGTGCCCTGCACCTCCGACAAAGCCAGCTGGCACCTGATGCTCCGGAAAACAGGCAGCGGTGCTGGGGGCTGTCTCTCTGGGGCTTGGGGCACTGCGGGGTCCTGTGCTGGCATCAAGGACTGGGATGGGGGTGACCTGGCGAGGGGTGGCTGCAGGGAGCAGGGTGGGGATGGCAGAGTGGGGGACTGTGGCAGGGATTGTAGCGAGGGTGGCCTGGTGGGGGGCAGGATTCCAGGACCTGACGGCAGTGTTAGGTTTTGGCATGGGTACAGCCGCAGGACTTGAGGTTGGGTTGGTCCCTTGGGGGTCAGCCCCCTGGATCCCCTCGGCAAGTCTGGGGACGGCCTGGTGGGGAGCTGCTGCAGGGACCTGGACTGCGATGTGGGCAGCCTGGTGGAGGGAAGCACCTCGGGGCCTGATAAAAGCAGTGGGGATGAGGAGGGGCTGGCAGGGAGTGCCTGCAGCGACCGGGACAGGGGCAGCACCTCCGGGGCGGACAGCAACGGCAAGGATCGGGATGGGGGCAGGTCGGTGCGGGACAACAACGGCAGGGACCGGGATGGCGGCAGGTCGGGGGGCGACAGCGCCCTGGGGCCCGATGCCAGCAGCGGGGACTGGATGGGTCCGCCGGGGGATCGTCTCCCAGGGCTTGCTGAGGGCGGTGGGGCCTCCAGTAAGGGCATCCCTGTCGCGGGCTGCGGCGGAGATCGGGGCTGAGGCAACCTGTAGGGAGGCGGCATCTCCGGGCCCCGTGGCAGTGGTGGCGTCCGGGACCGGGACGGTGTGGCAGAGGGCAGCCCGGCGGCAGGCAGCGGCGGTGACAGGGACCGG
>WEIT01011397.1:509502-581752 GCA_013389985.1 Dryoscopus gambensis
CGTGCCCGCGGTCCCCGGGAGGCTGCGGCGGGCGAGGCTCGGCAGTCCCGGCATGGAAGTCTTCCGAGGGGCACGCGTGTCCTGCATTTTCCAGCGTGACCGTTTTTCTGGGGATGTGGTGGCCGGGAGGGTTTTTACGTTCGTGTCGAGAAAGACAAAAGATTTCCCCTTCACAGGGAGAAAGTTAAAAAAACTCCATACCCACGTAAACGAAAAGATGCCGAAAAAGAAAAGCAAGGCTCTCTTGCATCCAGCTTGCAGAAACGTGAATGAAACTCCACCGTGACCAGATGAATGCACTTTTGTGCATCGTCGGCCGGGGGAGGGAGAGACTTGATCGACTTCCCGGTAACTTTTTCAGTGCTTGGGAGTAACATAGATGTTGCCCACGAGTGGAGGACTTGAATGTGACTCCCTCTCAAAATGAGAAAATGGTCTGCGCTCAAGATGTGACCAGGATGAGACAAGTTTCTTTTAGCGTTTATTATGTGCTTGTGGGTCTGCGGGGCTCTATGGTTCCTCTGATGTGGCAAAGCAAATGTATGGAGATGGGGTTAATGGTGTTACTGGAGGTGGGGAAGTTATGCTGCTAAGCAAAATAAGAGCTGATGTTTCTTTACAGAATACCTATAAATTATACCAGCCATGTGTAAAGCTTCTTCTGAAATGTTGCCTTGATCTTAAGGTCTAAAGCATGCTTGGAAATTGAAGTTTGTCTTTCAGTGTAAGAATATGCATTGAAATCACAGCCTCAGATGGTTTTTTAGGGCAAGCTGAAGGGTATTGCCAAGCAGAGCCTTTCGGCTTTGTGTGGAGCAGTAACTTTGCAGCATGAATAGGCTCAGGAACGTGGTTTATTGCAAGATGTGATTGCTAATTGTTCCTGTGGATGTGTTTGGTGCTGCTTTTGGTTTGTTTGTTTGTTTTGTTTTGTTTTGTTATTGTGTTAAACTGGTGCTGCTACTGAGCCTCTTGGGTTTTTTTGGTTAATCCAAGTCCGTGGGCCATCCCAGAATGGCATCCACAAAGGGTTTTGCACCAGTTAAACCAAATTCTTGTCTGTGGACTGCTGAGTGCAGTCCAGTGGGACTGACTGCAGGATAAAGCATCCTTCAGCATGAGAAGCATGTGCATGTGGGAGAGGGAAGGAGGAGGGTACTCGGCTTCCTTGCAAGCAGCTGGTGGGCAGACCCTCCGTCCTCCGGAATCAGACAAGGGAGTTGTTTTATCTTGGGGTGATAAGAGAAGAAAGGACAGTGGGCTGGCGTTCAAGAGATGTTGGGGATGTTCTGTCTTGTGTACCTCCTTATCTAATCGTCTCTGCTCCCACTTTGCATGCTGCTGTTGTGTTGCTGGGAGGGTGGCAGGGAGTTGGGAGAAGTAGTTAATTATATGTTAGAGCAAGGCAAGACTGGTGAACGTTTGCCTTTCCAACTTTCTTACAAAATATGGCTAGGTTGAGCCGTGAGTGGCATGCATCTTGTTGGAGGGAGAATTAAAGGAAGGGGGAAAGAAAAAGGAAAGGAATGAAACCAAAAGCGAGTCAGTTTGAGTTAAAACGATGATAACATTCCTGAGTCACAACCTTTTACATCCTGGCAGGATATGACATTATGTTAATTGTAAAAGTATGCATCAAAAATAACTTCAGCAAACTGCTCTCAAGTGTCTGTGTTTAATTGTAGCCGAGCAGGGCGTGTTTTGGTAGGATGGGTGGCTTTCTTTTTAAGGCCCTGATCCCACAGATGTGAAGGCACATGTGTAATGTGCTGCCTGTAATTTCATTTGACTTAATGGAGACTGATCTCGGCATGCAAATGTAAAGGCATGCATAAGCAACGTTTTGGCAGGATTGGTGCTGGGAGCTTCCGTGGGAGCTCTCAACTGGTGGAAGCCATGCCTGTGCTTAAACATGCTCCAGGCTGGGAGGATGCTATGGTCATCTGGGCACAGTGTGAGATAAGCCACTTCCAGTCTGGAAACTGTTGAGATGTGCTGGATAGGGGACACTTTTCTTCCTCTTGGCTTAATTCGCAGCATCCGGACCAGTGTCGGATGGTTTCTTAGCAGGTCAGAGCGTGGAAGAGGGCTCTGGCCTACCTACCCTTCTCTTTATGTGTTTATCCCAATGTGTACAGAACCAGAGCTTGCTTGTGTTACAGGAGTGAGACTCGTGTTCACTCAAGAGTATACATTGGAGTACCCCCTTCTCCAAGTCTAACAAAAACTGAGGGAAAATAAAGCTGGAATGCAGCTTTTACATGGGAACCATAGAAAACATTATCTGAGAGATTAAAACAGCACAGTGTATTCTTCAGTCTCTCTTAAAATTACTTGGTAATGAGAGACTGCTGGTTTCCATGGAGGGGAGGAAGGAGAGGGAGACGGGAAGGTAGAGCAGGGCTGAAGCCTCAGTGCTTTGTCTTTGAGCAGCAGCAGGGTCAGCAGGAGCTGGGGGCAGCACCTTTGGGGAGCCACATCCGTGTGTGCTGCCGGGTGCCGCGGGGCCACCGTGACCTCTGGCACAAGAGATGTGCCCCAGGGAAGGGGGGTACCCCGTGTTTCTGCATCACGGGGCTGCAGATTCTCCTCGCAATGCGTGTGGCGATGCTGTTGGTGTGAGTGGCACTGCTGAGGTGGCCAGGGCATGGGATTTGGCTTCCTTGCCTACTGCTGCCAAGTGGGGCTTTTGGGCCTGGCTTGGCTCAGCTGTCTGCACCAAGGAAGTGGCCCTGGGTGGTGCACACAGGGCTGTATTTTAGTTTGTGACCCTTTTGTTTCCTTTATTCACCTCGGTGCCTTGCTTGCAGTAGGAAATTCCTTCAGACAATTCTTGCTGCTCCTGTTGATGTTAACAATGGTGGGAACCTGCCTCCTCCTTGCTTTCATTTCAGCACAGCCTCAGTTGCAGGGCAGGTTGTGTGTCCAGCTCACCACACACTCAGGACCTGTAGCTTTCCCAGTGTGAATGAGCTGAGCTGGAGTCAGGATCTGGTGGAGATCACTTTGCGTAGGTGAGATGATGTGGAGGCAATTTTAGTGCCTGAGTAAGACCCCTAAAATAATGATGGGGATTGATTAAGTAAGCAGCCTGAATCTGAGAAATAAAAATGTTTACTCAGAGCTGAGGCATATTTTATATGTCTCCTTCTCACCCTGTAGCCCCTGAGAGAGAGAGCTTTCCTGGCTGGCTGTCAACTCTGAAGCCATCTGAGGGTTGTTGCTTCTCCTGTGGCCTTTCTGTGGCTCTTCTTTTCGAGGTGATTCTGGCAGCATGGGCCTGAGGCTGCTCAGTGCTTGCTTGCCAGGAGAGATGCCAAGGGCACAGGGTCTTCTGTTGGCTTGGCAAACGCTGCAGTCTCATCCAGCCTTGCCCTTGGTGTGGTTTGGCTCTAGCTTCAGTCCTATGAGCTACAGGGGCTCTTCCAGGAAAAGATACTGAAGCAGCTTCAGCGTAGAACAGTTGGATGCAACCAGGTGATGTAAAAATAAACAAAAAAGCGTCCCAATAGTACTCGAAGCTTTTTTTAGGTACGCTGTGTAGCTGCCTTTGCTTCCAGCTCTGTGAGCGGCTCTCCAGCCTACTGGAGTAAGTGATGCGTAATAATGGTTCAGACAAACACCGCGGCACGGGGAGAGTTCAGCGCTGATGCTGCTGGAGGAGGCTCTGGAGCGGAGACACAGAACCAACTTCGGGCTCTTGCTCTCCTAGCTAGCAGCAGCGTTAACAAAAATTTACCCCCAATGTTGTTCTTGCTCCATAGAGTGTAATTACTTGTTTGCATCCACTATGCAGTGGGAATAAGAGATGCTCCTTCTTGGCTGCTTCATCCCATCTGGATGCCTTTCCCCATCCTCTGCCTGGTTTAGACGTATGTGGGCCAGGACTTGTGTTGCCAGAACTGTTCTCATCCACAGCTTGGGCAGGTGTGATGAACTTGGGTGTAGGCAAGGTCCACTTGGCCATGCATGAGGTGCTGAAGGAACAGCCACAAGAAGGAAGAACAGCTCCCTGTGGTTTTCCTTGAGCACTACCCAGCCCTTCTGGAAGCTCTCTCCCTCTCTGGAGTGCTCTGCTCATCCCATGTCCATGGTGCCCTGCTGGCACAAGCTGTAGTTCAAAGGCCATTACTGCCTTTCCCTGGTAGTACAGTTATTTTGCTAAGCTCTGTCATTTATGAGTCTGGAGCTATCTTTGGGACTCCTTACTTAAAAATACGGGCTGTGCCCGTGTTTTTGGCGACATAGTCTTAGGATCTGGATTAGCAATTAGAGCTCTTGAAGTGTCTGAAAATAGGAAGAAGCTGCATCTTTTCTTGCAGGCTTAAGGTTTTTGTTTTCTGTAGTAGCATCCCACATAAGGTGCTGTCAAAGAGCAGACTGCTGCTGTATTTGGGGAGTTGGTGCTTTCTTCCATCTGAGCTTACAGCTTCTTTAGGTCTTTCTATTGTCTAATTAGATTTTCTGTTTCTGAATTTATTTTCAGATGGGCTCTAGTGGCTGGAAATATGTTATCGAAGTACTGTCATTGTGGGTTATTCCTTTACCAGATCTGCCCATGAATACTTGGCACAAGTTAATAGAAAAAGACTTGGTTTAAAAACACTTTGGTTTTGCCACAGTTGTTGCCCGCTTTGCCAGCGGCTCCTGAGAACTGATTCCTATGCACAGCAATAGTTCTAATATAAATTGTTCCTGGAAATCTGCATGCCTCTCATGTCTTTCATTCAGGAATTAAATAACCTCTCTCACGTGATGGGTGTGGAAGTGAGGAGCTGTTTTGACTCCTGAGCGGGAATCTTTGTAAATGCCTTGCCGGACTGTTCAGGGCTGTCTGTGGGTCTGAAGGTGTTCTGCCAAGTCTGGGTGTTTCACTGGTGGCTTCCCTGGGTGCAGAGTGAAGTACGATGTCCTGTGTAAGCGAAAGGCTGGACAGAACTTATTTGCCAGGTGTGTTGAATGCACCAAGTGTGCAAGGTGTTTTGTGTAAGCATAAAACTGAGCTTGGCCTGAATTAAGTTTCTGGGAGTCTGGTGGTGGCAGCTCTGTTTTTGTCTGTAGAGAAAGTGAAAGGATCAAGTTGGGTGGGTGGCTTGCTTGGTGGCCCCGTGAGCTTGTGGCTCCCTCTTTTGCGGGGTAGCACGGAGAGTGTGGTTCGCAGGGAATACCAGAGTGTGAGCTGCAGGAGAGGTGGAATTGCAGGGCTGCTCTCAGCCTTCCAGACAGAGGTTCGCACCTGTAGTCACAGACACATCTTCATGTTTTGAAGCACACAAATCATCTCCTTTCAGCCCCCATGTAAACCCTTCTCCTCTAATCTGAGTCAGCCTGGAAGCTTTTGGCAGCTTTCAGATGAATGAACAATGTCAGGCTGATGGTCCTGGCTTAATTTTTCTAGGACAAAATTTGGCAGGCAACAGACTAGCTTGGAAGTGAGAACCTCGCAGCCTGGAAAGGTGAAGGTACCAGGTTATGGCTGACACTCATTCCTAGCATCTCCCTGCAGGAACATGGATTTCCCCACATTGCCTGGATGTCTAGGAAATGTAAAGGGTTGCCAGTGAAGAGGTTGTGCATAAGTGTAGTTGGATTTTCCTTTTCTTGCTTCATCTATGATTAAAGATTTTTCTTTTCTCTGTTGTCTCCTTTCATTTTAATTGGTAGGATTACATTTCTTGGGTATCTGTGGAATGAACATAGAAACAGCATGGCTAATGTGACTTCAATAGTCGTTGTTGTTGTTCTGTTCCTAGTTTGAGGTGTCAAGGCTGGTATTGTCAGAAACTGTTGAATTAAATAATTGGAAGCAGTGCTCATTTATTCTGAGCTTTTACAGGGAAAAGATTAGGTTGTCATACTGCAAGCAGGTATTGCTCACTGTAAATGCTGGGAGTGATTATAAGGCTTAACGCAGCCATCTGGGACTGAACATATGCACAGTCCTCAAATCTTCATGTCAAGACCCCAAGAGGAGCGGGGATTTTGCAGTATCGTCTGGTGACAAATCACACCACTTCACCACCACATCCATTGGCTGCTGCTTTTTCCTCCCTCAAATCTGTTTCATGTCCAGGTTGGCCTATGGCAGGCCTCATTATGCCTTTGCTTTTTTGGGCAGTCAGAGTTCTGAGCTCTGAGATTTTTTTTTGCCTGAGTGTAAGCACAAGGGTATGGACATTGGAGAGGGGGGGAAGAGTAATTTTTCAAATCCTGTTTCAGCAGTTTATCCGAAGCTTCCGATAATTCTGGCCAGGTAACTCAACTTGCTGCTACTGTGGTTCTTTTTAGCAGAAGAAACAACCAGTCAACCATTATGCCTTTGTTAGCCTATAGAATCAGAAGATTAAGATTTTTAATTACATTTAGAAAGGGTTTTGTTGGTTTCCTGTATCTTGTATGTAATTTCCAAGCCAAGAAAAATCCCTAGTGCTTTTAAATGAATGCTTTTCTGCCACAAGCTGTCTTTTATCACAGAAAATACCAGCCTAGTCTCATTCTGTTTCATCTGCCTCATTAATATTAAAGACATGCCACTTTAATATGGCAGTCGGAGCAAAGCAGGGAATTTCAGCTAATATCTGACAATGGCAAGCTGAGATTAAATGGTATCAGAGTGCTATCACTATATATAAAGTAATTGGCATTTTTCAGAAGCATTTGACCTAATTTTTGTCAGTACTTTTCTTTCTCTGCTCCCTTAAATCTTTCGATCTTCAAGTGAGCCCTTGCATGCTCCTGCCTTTCTTGCAGGCCTGGCTCAGCCTTGTGGGAAAGGAAAGGGTTTGGTGATTGCAACACAAGTCCCTGGTGTCCAGTGGAGGCAGAAAGTGGCACCAGATCCGAGAGCTGTCTCATGCTGGGGAGAGCCTTCATGGAAGAAGTGTGCGCTTGGGCTCTGGGGCACCTCTTCCCTGAAGCTGTGGTAAACTCTCCTGATGCTCTGAGTTAAAAAGAACCCCGGCTGAAAGTAAAAAAATAAACAACTTTTCCGAGAAATGCCTCCCCTTCTGGGACGCACAGTTGATGGTCACTGAGCAATTGGAACGATTCACGTCGGTTTCTGATACGTGATTGAGTAGTGCTGTCAGGGGACCTCGGGTTGTGTGTTTCCAGGTAGCTGAATATTCACCCGCCTGGAAAGCACTCCTGCTATTCAGCATTTGGAGTTGAGCAATTATTAATTATTAGAGCAGTAATTACAAGAGCCACTTGGGATTAGGGCTTGTGTGGCTGACATGGTGCAAGTGTTTCGGCCTCTGATTTGGTGTGTGGTCTTGGGCAAGTGCCTTAGTCTTGGTGTGCCTTTGTTTGCTGCGTGTGTAGAGCAGGAGATAATTCCCTCCCTTGTTTTGTGGGGTGCCAAGCTGTGATCAGCGAATTAATAGCACACCATAGTCACCTTTGCAGACCTCGCCCTGTTGCACCAAATCGAGGGAGCTCTTGTGGCACAGGGGCATTACCCGATTAATGCTTTTAATTAAAACCACCTTCCAGAAAATAACTATTCAAATAGGGTACTATGCAAGTTGTGTTTTCAAGGAGATGTAACAGTAAGGAGGAGGGGTTTAAAGGTGAGCAATGTGAGTAACTCTGACCTTGTTTCTCTGGGTTTACGTGGAGGCAGTTGAGGGCAATTTTACATAGAGCATTCCTAAGAGATACTTAATTTCTCTGGTGTAGGCCAGAACCGTTTAATCACAAAGCCAGAGGTGTTTCGTTGCTTAAACAAAACATTATTTGAAATTGTGGGTTGCCGTGTGACTCCTGTCTTACTGAACACAGCTACATTTCCTCTAGGTTTGGCCTTGCCAGAAATGGAGCTCAGAAAAGAATTTTTTCCAGTGGCATGTGCTTTACAAGATTTTGATATAACCTGAGGAAAGCAGTATTTTTTCATAACCTAACCAAGTAACCTGATGATTTCTTCCAGTGTGTTGAGCCAGAAAGCCAGAAGTACAAATCCAGGCTAGCTGTGATACAGTTTACGTGCTGTCCTGGTTTCAGTTTGAAGGGAACTATAAAGTTCACACGGGCTAGAAAATGTTTCTGGCATGAAGTAGGTGGTTGGTCCCTGTGTAAAATACATAGTAAGGAGTCCCAAGGGAGCGGCGTGTGGATGTTGTCAGTATCCACAGTGGTAAATGTATCTTTCTCTGAGCTGTGTGTGCTGAAACATCTTGGCAATTGGAAGCTGCTCAGGGCTGGAGCCTCATATTCCCGTTTTGGTGCAGTGCCTTGCAGAGGAGAATTGTGGCCCAGCGTCCAGAGTTCAGTGGTGTTGGGTGGAAGGAAGGAGGATGGAGATGGCTGGATGTGTGCCATCCTCCTGGGTACTGTCTAAGTAGGAAGGTTGTGCAAGCCAGCTCTTGAGGTTTATGCTCCAGTTTGCACCCTCAGGGGCTACTGCGTGCCCTGAGAAAATGTGCATTAAGACATCAAGCGCCCGAGGAAGGGCTGCTCGAGCCTGCACTGACTCTCCTGGGTCGGTGTGCGCTGCTGGCCAGGTGCAGGCACAGGCCCTTGAGCTGTGCTGGTGTGTGATGTGGGAGCCCTCATGCTGCGTGCACAGACCCAGCTCCTTCTCCTGGACAGCCGTGGGAGGAAGAGCTGGGCATTAGTCTTCCTTTCTGAGGGCTTCCCAAGTTCCTCGGCAGGTATTTATGTGTCAGACCCCAGCTGCTCTGGGATATGAGCAGCCCAGGCAGGGCTGCTTGCGGCTTCGTGCATCACCTCCTGCTTTGAGCAACGTGGAGGTGGAGAACTGCAATCTTAATAAAGAATATGCAGCAGCAGATCCCTCTCTTTGGTATCTCATTAAATAACTCAAGCCAAGGGCAAAAACGTGCACCGCACATGGGAATTGTGCCCCAGTTTTGGGATAGGCAGGTCTGCAGCACTTGGAGTTACAGAGCATGTCAGAGCAAGAAGCTCCTTCATGTGAACTAATCCTCCCTAGACCTCTGCAGGAAGCGCTTGCTTAGAGCGTGCTTAATTTGCCTTCGGGGGTGTTTGTCTTCCCGAATCCTTAGGTTTGGCTCCATACATTTGCGACAGGATTTACCTGCTCTGTCAGGTCTTTACAGCCCGGCTGCTGCAGGAGCTGAGGCCGGTGCAGCGGAGCCTGCTCGTCTGTCACAGTTGTTCTGTGCTCAGCTGCCGTGTGCTGTGTGTGCTGTGCGCTGGCACGGCGGCTCGGCCAGGCTGAACAGCCCAGGGCTTTGCTGATGGAGGGATACCTGACGTGTCCGACTGCCTGTCCTGGTGCTTCCAGGGAAGAAGTGGAGTTGAGGGGAAAAAGGGGATGAGAAATCCGAGTACTGCAAGCATTAAAAGCTACAGGGTAAAGCAACTGCAGGAGGTGCAAGCTGGTGGCACATCCTCTTGCTTATTGTTGTTATTCAGAGAAACAGCCTTGCAAAATGTTCCGTTCCAGAAGCTGTCCTTGAGCTACGGATTTCAACCAGTATGTATCATCTGTACTCATAAGGCTGCAAGACTTTGGATTGAGTTTACCTTGACCGTTCTGGAGAAATCCGAGCAGCTGGACTGTCCAGGAGTGTAGTACTCCAGAGAATTCAGTCTGTTTGCTTTTGGGGTGTATGGGAGAATAACACTGCAAGTGTGGGTTTCATTTAACACTGCTCTGTTACAAGCAGTGGCATGGGTTGCTACAGCACAAGTCTTGACAGGAGGGCAGAAATTAAATCTGAATCCAGCCACTTCTGCTTTCCCCTCAAAGTACAAACATGACTGGGGTGGACAGTTGAAGCAGAATGTGGTGGCCAACATTAATTAATCTGTGGGGGTGGATACTGGCTCCAGATTAACCTTCTAGTAGGACTCCTCCAACAGCTAATGGATGTTGCAGCAGCCTGCATATGGAATAATTTATGAATTTGGAAGGACATGATTTCAGAGAATGTGGGTGAATGCCAGTGGTTTGCAAATCTCTGCCAACGGTCTTGTGAGCAGCAGGCTGCTGTGGGAAAAATAACATTGGATTAGCGCAGGGTGATGTTTGGAAGTGTCCCACTTAGTTCCTAAAGCCTGGCCCTTGTGCAGAGCTGCACTGGGCTCTTGGCAGGACACTCCAAAGTAGCAGAAACGCATTACATATGCATCTGCTGCATGCACCAAACAAGACGTGGGGAGCAGTGCAGGGATATGTTTTTAGCTATGAGCTTTTCCCGAGGAGCCTTAGCAGCCTCTTTGTTGTTTGGGAGGACAGTTTTCTTGTTCCAGGTAATTGGACTGTCTGGGCACATGCCAGATCACTTGATCTTGCAGCTCCAGGGCAGCTGGGTCCCACTACAGACCCGTCCCCTGGCTCAGGAGCTGGTGTTGGGCGCTGTTTTGCAGCCGAAGGAATGGACGCCTTTCCTCGGCACCAGACTCCAGAGCCGGATGTGAACCCAGCAGCTTTCCCGGCCTCGTTCCAGCTTTTCAGGCTCCTGCTTTTAATTAAACTGTCGCGACACTGCAGCCTGAGGATGACTGAGATAGCAAAAGCCAAAGGTCCGGCTCACAAAGGTGTTTGGGAGCCTTGGAATGCGGATGGGAAGCCTTTGACAGCGCGCAGGGCAGGATCGGTGCCTGCCTCCCACTAATTGTGGTTTATTTGCTCTCTGCTCATCCATCCACTCTGTGGCAGGGCTGAAAACATCTCTGAAGTCTGGTTTTAATAACAAAATGTATCCTCACAGCTGAGGGGAACCTTAGATGATAGCTACCCCTTTGCAAGCCTTCACTCTGCGGAAGCTGATGTGCACCACTTACCTGTGAGGATCTTTGTGGGTTTGAGATAATTACAGAAGGCTCCAAGGAGGTTTGCTGTACTTGATCTGTGTTACCTGGCATTTCTTTGCACTTTATGCCTCTAGGCTTGGTCACAGGATAGAGCAGTGCTTGCCTCTGAGCAGCTGCCTGCCTGATGGATAACTTGTTCTCCTCATGGAGCTTATCCCTTTGCCAGCCATGAAAACATCTTCCCTCACACTTCCTGGCCAAGTGTTGCTTCTACTGCGCGTGTAAATGACTGCTTGCTGCCTCTTTTGTAACAAATGCCTGTTGTTCCAGTGAGCAGGTTGAAATGCAACATAATCCTCAAATGTTCTGGAGAGTTGACACATACCACAGCTCTGCGAGAGACTGTGTTGGGATGGAGAACTTGGGAAGAAGTAGCAGCTATGGGAAGTCTGGTTCTGGAACTAATGGCGGGGAACACACTAAACACAAAGCTGATAGCAGGTTTTAGATCAAGTCTTTGGAATTATTTGTAAGTCCGAAGAGAATTTTATTGTTACAGGATGCATTTAATTAGTATCTGGAATGTAGCCACTAATGTAGTATAGAAAGACTGTTAGTACTTTCCTTTAGAAATTGTTGTTTTCTACATGTAGGTGTTCAAATAATAGTGTTAATAAAACTTAGCAACAGCCAAAAGGAAAATATTTTCCCCTTGCTTATTTCCTTGTGCTGTACATTTGGACACTGTTCCCATTGTTGGGTGTTTTGGTGGGTTTTTTTGGTTTTTTTTTTTTTTTTTTTTTTGGGTTTGGGCTATGTATGTCCCTTTTTATAGAGCAGAAAGGAAAATTGTTCACCAACAAAAGCTAAGCTTATGGAAACATACCAGTTGGCTGAAGGTTCAGGGGCTGGAAGCATCTGAAGCTACTGACATGAGGGAAAGTGCACGAGTGGGACTTGGGGGTGTCAGTGGAGCCTCCAAAGCCCTTGCTGTGAGGCAGGAGGAGAAGGGTGACTGTGCAGGCTTGTCCTTTAGTAACAAACATTGATAAAGGGGGGGCATGAGGAGCTTTTTCCATATGTAACAACTTATGCCAGTTTTGCATCTGACTTTATTTGCACTATTAGGATTACACTAATAAATCTGCTCTCAACCTGCTTGCAATCCCTGATGCTGTGACACTGCCGTTTGCCAGCGCTGTGCACGCTGCCTCTTGCCGGGATCCAGCCCTGGGGTGGAAGCTGTGCTCACACAGCTCAGAGCCTGCTGCATCTGCTCAGCTGTGGCCTCGTTGCCTTCACAATAAAATCCCGTTCGCACCAATGACATTTTTTATTTTCTTCCCCAGGAATTCCTCCCTCAGTAATAGAGGTGTTTGGAAAAGAGGTCCCTGCAAAAGAACCTTGTTGGACAAGGCTGATGTTGGGTGTCATTGCCTGTAATTGAGGGGAAGATCCTTCCCCACTGCACGGAGTTCCCAGGCTCATCTCCTGTGGGAAAACCCTTTTCTTGTAGGGTGATGGTGCTGCCTGAGCCACCTTTGGAGGCCACCATGGGCTTTGGATTTCCTTGCTGGGGTGTGTTTCAGGGGAGGCTGAGGATGTGTTTTGGGAAGGACAGAGATATTCAGCTGCCGGAGGGAGTTCGGCTGTGCTGTGTCAGAGACCTTGGTGGCCTGTGCTGTGGTGGGGACTTGTTCTGTCACGTCCTTGACACTGTGTTACTTTGTCCCCAGCAGCTGGAATGCAAGGAAAGCCTTACCCCTTTTCAGGGGTGAGGAGGAACAAGATAAACCCCAGAGCACAGGCGTGGGGCAGCGTGGGACTCTTGATACTTCTGGGAGTTGGTTTAAATCTCTGGAATGAAAGGTTTATCTCTGCTGCAACTCAAAAACTGGAGCTGTAAAGCTAATGCTTGGATTCCTTGGGAGTAGAGAGTTAATCCTTTCTTCTGGTGCTGCGAATGTTTATTTAGCCGTGCATTTATGGAGTTCAGGCCGTTTGGAGAGTCTGTTGGGCAACTGCCGGTGTCCTGTCCAGGGACTCTTTATGACTTGGAGCATCACCAGGATTGTAGTGGCCATCACACGCCTTTGTGGTCCTGCCCCTTAGCAAGTGATGGATATGGAGAGGACTGTGGGAACATTCCTGTCTGTGGTCTGCATGTGAGCAGTATGTTTTGTCTTGCACACTCTATTGACTCCAGAAATGTGAAGTTTCTGTAGCAGTTATCAGTGCAGCAAAACACAAGGAGGATAAAAAACATGATGTAGGGTGGCCTTCTAGTCCCATCTCCCCCTAACAATCCCAGGGTTATGGCTGTGCTGCAGACCTAGATCAGATGTCCTTTCCTCTGGAGGAACTCTGGCCAGTGAAGTTTTTGGAAAGACAAAACATAGTCTTTCAAGGTAACCATGAAAATTTGGAATTAGGGAGGTGGAGGGAAGGAAGTAGTTCAGTTGAAATACAGAATTGCTCCTATTCATAAAAATTTTAGTATTGGCTTTCCTTGTTTAAGGCAGGAAAACCAGGACTTGCTGAAGGCAAGTGGGGAACTTTATTGCTTTGAGTCAGTTAAGAGCTCAAAGTCTATGGACTAATATTTCCAAAACTGTCAGCCAAATAATTGAGTAAACCTTAGCCTTTTCCTCTGCATGCAGGTTCAGTCCAACTTAATTCCACTTTTGTTCTTGCTGAAGATGAAAAACTGTGTGCTAAGGCAAACAGTATTTGTAATTTTCAATATTTATTGATTGCTGACCTTTTCTTACTTGTGTGGCGCCCTGGAAGAGCTCTGTGTGCTATAAGGGGCTCTGTGTGTTCTGTTTCCCTTTTAGAAGCAGATGTGAGGGCTGTGACTCAACGTGCAGCATATTAGACCATGCCCTGAACTCATTCAAAGCTGGTTCTTGCTTTGTTGTTTTCTGGTTACTTAGTTGGAATCACGCTCAAGTGTACCCGTTGCTGGTGAGAGTGGTGGCACTGGACTTGGCTAAACCCAAGACGTTTTCTCTGGCCTTTTACTTGACAACCTTAGTGCTGTATATGCATGTGGACGTTGCATATGAATTTAAGAAGGGCTGGTCTGAGCCAGCTCAGTATCAACTGGATTGACACTTCCTTGGTAATGCTGGACCAGTAAAGTTTCTGTGGGGAATTCATGTGTATGTAACGCTTGATTGGACTCTAAAAGCCCTGGTAGGGATTTTTCAAGGAGCTGGGTGATGGTTAGTTTGAAGTTAGGACCCGTTTATACTCACTGCTGTGGTACCTGGGCGTGGGATAAGCCATGTGTGTATGTACATCCGTGTTACCGCAGGATTTAGGTGCAAAGACAGCTACTCTGATAAATATGGACTCTTTAGTCCAGAATCCAGAGAACTGGTAAATAAATGATCTGAAGCTGTGTGCTTTGATAGACACAGCTCTGGTGCCCTACTTGAGAACTGGGTCTGTGCAGACATCGGCAGCGTGTCCGTGTGCCGGGCAGCCGCGGTGTCCCCCACCTGCCTCCGAGCAAGCCAGGGGGGCTCAGTATTAACATGAATCCTGCTTGTGAGTCCCAGGGATAATTAATTATCCAGAACACGATCTGGGGCACCTTCCAGTCCTGGAGCTTGTTGAATAGGAGCCAACAAAACATGTCCTTGATGCGCGGCTGCAGCTTTTCAGGAAGGAACACATGGGGTTAGGGAACTGCGAGGTAGCCCTGCTGGGCTGTGCCTTCACCACCTCAAGGAAAGCTGCTGCTTTTTGTGTCCCAGTGGCCCTTAATTTGAGTCAGGTATTGGAACAGTGCTGCCTTGTTATAGCTTTGTAAGCAAGCCCTTTGGGCTGCTTTCCTTTCTCAAAATCCATCTTTTGCTGTGGTTGTGTTCACAACCGTAACTGGACTGGAGCTGGTGGAAGACTGGGGAAGGTTGGAGGAAAACTTGGCAATGGGCTCAGATGCTCTGTTGCCAGGTTTGTCTTAGTTCTACCTTTTTGTGCCTGGGGGCAGTGTCCCGGAGAGCTCCCTGCAAATGGTCTCTCTGTGGGTATAACTGGAATCTTGCCAAGTTCATATATCACCCTTCCCTCTGTGTCGGGTCTCATATCGGGCTGTGCCTCCAGCTTTTAGCAAAGTATGGATCCGGTGACTTAACGGCCCGTGGTGCAGCTGTTTCAAGGGTATTTTAAGTGCATGACAGTGAAATACAGAAGGAAATGGCTGTTGGGTTTTTCTTCTCTGCTGCCTTGCTGGACTGTATCTGTAGCTGTGGTGGTGTGGGACTGTGCAGCCAGAAGGGCTGGAAAAGGGCAAAGAACTGAAAGAGAGAAAAGTATTTCTAATGGCCATGTAGCTGTCTCCCAGCTGGCTTCTGTCCTTCTGATCGGAGTTGTTTTTAACTCTTAAGGTGGCACGTTCTCAAGTCTAACAAAGACTGGACCTTCTCCAGTCCCCGCGGGTGTCAGCTGTCCTGGAGTCACAGCCTGGCTTTGGTGTTGTGGCGCTGTGCAGCGTTTCAGTCAGGGCCCACGTGAAGGAGCCTCCAGCTCTCTCCGCTGTGCCTGGCCGAGGGGATGGCTGGGGATGCTGAACGGGATGGGTTTGCCTTTCCATGCGTGTGGCATTGCACAAAACAAAGGGCAGGGGAACTGCAATAAACCGCGCACTGTCCTCTGAAGCAGGAGGAGTGGAGCGGGTCGGTGTGGGGAGCTGGCACTGAGCTGCAGCTCCCATTTTATTCCCTCAGCCTCACACAGGCGGTCAGAGGCAGTTGCACGTCGTCCTCCTGTCAGGAGAGAGATTGGCCAGAGAAGCAGAGAGCATCTGGTTCTCATTGGGCTCTGCCTTTGGATGGTCTTCATTCTTGTTTGTCACATTATGTCTTTTCCCCCCCCACCCCTTCCTTCCTCTCTCCTTTTTTCTTTCTTTTCCCTTCAGTGAGTTTACAAGCCTTGCTGGAATGCACATATGGTCCTTATCATCCCCGAGGTCCAGCTTTTTTTTCTTTTGCTGGTTAGCAGTTTGTGACATCAGGGGCTGTTAGAAGCATTAGTCACTTTTACTCCAAATAGAAAGGTCCGTGGTTTTTGGAAACCTTTGGAGGAAAATGTCTTTTATGTCAGTTCTTGGCATACACGGAACCGTGGGTGCTCTGAGCTTGTGCAGATCTTTAGCCAAACATTTTGCCTGAAGACAAATGCTCGTTCCCACTCTCTGCAGCCACTCCTGAATTGTCGGGTTTTGCTGACTTCCCTCTTTCCAGAAGAATGCAACTGTATCCTTTTTCCTCCACGCTCCTGCCGAGTTCCTGCAGCTCGCCAATGTAAGCAGTTCCCTCACTGCCCCGCCGCCGTGTCCCGGAGGCGCGGGAGCAGCGGCGGCGGGATGGACTGCCGGAAGCGTGTCCTTGCCGTGTGGCAGGGGCTAGCACTCGCAGCTGCAAGCACTGGAAACCAGGATATTTGGTGCTGCGTGTCCGGGAGGTGCGCCTTGTGCTTCCCATCGTCTGTGGCAGCCGTGCTGGGGGAGCTGGGCTTGGGGCACGTTGGCTTTTCCTCTGGCAGGCTCGGAGTGTGTAGGGCTGCACGTGAGCAGGGGCCAGCTTGCTGCTGCCTGCTCGCTGTTCCCTGTGTCATCCTGCCCTTCATTCAGGGAGCCAGCCCTGGAGAGAGCATCACTCCTGTGCGTTATTGCCTGTGCCAGTGCAAGTGTGGCCAGCATCACCAAGTCTCTGGGGGCATCTCCTCGGGAGAGCCCCTTGCTTGGTCTCACTGGCAGCCTCCCTTGGCTGGTGATTCCCCAGATCCATGAGATTTTATCTGTAGAGCAGTATTTTCTGCAAGGGGGGCCCGCACGAGTCCCACGCCTGCCCTTCCCCATCTGCCGCTGCCCAGTGCTTTGTTGGTCAAGTTGCTTCCAGCCGTCTTCCCACAAAATAACATTTTCTGCTGCCCTGATTCTTGGGGATTGAAAGGGAAATCCAGCATATTCAGGGAGAGCCTTTTTGTGTTCCCTGTGTCCTCCCTGTTTTACGAGCAAGGGAGCCAGCCGTGGCATAACTCTGCTGACAGTGTTCCCTGTTACTGGGAGTAGAGGCCTGGCTCCTTGCTGTTGTTGTAGACGTTGCTGGAGGGCTGGGGCAGGGGGCTGGTGAGGAGCTGTGTGTCCCTAAGCAGCTGCAGCTGGTGCCAGCTTTTGTCCAGGAAGATCAAGACGGTTTCCTGCAGTCCATCCCTCAGGGACAATAGCTGCAGCAGTGAGTCACTGGTGGGTTGGTGGCAGGGAGGGAGGCACAAATCTTCATGGCTTGATTGACACATTAATGTACAGAATGAGAACATGCCTTCCACAGGGGTCTGCTCTCCCTGTTGAGACAAAACGGGGAAAAAAGGAAGGAGGGGGTTAGAAAAACAGCAAAGGACCTCCCAGACTTGAGTAGCTTGTGCAGACATCTGCCCGAGCCTGCAGCCAGCCAGCATGGAGACAGGAACTCCCCCTTCTCTGCTGGTGACACGGATGGTTATCTTACCCTGGAACAACAGCCAAGAAGTCCTTCCTCTCTTTATGAACTGATTACCTGATTGATTGCTATCAGCGCTTTTCTTCTGGCACCCCTGCATGCCAAGGAGGGGAAGGGAGTTGTTCTTGTTTTCCACGTTCTCCCCATGCTATTCATAAATTCATTTGTCCAGCAGCTAAGGGTTTGACCATCTCTTAACCCTGTATAAGCAAGGGGAGCAGCATTATGGCTGCTGTTTCAAGGAACAGGGAGCTTGGCTCTGGCACAGACGCTGGGAATACTTGGTGCCCTGCTGGCAGGGACGCCAGCTCTCGAGTTTAACTCTGGGAAGGTGGATGGCTCTGTCTCTTGCTGACTACTCTTTGCTTCTGTGCTCGCTGCTCTTGCCTGAGCTACTTTTTTATCTGAGCAGACTAAACTATCCCTGAGGTCCCTGGCTTTGGATGCAGCATCTAAGACGATGTGACCTAGTAATGGGTCAAAAATGTTGCTGGTCTGAGCTGCTGACAACAATAAAAGCTTTTAGAATTTCTTAGAGGTGCCTCCTAAGTTGTGTGGCCTCAAATAACTAAACGCTTGCTTCATATTTGGGGTTGAGCTCAATATTTTGCATACCAGCCTTTTTCCCCTCTTGAATTTGAGGCTCGTTTTTGTTTTCTTTAACTCTTGGGAGGCCATGTGAAGCTGACCCCCAGCCGCCAGCAGCAATGGGCCAGGAGGGGCCCAAGGGGAATGTTTTGCCAGCAGCCTTAAAGCAAGAGGGGCTCAGCCGGGAGCTTGCTTGGATTGGGGAATAGCCGCCTTCATGGTTTCAGTCCTGAGCACGGAGAGCGGACTGGAGACTGGGACAGGGAATGCAGGTGTCCTTGTGGAACTCTCCTTGGCCTTTTGGGAGTAGAGCTTTTTTCCTGCCTGGGAGAGGAGCAACTTTGCTTTATCTCCAATCAGCAGCCAGACACTTTGAGAAGCATAAGGACACAGCTCTGCTTTGTGCTGCCTCTGGAGGAGTCACACGGGACCCACCTTTATCTCCAGCTCCCCATCCACATACAGCCATACTGTTCCTGACTCCAACGAGGAGAATAACTTTCCGTTTATTCCTGCTGGCTCTGCCAAGCCGTTGTGGCTTGGGAGGAATGAGCTGACTCTCCTTGCACGTGCCTCATCAGCTGAATTGTTTTATGTAGCTTCAGTGATTCCCGTCCAGGCAAATCCACTGTTTGCCACAGAGCATCCATTACAGCATTGCATGACCTATGAAACCATTGCCACCAGGAGCTATGTGTGAAGAAAACCAGATCTGAAAGAGCCTTGACAGGGTTCTGAGACTGCAAACGATTTCTTGTCTTTTGCAAGGCATTTTTTCTGCCCTTAAAATGAAGAGCACTGAGACGTGGGTTCCTGACAATCAATCTCTTTATAGTGATGGTAGGTAGTAGATGCTGTGCCTCTGGGGGCCTGTTCTGCTTAACTTAGCCCTGCCCTTCCCCTGCTGCAGTTAAAACCAGCAGCTGTGATAACAGCAGCTCCAAGGTTGTTGTTGATCCAAGAAATATTGACTGTGGGATGCCTTGTAGGGCTCTCTGCAGAGAGAAGTCAAGCCATCAGCATCTTTCCCAAGAAACAAGCATTTATTTGTTCATGTTACTCTGTGGTTTTTGTAGGGGTTAGCACATAGCTCTGGACGTTCAGAATCACTTCCTGCTCGTGGATGGTATGGGAAGAGGGAGGGAAGCGATGGCCTGTAATGCAGGGTTCAGTAAAGGAGACATGACTGTCTTAAGGAAGAATTTAAAAATAGAGACTGCTTTTGGGATGTCTTAAGCTCTCTGACATGTGAGAACATCCAGACACCCAAGTCTAGCAGCACATCTGGTGCAAACTGGCTGATCTCTCCAGGAGTCTGTGGAGCTGCCGTTTTACCCACGCTGATCTTGTCCATGGATCCTGAAGCTGGGAGCAAGGAGGGGTGCTTGCCAAGCAGTTACTCCTTGAGTGTGCTTGTAAGAGGTCAGTACTTCAGACACTGCCACTTGTCTGTGGTTACCGAGGCATCTCCTAGGACTGTGTTTCTGTGAGTGGCTCCTGAGAAGTTGTGTTAGTCCAGCAGGATGTTTAGCTGCAGTGCTGGGGAAAGGGAGGAGTTGTGCTGAGCTCTGTTCATCTTCTGAGGGGAAATGAGGGATGCGCTTGGGAAGAAGGCGGTGAGGCAGGGTGATGAAATGTCTTTCCACTTGGGCTGAAGCGCCCGAGCAGCGCTGCTGACTTCCTCTGGAAGAGGGGCCATGTGGCAGGAGGAATAAATCAATGCTTGTAGGATTCCCGGGGCTTGTTGGTGCTCACAGGGGCTCTGGGGTGGAGCAGGAGCCATGTCAGCCTTCGACTGCTCCTCAGCTGGAGGTGCCCAGTTCTCAGTGGGATGACTCAGTTGGGATCAGACCCAGCCCACTGACTGTGCTCAGGAGCTTGTCATGGCAATTCACAGCTGGAGAGGCGGGGCCATCTGACTTAGCATCCCCTTGCTGTTACAATTCTTCTGTTCCGCCCGACCGAGAGCGTGAATCACTTGCCTGCTCTGCTACCGATACCCTGAGCAATCAGGCTGGTTGCTCTCCAGCAGAGGCTTCCTTTCCTTGTGGATAAAGCTGTCCCCTTGGAGAGGTGAAAGCGAGAGCAGAGGCCTGGCTTCAGTGCCAAGTGATTTCGCGGGGTGCGCACCTCTTTCCTCTGGGGAGAAGGAGCCTGCAGCTCCCCCAAAAATGTGTCAGCTTTCCAAGGCCATCTGCGTGCTGCAGAACTGGCTTTGTTTGTGTGTGGAGGAGACATTTAGAAATCAACTTCCTTTGGCTCTCCTGCCTCCTCCAAAATGCGTCTCTGTGATCCTTGTGCAGAACTGCACCTATTTTCTGTGTCTGCTCTACTCAGAGAGATGCGCTGCATCCTGGGAACACTGGGGGAGGTGGATGCTTGGGTTTGTGTTTCATCTCTGCCTGTGCCTCAGGCCTCTGATCTTTTCACGAGTGTTTTGATGTTTTGAGCAGATATCAGGCTACTCTTGTCTCCTATTGTGCAGCACAGCCTGTGAAAAATACTTGGCATTGCAAAGTGCAGGGATAGTTTTTGTTTATTCCACTGTTGATGTTTGCCACTTGCAGGAAAAAAGAAGGCAAGGGGAGGGAAATAAACCAGAGAAGGTCTGCAGCAAAAATAACTGACACAGATGCAAGGGATGAGTCTAACTCCTGTTCCTGCTGAGCAACTGATGATGAGGCAGTACTTGCTTTCCCAAAATATACCAGGGAAAGAGATACTGGTGCTGTGCTGAGAGAGGTTCAACACCCACCAGTTCGTGTGAAGCCTGTGAGTCATGGGCACTTACTGCTTTCCGGGATCTGCTCCGAGCTCCCTTCACTTCATCATAAACCCAAGCCCACCATGTTTTAAAAAATACTAACGTTACAAATATTGAATTTAACCCATTCACATCATACATCAATCCCAGGGCCTTTTCCGGGGAAATCCCTGTTCTGGGTGAATGAGGTGATGGCCTTTCTGTGCAGTTTTTCTTTACCCAGCCTGAGTGAAGGAAGTGGCATCTCTTAATCACCTTAAGCTTCTGTGGTGTGGTGCTGGTGAGTAGCTCCCAGTACACAGAGGGGTGGATGTGAACAGGCTGGTAAATTGGCATTTATCTACAGACACACCTGGTTTAGATGCTAAGAGGGGGCTCAGGTATCTAGCACAGGTGCCAGGCTCCATGTGTCAGCAGGGCAGAAAGGAGCCCTTTGCCCAGACTCTTGGCACAGACTGAGACATTCTCACTTGGTGATGTTGCTTTTCTCGGGGAATTTTTGTATTTCTCCAGGTCTGAGTCTATTTTCATCAACACTCAGCCTAGATGTAACTCATTTCTCCCTGCAGTTGATGGCTGGTCCGTTAGGTTTTGAGGAGGGAAGTGGAGCTGCTCAGCAGTTGTGCAGAGTGGGAAGTCCTCCTCTGCTTCTGATTCTCACTTTAGCTGCCAAAGAGTTGTCCATGTCTGGTCAAAAGCCCACTGATTCCGTGGAAAGAAGCTGGTGCTTCCAGCACCTCTAAATCAGGCTGAGGCTGCCCACGACTATAATTTATTGTGGCCTTGGTGGAGTGACTCCATTGGAAGTGTTTGGGTTTGGAAAAAGGTTAGTATCTTCCACGTTAAGGACAACAAACTTTAGGAGAAAAATGTTGTGAAATAACAGCAGAGCTGCTCTAGGTCTACCAAGTTTGTGGGGATTTTTGTTTGCTTGTTTTACTGTGCTCGGGACCTTGGCATAACTGTGACTTGCCAGGGAAGAGGTGACTGGGCCAGCTTGTTTTTCCGAGCTTCTCTGTGGATTGCCATACAGCTGCTGTGGGAAAGTCCCAAATACAACCTGAGGGTTGTTTCAAACATCTTTTCTGCAAGGTCTGTGCTGCGCCCTTGCCCTCCACAGAGCAGCTTTGGGGTGGTGGATGTTGTCAGCTCAAGCCCCTGAGCAGCCGAGGAGGAGAGCGGGTCACGAGGGGTGACTGGCACCTCTGGGTGCCCTGACCCGGCTTCTTTTGCTGCTGAGGACGTGCAGAGGCAGCACCAGGAGCTTTGTAGGTCGTGCAGGAAACGCTGGGAATGGTGCCCTGCTTCCTCACCTCGTGTCAGATGAGGTTATTTGTAAACCAAGGCTTGGCACAGCAGCATGCTCGCTTTATTCCCTTCCTGTCAAAGCCTGGAAAAGCTGGAAAGAGTTTTAGCTTGCTCTAGAGGCACTCGTGCTATCTGAGCTGTGTCCTGCTGTGGCCATGCCGAAGAGTTGCAAGAAAAGGGCAAGAGTGTTGGCATTTCCCTCGTAGTCCTGGGAGAACAGAGCAAGTCTGAGGGCTGCTCCTTCCCTTAGGCACACTGAGCCAAGGAGAGCCCCACCTTGGCTCTCTGCTCACCTACACAGGTGTCTGTCAGGAATAGCTTTCGGAGTTGCAAGCAGGGCCATATGACAACCTGTGTCACTCCTCACCATGCTTCTTGAGAGAGCCAGCCTCACTGGGAAGTTTGGGGAATTTCCCATGCTGCTGGGGAAGTTCTGAAGTGAGAGGTTGGCTGGTTTCTGCTGTGTAGCTGTGCAGTGGACACGGAGGAGGCAGCCTCAGCTGCTTCAGCAGCCAAACAGGAACTGGTCAGCTCACAGCTCTGACCATGTTCCACTCTCTTCTCCAGGTGTCTGCCTAAATAATCTTAGGATAACCCTAGGGACGTGGGGTTCTGGAGCCTAGGAAACAGCGTTTGGGTGTTGCAAATCGGTAAAGAATCATGGTTTGTTGGTGACAGGCATAGAGAACCAGTGTGGTGGTGTTTGCCTGCCTTGGAGTTGGGGACATTTTAGCTCCCGAGCCCCACAAGCAGAGATGGATAGAAGGAAAAGGAGAGTGAGTTTGGGACGAAAAACTAAGACACAGGTCCTGTGTCCCAAAGGCCTCTGTGTCCTTAACGCAGTTCTGGCAGGACTTCTTCCCTAACAGGCGTGGTGCAACCCTGTTGAATGCTTTTCTTCTGGGTCTTACAGAACGATGACCTCAGGAACCTGTCCCTGTCCGGCCACGTGGGCTTCGACAGCCTCCCAGACCAGCTGGTCAACAAGTCAACGTCGCAGGGCTTCTGCTTCAACATCCTCTGCGTGGGTAGGTCACCCTGCTGGGCCCTCCGGGGGCACGGCCCCACGCTGACACCTTCTTCTGGGCTGAGCCACTGCAGACCATACCGGCAGGGAAGTGACACTTGTCTTCCCAGAGGTGCTCCACAGTGAAATCTAGACTTCCTTTTTCCCCTTTCTCTACCCTGTCCCCTGAGTCAAAGCATGGAAATTTCTAGCTGTTAAAATCTATCCCTTTGATCGTCCAGTGGTTCTGCTTACCCCAAAGGCTACCCATAAGGAAACTGAGTGAACTTGGGAACTAAATGTATTTTGAAAAGGATGTTAACTTTAATCTGCTTTTCTCTAGGTTGGGTGTGGAGGCTGTTTCTCAGCAAATTGCATTCCTTCCCTTCCAGGGTTTGCCTGCCTCCTTACATTCTTAGTTTCTCCACTTGGAAACGATGCCATTTTTAGTCTCCAAGTGATGTACTGGAGAACAAAGCCTGTCACCTGTCCTCTGCTGTATTTAATCTGCAAGTTGGTTTTATAGCCTGAGTTACTTTTCCCAAATTGTTCAGAGGGTGAAATACAAGGAGGCAACATCTTCTCTTGGCTGTAGAGAGGTAGCTGCTGGCTTGGTACTCTGTGGCTACTCCACAGTTGGAAATCCGTTGCTCAGCCCCAGAGAGCTGTGAGCCGAGCCAGCTTTGGCTCGTCAGTGAACCCAGAATCTGGTTCTGTAAATGGACAAAACTGCTGGGTTTTTCTCTTAGCTTGGCAGTGCAGGCTGCAAACATCATCTTTCTATTCATTGTTCATTTAAGCCTCCAAGAGGGCAGTATTGTCGCTTCTAATTAGTTACATTAATCAGCTGGAAAAACCCCACAACCCTCTGACTGTGATTTTTCTACAGCAAATTGAGAATTTCTGTGTACTGCCTGAAAAGAAATCTGGCAAACTTGACTCCTCTCTGTAGCTTTGCGTGTGAAAGGAGGAGATAAGAGAACAGTTGCACTTCTGCACACTGAAGCTTCCAACCCTCACGTGACTCTCG
This sequence comes from Dryoscopus gambensis, assembly GCA_013389985.1. Taxonomy (NCBI): domain Eukaryota; kingdom Metazoa; phylum Chordata; class Aves; order Passeriformes; family Malaconotidae; genus Dryoscopus; species Dryoscopus gambensis. Next base: position 533,454 of record WEIT01011397.1, read on the forward strand.
TAGCAGCATGAAACCATTTCAATCCAGCAGGGAACAGCCCGATTAGCAGGCAGCTCTTTGATCAAAATGGCATAAATTAATTGCCTTTCTCTCTTGCAGTAAATACGCCTTTCTTAGCGTGACTTAATATGTCTCCATTAGCAATTTGATCCACCTCTTTTTTTCTTGTGAAATGTGCCCGTCCACCGATTTTCACCCCACATTAAAGTTTCACACAAACTGCTTCAGGTGGCCAAGGAACAGAAATCTCACCCTTGAAAAAAATGGTTGTTTAAAATTGTGATTTGAGAGAGGACACGGTTAACTTGTGTTGTGTTGTAATGTGAGACTTCTGATTGGGGTGTGAAATGCTGCAGAGCCTATGTGGCACAGAACGCAGCAGTTCACATCAGGAGCTCCCTAAAATTCACAGCTTCAGCCATGGCCAGTCTGTGCCATCAGTTTAGGACTTGGCTTTCCGTGTGAGTTGCCTCAGCCCACCCCTGCTCACAGCATGGGTAGCAATAGCTGTTTGAGAGTGTAATTGCTAAACAAACACTCTTGACTGAAAAAATGGGATTTAGGCTAATGCTTTCATCCATGTTACTAATTGCACTGGGTATTAGTGAAACTGTAATAGTTTAAAAAGTTGGTATTTAAGCAGTGTACTGCCTTTTTTTTTTTAAGAACTTACATATTTCTCTGTCTCAGATTTTTATTGTCGTAAGTCGCACTATGGGTTTTGGATGATCTTCTTGAAACAACAAAACTGCCTTAAAAAGGCTGAAACAAAATAAAATCAGGGAATCAGACATGGAGTTAAAGAATTTACAACTTGCTTCCATAAGGAAAGTTCCTGGGTCAGTCCTGGGGCACTGGTAAAGATGGGGACTGTCTCTGAAGACATCTGTTCCCGCAGGGATTATCTTGCTTAGCAGAGTGCATGTAGCCTAACTCCACTGCTACCCAAGTGGAATAACCCCTTAACCTGGTGAACGTGCCAGAGAAAGAGGTAAGGGAGAGCAGGGGCACCATCCTGACGCTTCTCTGTCTGCTCAGGTGAAACTGGCATTGGCAAGTCGACGCTGATGGACACCCTGTTCAACACCAAGTTCGAGAGCGAGCCCGCGACGCACAACGAGCCTGGCGTGAGGTTGAAAGCCCGGAGTTACGAGCTCCAGGAGAGCAACGTCCGCCTGAAGCTGACCATTGTGGACACGGTGGGGTTTGGCGATCAGATCAACAAGGATGACAGGTAAACGGAGCTCTGCCGGGAGAGGAATCCTGGCGCTGATGCCCTCCGAGCTCACCAGGGCCTCACCTTGTGCAGCAGGTCCCTCGCTGTTCTGGAGGTGTTTCCCAGTCCCAGAAGCGATGCTGCTGCAGCCTAACCCTGTGGAGAGAAGGGCAGGCCCCGGGGCAGCAGGGCTTAGGGAGAGCTTTTGCTCTCCTGCTGTGTCCTGGCACATATGGCTGTGGTGGGTGGGATTTGTTCTGTGCTCCAGTTTGGGGCTTCCCAGTCCTCCTTTGCTCCACTTTTTTTACGGGGTTTTCTCTAATATTTCTCGCAGTGTAAGGCCTTACTGCTTTCTTTGCACATGTCTCTGAGGTTTTTGGGGTCTCATGGTCAGAGACAGAGTTTCCATAAGCCAAGAAACCAGAGCAGTAGTCATTTTACAGACCGACCGAGTGATATCCATGAAGCTGCCCTTGGTGGGGGGGGAGCACATAGAGGAGTTTTCTTTCCAGAATCACAAGCAGTTAATCAGATCAGGGCATGTTACACTGCATGAGCTGCTTTTTCCCTAACAAAATGGTCCCATCAAAGTCCATGAATGGTGCAGTTGTCTTCTGAGCTTTGCTCACAGGCTTCCATTCCTGAAAAGTCCCTCTTATCTTGTGACTCTCCCCTCCCTCCTTAAAGATGATGAGATTTTGGACGAGCTAGGGGGTAGGTCATGATTTCATGTTTAAATTTTTTTATATTAGATGATTTTCAGTGAGATTGGCGGAGCAGCAGCTCAGACTTTAGTTGGAGAGACTGCCAAATATGTTGTTTTTCAGGGTAGCAGTCTCATGTGGTTTCCGTGCACCTAAAATCCAGGACTGTCATGTCTGTTACGCTTTGCCTGTGCACCGAGTGGAAACACACCCTTGTGAAGGAGGGACTGTGGGTTGGTGGGACAGGTCCCGTACCATACAGAGCCCCCCTGAAGCTTCCTGAGTGTCCATCAGTGGCCCGTGTGGTGCCAGCAGCCAATTCCCCGGTTTTCTCTGTGCCTTCTCTCTCCAGCTACAAGCCTATAGTAGAATACATCGACGCACAGTTCGAAGCCTACCTGCAGGAAGAGCTGAAGATCAAGCGATCCCTGTTCAACTACCACGACACGCGGATCCACGCCTGCCTGTATTTCATCGCTCCCACCGGACACTCGCTCAAGTCCCTGGACTTGGTCACCATGAAGAAGCTCGACAGTAAGGTACTTGCTGCCTGGGTCGCCACGGCCCCGTCGTGCTTTCATCATCTCGCCGTCTGCTCAGGAAAACAGTGTCTGGGTTTGGCAGTGGAGAATTGTGGACAAAAAGTGTGGGAAGTGTACCTTGGGGGAGCTGCTACAGTGGGTCGTTATACTGCTTCACATGCGCAGAGATTTATTGAGAGTTTGGACTCCTACTCTTTTCCAGCTCTGCCTCGGGTAGGGAACTTGGCCACGTGCTCCCCAGCTAATCTTTAAAGTCAATAAAGACAGTTCAGGTTGTCTTTCTAATCAGTGAAAAACAAATGGAAGTGCTGTGTCTGCTTGCTCTGACCACATCCAGCTAGACAAAAACAGTGACTTGATCTGCTATGGCAAATGTGGTGGCGTTCTAGCTGTAATGTCATAAACGAGAATCTGAATAAATATGTTACTTGGCATCTGCTTTTCCGGGTACCCTCATGAGCTTAGTTTAAACCATGGTTTAAAGGAGGTTTCACCTCTTCCAGGAAAAATAACTGAGATACAAATGTAGAGCCTGAGTAGCTAAACTGAGTGTTCTCTGTACTCCTTTCCATCATGATTAAGCAATTTAAATCAGTCCACTGTGCACGTTTGGCTTATTAGATCCTGATTCTGCAGGACATCCATGATGACAGTGGCTCTTTGTTTCCTAGAGAGGCCGATTGATTGGGGTTTATGTGGTGATGGAGAAGGTTCCTTGCCCTCTTCAACTGAAAATAAGGTTATGGAGATTGATCTCAAGTGAGCTAATTGACATTCCTGTTCTATCTTTTGGCCAAGGGGGATTTAATAACTCCAAACAGAATTAAGTGATGTAATAGAAGAGGATTTTCAAGTACTGTAGTTAAAATCTCTCCATATAGGTCGATATCACTGTTACCCTCAGTATGACTTCTGTCTGCTGTTGCAGGGAAAAGCACATCCTGCAAGATCAAAAGCAGAAACTGTCCCTCTGGAGGGAAGAGAAAGGGAAAGAAGGCAGGATCTTTATCCTTGCCAACAGCCTGTCTAGGAAGAGAGTCAGTAACTCATCTTTTGTCTCAGAGCTGTGCAGGAAGGAGTGAGCCTTGGTCCTGCAGTGCAGCAGTGTCTGGGGGCACGTGAGGGCGCACAGGTGGGGGAAGCGTGCCTGTGTTAGTGCCAGCCCCTGTCCTGTGTGTCCCGGGGCTGGCTAGGGACCATCTGCTTCCACCTCCCATGGGGTGACAGCAGCTCTGCTGCCCCTCCAGTGTCCCTGGTGACACCGCCTAAGCCAGGGCCCGTGACAGGCTGTTGTCTGAGCGTGGCTCCTGCAGTGATCCAGCCTGCTGTGGCGCCAGGGGATGTGCAGAGATGGTCATTTCCTTTCTTATTTTTTGGAGCAGCTCGTAATAATCTGTGACAGCATTTCCTGTCCAGCCAGTTCGGATGAGGAGGGGAATACGACAGGACAGGAAATAGCATGTTGCCAAATTGCATTTGACTTCTTTCTAAGGCCATCATCACTGGTGCCTGGAAATCCTGTCTGTGGTGGTGCTGCTGGCAGCAGCAGCCCCAGGGACGTTCAGCTGCTGGGGGTGCTGGCTGATGGCACTTCAGGGCTGTCGCTGCATGTCCTGCTCTGTCCTTTCCTGGCGACACAACCTGTGCAGTCCTGTATGTGGAGGTGCCATCCTGTCTTGCAGGTGAACATCATCCCCATCATTGCCAAGGCTGACACCATTGCCAAGAACGAGTTGCACAAGTTCAAGAGTAAAATCATGAGCGAGCTGGTCAGCAACGGCGTCCAGATCTACCAGTTCCCGACCGACGAGGAGACAGTGGCCGAGATCAATGCCACCATGAGTGTACGTTAGCTGGGGGGGTTGCTGCCCTTGCTTTGCCTGGGCCTGGCCCTGATGGCCGTGCCGTGTCTTACTTGGCTTTAAAACTGCAGTCTAAGCACAGACATCAGCCTGGCCAGAAGGTTTTGAGGGCTAGAGATACCTGGTCTGATACGTTTGATTGTGTGACCAACACTTCTCCCCTGCTGCAGTTTTCATATCCTTCCCCTGTTGTAGCAGTCTCATCTCGGGAAAGGAAGAGGGTGGGAGGCAGGGCCCCGATGTGGTCAGGGCAGAGAGCTGAGGTTTGGCTTTCCTGTCCCAAACGACCACTTGCTGGTTAGTGAGGGTGATTCACTGCTGCCTTTGTTTTGCTTTCCGGTGGGAGCGGGGCACCGGCTCTGATGTTCCAGCTCTCCGCAGGGCCCGTGGCCATCAGGAGGTCTGGCTTTCGCCTCCTCTGCTTCCTCTAGCAACGGGGTTGGCTTTGAGGGCACTCAGGGCTAGACTAGACCAAACATTTTAGTGAGGGTTACCAAGGGAAGCAGCTGTTTGCCATGGGCCTGACTCAGGGTGCAAAGGGAAGAACCCGAGCTCAGGGTTCCTGGCAGCGATGTGTTGATTGGCCTCAAGAGGATGTGCCAGTCCTAAAGCAAGTGTGCTCAGATTAAGCTATTTCCTTGCTACTTGAAGGCTGTTGTGAGTTTTCCTGCTCAACAGCTTGTAGATGGGCAATTACCTCATCCAGCTGGATGTTAGACCCTCTCCAAAGCTCCCTATTGCCTTTCTTCCCTGTCTGCGTTGTTCTGAGCAGGGAGACACTAGCAGAGAGAAGGGATGTGGCTCTACCAAGGTGCACTGTGTGCAGTGTTCTGCCTTTCTCAGGTGCAGTCCGGCTGCTGGGAAACCCCTTTGCCAGATAATCCCATCTCCTCTGCCCTGACATCTTCCCCTCCCAGCCAGCCTGTGACCACAGCTTGGCTGACACAGTTCCCGCTCCCAGAGCTTGCACCCAGCCCCTTTGGATGCTGTTAAGGCGGGGAGGGTTCCACGGGGCTGGGCTGGCAGCTGAGGCGAGCTCGCTCCTGGCAGCAGCCACGCTTCTGGGAGTAGATCCCAGATTGTCACCACCACACCCACAGAGAGACCTGGACGGAGCAGAGCTCCATGACATGACTCAGACGTGTCAGCCCAGGGCTGGGTCAGCTCCGCTCTTCCCCTTGCTCACAGCTTTGCCCTTTTTAAGAGGAGGCGTTAGCAGTTCTTCGTGGCGGCAGAATCCCCCTGAATTTTTAGCCTACCTTCCTTGAGAGGATGTACTTTATTTTCTTTTTTATTGTTTCCCGGTTCTTTTTTCGCAGCGTTCAAATTCAGTTCCAGTTTGTAAGACTTGTTCTGTGCTTAAGACAGTAGTGCTTTGTAATTAAATGGAAAATATGTACATAGCTTGTATTTTTAGGACTTCAGAATTTTGGGCTTTAAGTCTGATCAGGTTTCTCATCCAGATTGTCCTGTTGCTCTTCCTAAAACACCAAATGAATTGCAAAGGCATTTAAACAACTCAAATCTAGCAGAGCTACCACAGTAAACAGCTTTCTTGAGAAACAATCCCTGGCAAGGCAGCAAAGGAAATCCCCGGTCTCATTGTCCCTTTCCTTTTGCAGGTTCACCTTCCTTTTGCTGTGGTTGGCAGCACCGAAGAAGTGAAGATCGGCAATAAGATGGCAAAAGCCAGGCAGTACCCCTGGGGTGTCGTGCAGGGTACGTTCCCAAAGGCACACACAAGGCCTTCTCATCCTGCCCCATTCTGATCCAAGATGCTTTGATCTCTGGCTGGCCCTTACCAAAATCTGGCTTGAGAAAGTACATCTTAGATCTGAACATGGACATCTGGACATGGAGCCAAAAGCTCCTTCCTGCAGGAGGCCAGAATTTGGCCTGGGCACTGTTTGCGGCCCAGGCTTTACTGAAGCTGCCAAAAATACAGAGCTGATCCTTGCTTTCCAACCAGCACTGAGAAGTTCAGGACTGAGATGGTGATGGTCTCCTGGTGGCTTCAGTTGTGTGTCCCATTGGAGAATGGCCCAGGAAGCTGCAGGGAGCATTCACAGTGCAATTCTGAAAAATTCCTGGCTTCTCAGTAGTACCAGCTGACCCTGAAGCAGCTTCAGAAACTTCAGCTGTATACACCGGAGGATAATACTGGGAAAAACAGTTAGGAAAGGAGTCGATGTGTTTGGGAAGTCTTGGACTCAACCTGTATCCTGCTGGGTTCTTGCTGTTCCCGGAAAACTAGGACCAGATATATTGAGATTTAGTTTAGACTTTGCCCATGTGAGCCCCTGTGAGTGCGAGGATTTCGAGTGGGTTTGAGTGGGAAGTGAAATCCTGTGTGCAAACGGATCATCACCTTGCTGGTGCAAAAATGGATGGCGAGACGGGAGCTCTGTGACAGATGGGCAACTCAGAGATCTTGCAAATCCAGTGCAGGCCTTGAACTCAAGCCCATGCTGGCGTGGGATGGCTTCAGCCCCAGTTCAGCAAGGCGTTTTGGTGCAGGCTGACTTGGAGTTCTGCTTGTGTGCCTGGAGAACTCAGAGGCTTGCTACGCTGGGGCCCAGGTCCAGGCAAAGGGGGGCCCAGCTCCTGGGTTTAACATTCTCTCTGTGGATATTCTGTTGTCTTTGCAGTTGAAAATGAAAACCACTGTGACTTTGTGAAGCTGCGGGAGATGCTGATCCGAGTGAACATGGAGGACTTGAGGGAGCAGACGCACACGCGGCACTACGAGCTGTACAGGCGCTGCAAGCTGGAAGAGATGGGATTCAAGGACACGGATCCGGACAGCAAGCCTTTCAGGTGGGGACCTGCAACTCGGGCACTGCTGGGCTTTGCCACCAGCTCGCACTGCTGCTGCTCAGGGCTGCCTGCACTTCCTGGGCAGGAAAAGTGCAGCCGTGTCCGTGTGACAGGAAGGTGGCCCATGCGCTGAGTTTCCAAAGGGGACATCCTGGGGTAAATGTTCTTTTGACCCTCCTAGAGCTCTTCACAGCTGGTCCAAGGTGAGCTGTGAAGAGGGTGCCACGGTCTCATGCCTGAGGTTTGGCTGATTACTGAGCACATAGTTCATTCTGTCAGACAGCTTTATTGGTCTGAAGCCCAAGCCGTCAGCCAGGGACAACAGCTGTGTGGGAATTTGGGAGGGAGTGTTTGTTTTCTCCTTTCATTTCCTGTTTCCCATTCCTCCCCAACTTTTCCCCAGTAACTGCACTCCCTGCCTTACAGCATCCCATGCTCCTCTCTACCCCCGGGGAAGGCAGTCAGAATTTCAGTGCACCAGTGGGGCTTTTCCCCCTGAAACACGTGTGTGTCGGGGTTTGGCTTTGGTATGGGGTCTTATTTCTGACTTCCTGAGTCGATGCAGCTGCACTTCTTCTGCAACACAAAAACTCTGCTGGAATCAGTCAAGCCCAGTTCTGTTACTAAGCCCAAGTGTGAAGCTTTATTGGATTTCCTTTCTGGAGAGCAGTGGCTTAAGATGGGCTCGGCCCTTCCTTTGGAGGAATCTGAGGAATTTCCATTGCTTCCTGTACATGAGGCCTCTTTTGACCAGGCTATAAGTAGAAAGGAAATGAAAATGTTCAGAATTTCTCCATCTGGTACGTGCTAGTTCAGAGCAGTTCACTCTGGATGCCTTTTCCCTCCAATAAACAAACAAAACCTATGATCCCAAGCTGTTTGGACGAGGCTGATGTATATCTGAAATGAGGGAGACATTCTCTCTGAGCTCGGGGATCAAAAGGATGCTTTTCCCTGCATCCTGGCCCTGGGAGCCACAGGAGCTGCTGCTCTTCAGCCAGCTTGCATCCGCCAGGAGCCTTTGGCACATCTCAGGGGGAGCAGGGCAGGAGGTCCCAGCAAACCATTGGTGCTGTGTAGGGGCTTGTGTGAGGTGTGGAAAAGGGGGACTGGTGATGTCTGAGAGCCCCACCTTGCTTGGCCAGGCTGCAGGAGGTCAGGAGGGAGCACCAGGATCCCAACGGGCATCAGCTCTGTGAATGCACAGAGACCCTTCTGCTGTCCTGTGTCTGTTGCAGGCTGGATTCTCTGCTGCTCTGGTTAAGCTTTTCAAAATAGTTATTTTTCAAATAATATTATTTGCCGGGACATCCTTCAGTGTGTGGGGGTGTGTTGGGAAATCAAGTTACTCTTGTAATTTAGGTTCATATGTTTGTGTACTTAAAAGCCAATTCCCTTGTCATCTTTGCCTGTGAGAAGCTGCAGGGTTCCCAGTTGGTTTGGACTGTTATTCCTTAGGGCTGTCATTGTTTTTTTCACATGCAGCCTGGGAGTTGCCAGGCCAGTTTCTCTGAGAGCTTGGCTCCTCTGGAAGTCAGAGTCACTGCGGCAGAGAATTAAGCTTTGAACCTTGGACAATTTAACAGGAAGCCCCTGCCCCTCTCACTCCTGCCAGGCTTTTCCTGCTTGCCCATCACCCGGCATTGTGTTTTTGGGACTGAGCTTTGGAAGAAGTGGTTTGCAATCCAGGATCCGATCCGTGAGGCTCTGCTGCTCCCTAGGACAGTGTGTCACTAATTGCAGATTCACTTCATGCTCACTGAGCAGCAGAGGCCCACCTGCCCTCGGGCTTTGCCAGATCCTTCAGAAGGGCTTAAGAATTTAAATTTCAGTGTGCACAGTCAGAGGATTAAACCCAAGACTGAATTTCAGGGAGATTTTGTTTTGAGTCTCCTGAAGTCTGTCTGCTGTGAGAGCTCTGGTTCTGCATTTAGCTAAGAATCCAAAGATGGCTCTTGGCCTGTTCTCCCACGAAAGGATTTTTGTCATTTTTAGAATCAGTATTTTTGCTTCCATGTGTAGGAAGCTGGTGTGGTCATGTGGAATGGTGTGATTTCTCCGAGGCGGCTCGTCCTGTGCCAGAACAGCTCTGGGCATCCTGTCTGGAGAGTATTTTAGGAAGTAACTGAAGTGCCCATTAATTAGCAGAGTTAAATACAAGACTTGGGATAATCTGACAAGTTGTGTTCCCCAGCTCAATACTGCATCCCCTAAAAACAACAAAAAAGCCACCAAACCCCCCAACACTGCCAGGAAAAGCAAAAGCTTGACTTTGCTGGGATTAGGATGTCCCACTGGCCCAATGGTTAATGTGTTCCATAGGCACATGGATGCAACGTGTCTGTGTGACTTCAGTGGAGTTTTCATTTTAAAAATGCATTTTCAGAAAAGCCTCTTGGGGGAAATAGTTATCATTCCCACTCTATCATTATGGCTAGGCTATCCAAATCCATTTAAGGAATAAAACAAAAGAGGAATTTGACATGCAGAGATCCTAAGAGGCTTTAAAAATCTCAGAGGTACGTGGACAACATATTTTGTGTCTCAAGTCTTCACTGCCTATCTCAGTGCTGGGGAAATAAAGGAATGCCAAGGAGTAGAGGGGGAATGAAGGAATCCAGTAATGTGGTTATTCAGAGGAGGAAGGCTGCTGATCATTTGGAAAGGCCAAAGGAGAAAGGGAGGGCTCCCGGGGTGGCTTTATCTAAACCAAGCCCCTGATCTAAATCTATTAGCAATGAGCAGTGAAAATGAGTTTTGCTCTGTGTCAGTGTCGTGCTTAATGAACTACACGGAGGCAGATTTCACCCTGGGTCTGCTGCACAGATCTTGCACTTGGAATGAAGAGGCTCGGGACAAACAGAGGGAGAAGGGAGGAGGTGTGACTCTGAGGGATCACAAGCCCTGTGGGCATCGGGATGGCTGCAGGCACTGACGTTGCGGCCGCTTTTTTCCGAGGGCAGTCATCCTGCCTGCTGAGTGATGTACGGGATCCTGAGCAGGGAGCTCGGCTTTTCCTTTTCCATTCGCCTCCCACTGCTGCCACCTAGCAAGCTGGGACGGGTTTCACGGAGGTGATCGTGCCTCTGGTGCAGTCGGGGGCCTCTGACCGTGCTTTGTGACAAGACAACCTAAGTGCTAAGGTCTCCAAAGGCTGGAAGCTCGTGACTGTGCTTGGAACACTGCTCTGACTGGGTTTTGTGTGTTTTTAACAGTCTCCAAGAGACTTATGAAGCGAAGAGGAATGAATTCCTGGGCGAACTCCAGAAGAAGGAGGACGAAATGAGGCAGATGTTTGTCATGCGAGTGAAGGAGAAGGAAGCAGAGTTAAAGGAAGCAGAGAAGGATGTGAGTATATTGTAACTCTGCGAGGGTTTGGGGCAGGGCTGTTACGGGAGATGTCCTGTTAGGGCAGGAAGCTGTTCCTCAGGCCTCCTGGAGGAGCATGTGCTGCTGCAGAGGTGCAGAGAAGAGTACAGCCCTCAGTGCCACGTTTCCTTGCTCCTCAGTGCCCGCGAGGTGTCTGCTGAGGAAGGCAACATTTCCTTGCTTTGCACGAGCATGATAGAGTCCACTAGGTACAAAGCACTGAGGGACGGAATGTGGGGGTGTGGAAGCATCCAGAGACCTGTTGGATTCCTACAGCAACAGAAATTCCCACTCTCTGTGTGCCAGTGAGTGTTAACTGCAGGGCTTTTCTCGCTGGGGCAGGCTGATGGCTCACTGCAGGGAGGCCTCAGTGCCAGCAGGAGCACTTGGGGCATCATTGCCAGTAAATTGGGGTGAAGCGTTCTTCTCTTGCCGTCCAGTTCTCACTGTCTCTGTCCTGGCAGCTTCATGAAAAGTTTGACCATCTAAAGAGGACTCACCAAGAAGAGAAGAAAAAAGTGGAAGACAAAAAGAAGGAGCTTGAAGAAGAGCTGAACAACTTTCAAAAGAAGAAGGCAGCAGCTCAGCTATTACAGTCACAGGCTCAGCAGGCAGGTTCTCAACAAACCAAGAAAGACAAGGACAAGAAAAAGTAAGCGGATGTCACCCACATCCTTTGTAGGGTTTGTTACAAGTTTTGGGAGGTTGTTTTTCTTTCTTGCTGCATGTCTGTATTTGCTTTTCCCCATTACCAGACTGGAAACAGGCCTTTTCTCAGCCTGATCAAATAAAATATTTTTTTTTTCTAAAGGGTGGGCCAGGGACATGATCTTAATTTTTCTCTAGAAAAGTACCTTCAAATTTTATGTTCAAGTCTGACTGGTGTGGGGGAGCAATTGGATGGTGGAGGTTCAATTTGTGATCTGTCCAGCATCTTCTGGAACTGTGGGATGTTCTGGACTCAGATTTATCTGCCTGAGCCAGAATTATTAAGGGAGTTGCTACCCGTCCAATCTTGCATTGGTAGTCTCCAGTTCCCATTCCTTAAGGATATAGTTGTAAGTAGAAGTAAATTAGAAACCAAAACCACCATGTTATTTTCACATGGGGAATGCTAGTGCCAAAAGTGATTACTTGGAAGCTTGCTTTAAAGACAAGAAGCTTTGGTTTTGTATTTTTTTAGAAAAACAAACTACTATGGTACCGTAATTGCAGTTAAATGGCATTTGTGGTTGTATCAAGTTGACATAATAAGCTAAGAAACTCTTACTTTTAGTCAAGATCATGGCATTGTTTTTTACTATTTGTCTTGGTTTGAAAAGACAGGTGTCTGCTGAGGAAGGCAGGAGCCTCCCTTGGAATGGAAAATGTAACCACCCCCTTCCCTCCAAATTATTATAATTTTGAAATTAAGAGGCTTTCAGACACTTGTATGAGAAATAGGAATAACAGTTCTTTACTAGTATATATGACAAAGCAATAATACAGAAATACTGGCTTAACCTGACAGAGTCGGGATAGGACCTGGCCCCCTGCCGGGCAGGGTGGTGGCTGCAGTCCTCTTGTCATCATCACTACTATCAGTTCCTAGGTCGGTATCAGCATCTGGATTATTCTTTTTCTCAGAGGGCTTCGCTCTCTGTCTTTCCAATGGGCATTTGTTCCTTTCTTTGGGTTCATCCTGACCATCAGGTTTTTCTTCCTTTATCCTGGCTTCACGGAAGCTGCATTTAGGCATCTCTTCTTCCCCCACACTCTGGTTTAGATGATGTCTGTAAAATCCACTGAGATCCCTCTGTTTGGTCACATCCAGGTATGCCTCGAGAGCTGATTCTCCTCTTTCTCTCTCCTCCTCCTCAGCTCTTTCTTGCAGCTTCTTCTTATACGCTGAAGTCACAAAAGCCTCTTTGTATGCAAACTCCCCTCCTTCCATTTCACGCTCTTTCTGAATTTTGCTTTCCACTAGTCTTTCTTGTTCCTTCTTTCTAATCTTGGCTGCTTTGAGGATACTGTGAATGTATTTGGGCTTTTTGTCATTGTTTCCAGCTAACATTTTGGCACTGCTTGCTTGCTTGCTTCTTCTGCTGCATTTCATCATAAATACTGTCATACTCATACACCGTAGCATCTTCTTCTAAAGCCTTCCTTCTGAATCTCCAATTTAGTCTGTTTCATTTCTTGCTTTTTCAATGCTTCTCTTTGAAGACTTTCCCCAGCAGTTGGCTCTTCATCTGGCTCATCTGCAAACAACGAGAGCTTCTTTGAAACCACATTTTTCTGTGGCAACTTTTTGGGCATAATAAGCCAATGTTGCTTGCCCAGCACTGCCATCTTGTCCTCTGGGAATCCAGTAGGTAAGGGCTGCTTGTGCTGTTTCCAAACCCCAGATTTTATGCAGGTGGGAATGCTTGGTTCTTTCCCCTGGGCGGAGCATCTCACAATGGGGTGATACAATTCTGAGTCTTGCTGTGGTCCTTGACAGCCCAATGAACAGCCATTAAACAGAGATAGCTCCCGGAGGGAGTTATCAGGGGTGAGTCATGGTAGGAGATAACGAGCACAGCCCCATCTGCTTTAGCAGCTTGAGAAGATGGTAATAGAACACGTACTTTTGGTTACATCTTCTTTTGTAACCTGGGACACTATTTTATATTCGCATCCTGGGAGTGTAATCCTTTGCCCTCCACTGGCTTTTTCCATTCCTAGTAAGAGGGTGCTCGTGCAAGTCCTTTGTGGGTCACCTGTGCTAAGGGTGCATAGTTGGTACCTGCCACTGGGAAAGCTGTCGAGCTGGGGATGCAGCAAATCTCAGTGGAAAACACTTGGTTAACCCCCACACAGAAATGACGGTTCCACGCTGCTTTCACTGCCCAGGAGAGAAGGGGGGTGTTCCTTAGAGTAACCCGGGTGATTAATGCCCAGCTGTCATCCCTGGAAGAGCCAAGTACCAGTAGGGATGTGGCTCAGTCACTTGTGTCTCCCGTGCTAGCCTGAGAGCTCCAGCCTGGGCTGAGCTGTGTGGCAGCAGTTGTACTGCAGGTGTGCTGGGGTTTCACAGCTTTCACACTCACTGCATGGCCCCTGGCTCTGCCGCTGCTTCGGTGCCCAATGTTGGCCACTGCTGCCCGGGGAAGGTGGAGAGGGCCTCGGGCTGGTTCCTCAGCTGATCTAAATTGATGTAGCTCCTATGGAGCCGTGCTGCTCGATGCTGGCTGAGGACGTGGCCGTGGGCCCCCCCCCGGAATCCGTGGAGTGCTGTGTGCTGCATGCTGTGCTCGGGGAGGAATTCTTACAGACCAGACCCGTGGTCATCCCGCTGAGCACTGGAACCAGCAAGTGCCCAGGCATGCTGAAACACCCTTCTGCAGATAGGCTGGAACACCCGTCTTCTCTCACTGAGAACTCAGACGTGGTGATGTATTCCCTAAAAGGAATAGCAAGTTTTCAAGACCCTTTTCCTTATCTCTCAGAGTTGGTAGCCTAATATTTTTAAGAACTGTGCAGTCAGATTTTTTCATCTCTTAGGTGTAGGAGCAGTGCAGTACAGAGTGGTCTGGGGAGTTTGTCCCTTTGGGTAGGTGGTGTGAGCTCCTGTGTGATTCCAGCATCGTGGGTGAGACAGGGGTGTTCCCAGTGACCGTGACGAACGCAGGTTCTGCTTTGCTGCCGCATTCACAGAAATCCAGCCTCGAGGAACATGCCCATGTTTTAGTGTGTCCTTTGTGTCGCTCCACGCCGGGTGCTGTACCTGCTGCAGTTGTTCTCTAGTGTCAGAGTTACTAACAGAGGCTTTCAAGGGAAATGCTGATGCTCCTGCCTTGTAGCACACCTCGGTTTTGTAGAGGCTTTCAGTTTCTCCTTGCACTCTAATGTGGAGCTGCAGTTTTGTGTGGTTAAGGCTTCCAGCCTCTCTCTCTGCTGCCATGGCCTGTGGTGCTTCTTGTGCAGTTGCCAGAGGAAATCCTTGCCGTGCCCGACCCTTGCAGCCTCCCCACAAAGTAATTCACGGGAATGCTTTCTTTTCTCAAGGTGGGATCAGATTTCTCCCACTTGGACAACAAGAGACTTTCCACTGTGCTGTGCATGCCAGAGGGAAGGCTCAGGGTGAAATCTGCTGCTGGCCTGACTCCATGAGGGAGAGCTTGGCCTTCCTGATTTCCAGACTATTCCTCCAGGAATTCTCCAGCTTATACTCTTTTTTTGTCTAAAATGTTTGGGGCTCTGGCCTGACGGCAGCAGCATTTGGGGACGGCACACCTGTGCACCTCAGGCGCTGAAGGGGTGGCTGCAGAGCAGACCCTCCCACTCGCCTGAACGTGGGGCTGAGCGCTCTGACCAAGACCCCGCTGTAGTTTTGGGATGGGACTGTGCTTCCAGCCTGACCAGTCTGGAGAGAGTTCCTGGCAACAGACCCAGCGGGAGTGGCAAGCAGCCTTCTGGTGCTTGCCTGCTGCTGGGTAGATGGCCACATGCCGCAACATGTGCCGTTGTGTTGCTGCTCATCCGCAGCCCCCAGGAGCTGGGACCATCTGTTTGGGTTCTGTCTCGGTTTATTTAAAGCTTCTTCTGAAAGCCAAGTGTAAAACTTCTTTTTCTTTCAGTTTCCTTTCCACGTAAGTTTCCAGTCCAACGTGCCTGGTCTGGCCATCGGGGGCCGTGCTCGGTCCCAAAGCAGTCCCTGAGCTGCAACATCCGTGTCAGGGCCTGGCCCAACACCCTGTAAAAAGAGGGGTTTGTTGATGCCTGAAGGATCTGACCTGGTTCTGAAAGCCGAAGTGCTTGGAGACATCCTGGTGTCCAGGTGTGAGATACCTGAGCTACCTTCTGCAAGGATGCCCATGGGAAGTAACCCAAGCTGGACACCTGCACCCATGTCCAGCTGGGAGCAAATGAACCCTAAAGCCACCGAGTGCTGCGGTGACAGGCTGTAACATGGACCAGCTTACGTGGGTGGTTGGTCAGGAGGTCTGTCCCTCTAGTTTTTCTTTTTACTTTTGCTTATCATAGGCTGGCATAGAGCCCAGACTTGAGGTTGAATTTCTTTGTAATTCCATAATCCACCTGCATGCCCACCCACCTGAGCGGGTTGCTGGTGTTGGCTCTCCTGGCTTGCTTTATTTTTTTTGCATTTTGAGTTCAATTAGTGCTAACTTTTTTGTTTTTTGTTCTTTTTTTTTAACTTGCAGTGCAAGCTTCACATAAAGCCTGTCGAGCCAAGGATGTTCCTGCATTCACCTGCTTTTGCAGTAATGTGTCTCTGCCATCTGTTTTCTTTTTATATTTTTTTTTCCATTTTTTAACATGAATAACTATTAACTCATCTAATAACATAGTGGGAACAAGAAGGAAGAGGGATTGGGTACAGGACTGTATGCAAGTGGAAGGTCTGGGGTGGGTGGAGGGACGAGGTAATGATGATACCATGTATTTTTCTCACCAAAACCATCAGCAGTAAATTACTTTCGGCCCCCAGTTTGAACTAAGAGTCAGAGCTGGATGTCAGCAGCTCAGGTATTGACTGGCTCAGGTGTCCTCAGTGCTCCTGGCTGCAGGAGCCCTGTGCTGAGGGAGCCCCTGGATTCACCAGCTCCAGGGAATGAGTGCTGTAGGACTGTCCCAGCCAGCCCAGTCCGTGGCATGGCTAACCCTGGAGTTGAGCCTGACCTGCATTCTTTCAGGAGCTGATGTGTTGCAGCAGCCCCAGTCCCGCTGCGGGGGAGGGGGAGGGGGGTGTGTGTGTAGATAACCAAGTGTAACTGACCTTGCATGCCGTGACATTTGCATGATAATTTGTGTTAGTGCCCATTTTGTGCTGTCTGCCCTGACCACGGCCGGGTTTGCTGGCCTGGGCTGGCCTGGTTTTCCAGCCTCCCTTCCAGCTCAGCGGAGCAGCTGCGGCTGAACGCCGCGGCTGCCTCGGGGAAGGACCATTCCCAGCACCGCTCTCCCTGCACCACTTGCCTCAAACCTTTGGAACCTCCCTTAAAATCCTACCTGGTTTCCAACAGGTGGGACCTTAGCAAGGCTCGGCAGCCCTTACAGAAACAAATGCCTGGGCAGGGGGCAGATAGAGCCTTCAGCATCCTCTTGGATCTTCCAGGAGCATTCCTGCACCAACATGAGTACAGACTTGGCAAGGCTGTGGGGTCCAGAATTCCAGGTCAGGGGAGAGAGGGTGCTTGGACACACAGTCGCTGCCCTCCCCCCAGCCCTCCTGCAGCAGGAATGCTGTCCCATTCAGGTGTCCCTAGAACACGCCAAGGAGATGTAGGATAAGCCAGGCCCCGCTCGCTGGCCAGTGCACAGTGGGTGTGTTTAATGTGTGTTTTCCATGCCATTGCTTTCGGACAGAGCCTTTCCCTTCCTTCCCAAGGAGTGGCGAGCCGTGCTTACCCTATGACTCCTGGATTTCTTCCTCTGCTGATGCACAGCCAGCACTTCCTCTGCTCCTAGCTAGGCAGTCTCCCGTTGCCTTCTTTAAAGCCCTCTTACACAAAAGTCTTCCTACCTGAGTCTCCCACTGCAGCTGTTTGCTTGCTTCTGGATGAAATTTCTCTGGGGGGGAAAGAAAAGGCAGAATTATCCCTTTTTTAATCACTTCTTCCTCAAGTGTTGGATTGGGGAGTGCTTGGGAGTTAGCTTATGGGTTGTCTTGCTTTTTAACTCTCACTGCTTAAACATGGCTTTAGGAAGAGGATATCTAAATACCATGTCTTGGACAGACAGCAAAAGTGGATAAATAAGCTGGAAATAAAATAGTTGACATTTTTATCCTTTTTCGGTGTTTTTTTAAATTTTTTTTTGTTTGGTTTGGTTTTTTTTGGTGTGTTTTTTGTTGTTGTTGTTGTTTTGTTTTTGTTTTTGTTTTTTTTCCCCCCCTGGACTTGCCAACTATGCACTTTTCGTCAGGTTAAATAGGTTTGCTGCAGGGTTGTTTGGAAAAAATGAAATTCTGGTTCTTGTGGCTTCTGGCAAACCCAGCTTTAAAATCTCGAGTTATGAAGGAAGAAGTTTGAGTTGTTTGCATGAGTTTTTTACAGTCACATCACATGCCCATCACCGAGTGCTCGTGGCAATATGCTTTGCTTCAGCTGTCTCTGTGCATGTCCTCTTTTTAATTACCAGTGTTTTGTGCCAAGTAGAAAACTTAATTTTAACATTTATTTCTCCTGCTTCATTTAACAGCCCTTCAAGGGATGTTTAGCAGGGGAAATCAGCTGAGTTGAGCTTTTCCTTTTTTGACAGAAAGCTGTGGCCAAGTGCATTAGTGTCTTTTTGGTTGAGTTTTTCTCCAGCAGAAAACAAGCTGTGTTGGAGAAACTGGGAATAAACCAGAAATTTGAAGATGTCAAAGGTACTGTTCTGGGTTTTTGCCAAAGGAGATGGTAATGACTTTTTTCCCATCTTGAACCCCTGGGCCATGTTTAGCTTGTTCCTGCTGCCCTCGTTGCTTTTCTTTCCCCATGCCTTTTTTCACAGCAGCCCCTGGTGTGCATGGAGTGAATGATACGCTCAGGTCTGTCTGGATGTGCTTTCACCTTTGCATGTGAGTACAGCAGTAAGAGACTGAGCCTTCCTGCCTGGCTCCTGGCAGGACACCAGCTGTGCTTTTCGGGGAGATTCTCCGAGTCCGCTTACTCGCAAGTGGGGCGGTTAAAACTCCTCTAAAACTGCATGTTCCTGACAAGGTGGATTTCAGTCCTTAGGCTAATACAAAGGAGTGGGAAAGCGCACTGAAATGTGCTTTTTCTGGGATGGTGATGTTCCCAGGGCTGAAGCAAACGCCCAGAATGGAAAAGCAAGGACAATCCAGGTCTCTGCGAGGGGCTGCGGCTGCACTGTAGGGCACACGTGGGTCTGGCAGGCAGTGGGAAAGGAGATGGATAAGGGTTTGCTCCTCCAGAACCTTCCGGGGGTCACACAGTTCCTTTCTGGGAGGGCAGTGAGTAGGAAGGTGCCCTTGGACCTTGTGGTTGTGAAATGCATCATCTTGAAATGCATCTCCTGCGGCACTCCAGGAGCAGGGAAAGCAGGCACTGGCACCCACCCCGGGCTCCTCTCCAGCTGCAGAGCTGCCACTCCTGTCACCCCCTCCATGAGCTTCTGACAGCTTGAAATCCCATCAGGGAGATGCATGTCTCCCTGGAAGTACGTCCATGTTAAACAGGACCGACGTTTCTGCAGGCAGCTCTTGTTCTGCTTCTCCCAAACCGTCCGAGTGCGGATGGAAATGTCTTCTTGTGTGTGACCACATCAGATCTGTCCATTTGACTCCAGTCCCCTTCTGTGTCCCTTCTCCGAGGGCTGGGTTGCACGTGCAGGGTGTGATAGCCGTGGCGCTCTCGCCAGCGTGTGCCAGCTCGGAGCTCTACAAATATGAAGGGGTTTTTTAATTGCCAGAAAACAAAGCTGTGAACAGCAGTAGAAATCTTGTATTTGTATACATTTTTAATATCCTGATTGCCTTAAACCATAGATGTAGGACTTAGTACCTTGCTATTGGAAAATAACCCGTGTTTGTAACTAAACAATTGTGTAACCTACATGCAGTGTTAATGCAAATGATATGTATGCATCTGCTAGATATTGTCACTTTATTTGATGTTAAAATATTTCCGTTTTTGAATTACAGATGGAATAATAACCTTATAGCATAAGCTCAGTTATTTCTTGTATATGCTTCAGGTTACAGATCCAAACAGTGCCAACACTTGAAGTGGGGAGAGGAAATATATTTTTACCCAAAGCTTTGGTCTTTGCGTGGCCTTTGTGACGTTTGCTGTTACTGTTCTGTAGCGGGGTGACAGGAGGGTCACCTGTCAGCCTCTGCCTTCCCAGCAGGTCGTTTGTGCCTTTGAGGTGCCTCTGTAGGTTTGTGCTGCTGTTTGTCAGTTGTTTCTTGTGGTGGTCGTGGGCTTGTTCCCCACCTCAGCCGATGTCCTGGGAAGCTCAGGTCTCTCCAGTGGAGTTGATGTGTGTGACACCTCCCCAGTGCATTCCTTCCCTCATGACTTACTTGAAAATGTTGTTCCTCTTTTGTTCCCCCGCCCTCCCTTTTTCATTTCAATTCTGAACCTCTGTTTCTTTTCTCTTCTGTTTTTCTCTTTTTCTGTAGCTTCTTCTTTATGTAACCGTCACCTTGCCAAAGCCCCACACCCCCTCTCCCAGTGGGCCGCAGGGCACTGGAAGAGCTGCGGATCCGGGCCCCCCTGCCAGGAGAAGAGCCATCTCATTCCTCCATCACGTCTGCCCTCCTCTCCTTCCCCTTTGTTCCCACCCGTGCGTCTGAGGGTGTGCTGTGCTGTGTGTCTGTGCGGGATCTGCGCGCTGCCGGCGCGGCTCTCACAGCGTCCCGGCTTCCAGCACTGCCAGAGGGAACGGCTGCCGGAGGGAGCTCGGCCACACTGTCACATCTGGGTTAGTTGGATGTTTTTGCCTCCCTCCCCACTTCTTTTGCCGTAACTTGCGCACACTGCTGGTGACACGTAGAACAACAGACTGGGGGTGAGTGTGCGTAGCTGGAGGATTTAATTTCTGCCTCAAGCCTGGCTGCTTTGGATACCACAGCTTCATCTCAAGGGCGTCCTGTACTCCTCTGGCATGGCTGGAAATCTCTCCGTAGACCTGGTGATGTTCTCAGTGTGTCGCTGTGTGAAGGTGGATGTCGCATCCTGTGGCACTGATGGAGCCTGTCCTGGACAGTCAAGGCCTTATTTTCTGGCTGATGTGCCTCGCTATGGGCAAAGCAGGATCCTGGTTTTGTACAGCTGAGCTGCACTGGCTCGTATTTAGATCGAGGGCTTCATTTTGTTTTCATGAAGCCTAATTGATGATTATTTTTTTAACAGTCCTGAATGTGGGCAAGTTGTTAAAATTTCTACCTGGTTTACTTTGGAAGTGAACTCAATCGAAAAGCTTGAGAAGTGCCAAAGGATTGCTTGAAGGTAAAAACAAAACCTGTAAATGTGTGTTTTAACCTCCAGCTGGTTTGGGATGGATGGAAGGAGGCAGCCTGAGCCTCTTGGGATCTTGTTTTGTGTAGAGTGATGCACTTTTATTTTTAACCGAATACTAGTGATTTATTCTTTGCATCTGTGAACCTTAATCAAGGAATTCCCTTCCTTTAACCTGCTGTGGAAAAGGTACCATGAGATGGTCTAGGTTTGGCCTCTGGCAATCCGTGTGTGACGTGCCAGCTGCTGAGGGGCTCTGCTGAAATCTGCTGGGTTTTTTTCAGAAGCACAATATTTTGCAGCACTCTTCAGTGACAGGGGTCAGCTCCCTCCAGTCAGGTGGAAGGAAAACTGCTTGTCCTGGAAACCTTCACAACCAAAGAAGTGACTTTATAGATATACTCAGAAAGGTTATTGAGTGTTGGCCTCACATGTGCTGTACCCGTTTGCCTGATATGTAGCTGGACTTGCTGACTGTTTCCCAGCCTGAAGGGCTTTGAATATTTGCACAAGTGTAGCTTAGGACTGTATTTGCAGTAATACCAAAACCAGAGCCTACCCCGCTCTCGAGGCTGCAGGGGCCTCAGGTGGTACTCAGTGCCTCCCACCAGATGGCCAGGTCTGAATCCTGTTCAGTTCAGCCTTCTGAGCACAAAACTGGGTTGACGCCACTGCTGGATTAAACCTTGGCTGTGTCCATCCCTCTCTTGCTCTGCAGAACTCTGTGGGTGTTTGTCTTAACTGGGAACCACCACTTGGAGGATGGAATCCCTGCGTGCCCCAGGCCACCCGTCCCTGCCAAAAAGCCATGGCTTGAGCTGCACGTTTTCAGAAAAAATAGTGATTAACCACGCAGCCTGCAAATAGTGATTAACCTCGCAGCCAAGGGCTGCTGGGGCTCGGGGCGTGCTGGTGCTCGAGCCACCCCTGTGCCTCATGCAGGCGAGTGTCCCCCTCGCCTGGGGTTCTCTGCACACCAAGGTGGCCACTGGTGAGTGAGAACATGCCTTGCCCATTAACTGCCCAGTTTAGTCTGTCTTCTCTTCCAGTGGTGGCACCTGTGCCAGTCTGCAGTGTCAGTGGCCACTGCTGGGGGCCTGAGGGCCGCGCTGTGGGCTGTGCAGCCATGGTAGCCTGCAGCTTGCCCAGGTACCCTGCTGGCTACTTGCCCAGCAGCCACTCCAGCCGTGGGATGGCTCTGTCAGGCTTCCGTGAGACCCTGTTTCAGGGAGGGAATCCTCTCGTTATGCTTCTCTCAGTCCTTGCACTTTTTTGTTGTTGTTACTTTGAAACTCTAAATGGAAATTTTTTAAAAGCTTAATATAAAGAGAAGCAGATGGGCACAACCCAAATGCTGATGCTCACACGGACTGCCTTTATTTTGCAGCTCTGTAGAGTTTTGCTGTGCCGGTGCCTTGAGTCCTGCTTGCAGCTCTGGACTTCGTGTCTCCAGAAGGACAGAGCGGAGTTAGAGAAGGGCACTAATGGTAAATGGGACGGAGCAGCAGCCTGCCGGGTGAGGTGGCTCCGTTTGGAGAGGGGAAGGCAGAGCTGAGGGGGAAGCCAGCCCTGCTGCGAGCAGGAGGTGGCAGCACACGTCCTCTAGAGGTCCCCTGCAGCCCAAATTTACTTGTGACTGGGAGAAAGCTCGATGGCGGTGCGTGCCGGACTGTCAAGTCACCGAATCATCACAACTAGACTCGGCAGGCACTTAGCTCGAAGGGAGTGGGCTCAAACCATGGAGTAGCTTTCTTACAGAGCAGCTACTAAGCTTCCTGAGTTTGTTGCCCCAGGTTGTTGAGGTAGACAGTGTCAGCAGAACGTTTTGGGGTTGGTTTGGGGTTTTTTTAAAGGTAAATTCAGGGAGAACAGGTCCATAAGGAAAACAGTCACCATGCGTTGGTGGTGGGTAGGGGGCGGAGAGAAGGGAGCAGAAGGCACGGACCCTGCCTGCGGTGTCTGCGGAACGAGGGGCGGAGCTGCCAGAGGCCGGGGGGGGGCTTTCCCACACCCCAGGGCTGGGAACGGGGATGGCGACGTGACCTTCAGCTGCTTCCTGCATGGCTGCAGCTGTTGGGGAAGAGGTGTCAGCGTGGGGAGGGGGCAGCTCAGAGAAGTTGTTTGTCACCAAGTGTCCCCAGCAGAGCTGGGAAAGCCACTTCATCCACTCCCAGCTGGAAAGTCATGCTTTGGGCTTAACCCTTGGGTGGCTGCTGCAGAGGGTCTGTGCTCTCATGTCTGGAGAGCCAGCCCTTCAGGGGCTCGGGGAAGCCAGGTGCTGCAGGGAGCAGCACAGTGTGTGAGGGTGAGCTGCGATTACAGCTAAAGGCTTGGAAACAAGCAGCAGTCCCCCGCTGGGATGGGGCTGCTGTGCCCTGGGGAGCTGCCTGGGCCTGGGGCACTGAGCAAAAGCACGACTGAGTTTGTGAATGCAGTGGTTTTATCCTGGTGCTCCTGAGGGAGATGCTGGGCTCCTGGCCTTCACTGCTCTGGGCCCCACTGGAGCACAGACCCTGTGATGGCATCTTGGGCAGGTCCATGTCGTGAAGCACTGGGGTGCTGTGAAGTTTGTGGGAAGGTCACATGAATGTGAGGAGTCAGGGGCATCAGGGAATGTTTTCCTGTGGGAAACAAGGAGCCCTGGCAGTGCTCCAGTACGGCCCTGTGTTCCAACAGGGGGAGCAGCATAGAAGTCAGCCTGCTGCTGAAGGTGATGGGGGCCACGCAGGGTGGGGCAGGAGGGGGCAGCTGCTGCACTCGCTCCAGGGAAGAGCAAAAACAACGGGATGCTGTCGGGTGCCACAGCCAGAGAGGTGCCCACAAGTGTCCAGGGCCTATGCCGGGACAGCTGGACAGCAGGATGCTGCAGAGGTGTCTCACCTGGACCAGGGGCAGGCTTCGTGTCCGAGCCTTGTTGAGCTGGGGTTGCCTGGCACAAGGGAATTGAGGTGAGTTTGTGCACAGCACCAAGGAAATAAAATGTGTCTGTCTCCTTGTGCAGCCCAGTGGGGCTGGGGGGTGCCTGTGTTTGGGACCGGGGAGCAGGAAAGCTGCCTTGCAGCGAGGGAGGCTGAGTCCTGCCTCCACAGGTGTTTGCTTCCCAGCACTTGCCAAGTCGGCACTGTGCCTTGGCTGGCTCTGAGCAGCACAAGGAGGCCGGGAAGGGTTCTGGGCAATTTTGGGAGAGCCACAGTGATGCTGTTAATCGGGTGCATTTTGGAAGGCAGAGCTCTCCCCCAGAGGCTGGCACGGGCTGGGGCTGTGCCCAGTGCGGGGCGGTGCAGGACCTGCTCCTGCCCTGTGGCTGTGGGGCGCAGGAACCGGCGACAATGACGCAGTTACCTTCCCAGAGCGATGCACAGCCATGGCTGCAGCACACCTGGGACAGCAACTGCCCCAGCAGCACCTCATCTCTCCTGGGGCCCAGCTCCCCTCCCTGCTGTGCCAGCCAGGCCCCTGCCAGCTGGAACAGGCTCCCTGTTCCCATCCCCGTGCCAACTCCTCTCCTTGTGTGCGTCTCTGATGGGAACAGGCTGTGATCCTCCCGAGTGCCTATGTGCTGCTGCTGCGAGCAGGGAAGGGGGAATGTGCCCTTAAATCTGGGTGGGAAGGAGCATGGGGAGGGGGGAGAAGCCAGTGTCATTTTAACTGGGAAAGATGTGTAACATGCCATGGGCTGGAAGCAGTGAGTGCCAGAACTGGGGATATCCTGCAGCAGCAGGGTGCTTTGTGGGAGTGTGCTAGTGACACCCTGAGCCCGCTCAGCAGCCTGGCTTTGGAACACTGAGCTGTGGGATGAGAAGGTCAGGGACTGGAAATACTCTAAGGATGGCAGGAAGGGCTGGAAGGGAAGGAAGACAACACACCCTGCTGAGAAATGCGGTCTTGAGGGGGATTTTTTGAGCCATGGCAGGAAGAAGCCGGAACACAAGAGAAGGCTGTCGTGGTGGACTGCTGCAATAAAGATGGCACCTTGGAAGGCACAGAGCAGGAAGGGCTCTGGGACAGGGGATGTGGAGCAGTGTCCCAGCCAGGCACAGCCTGGAAGGCCAACAGCCCGGAGCGAGGAGCACCAGAGCTGGGCCTAAAGCTGGAACTGCTGCAGAGGCAACGAGTTCATGTTGGGTGACTCCCCTGGCTGCCCAGAGCCTTTCATGTCACCTTTCCAAGGGTCTGGCACAGAGCAGCTCCCTGGCAGCCTCTGGGTAAAACCGATCCAGGTCTCGGGTGAAAAGCACAACACCAGACTGGGAATCCAGGACAACTTTCTTTATTGCTACCAGAAGGCTTTCATCAGTACAATGGCTCTGGATATGATACCTTCCTCAGGGCTGTGGAGAGAGCTTACAGTCGGGACAGGGTGTTCTGAGAACAGGGTGTCACATGGAGGAGACGCGTTAAAGGTCTGACTCTTGGTTAGAAGTTACATGAACACAAAACTCGAGGGTTGGGGGTGTTGTTTTGGTTCTGTGGCTGATAATGACATGTTCCAAACCTCAGGCGTCCGCAGCCGCCCCGGCACCTCACCCAGCAGTGCTGGGAAACGTGCGGGGAAAACCAGGCTCTGCACAATTCAAGGGTTACACTTGATGGAGACAACCAAGCCTTGGTGAGAATCCACACTGAGTGCAACACAGCAAGAAGAAAATAGTTTCAGTTCTAATGATACAAAACCCAGTAACTGCTTTCTGTGTTGGGAAAGGCGAACTGGTGTAACTGGGAGAAGTCTCTGTGCAAGGCACAGAGCACCTTCACACTTCTGTGGGAATTACTGAAGTGTGGAGCAGCTTGCAAGCATTGGCTTGGGGTTTTTTCCTGCCTAATCTTGTGTTTAAATCCAGTTTTTCAATCTTATCACATTTAAACACCCAAGTATTGACGAAAGAGGTTTTCTGTTTAGAAGGGCAAAAAGAAAGCTTTAGTGGAGGTGGGGCAGGACAGAACATCATGCACGAGACTGGCTGAGAACTAAAAGAGGAGGAGGCCGAAAGGGAGCAAGGAGCAGGTGGGAATGGGATCAGAGAGGCATTAGTTGGCTGGGAAACCTGGAACAGCTCCGCAGGGCTGATGTGAGCTCTCGGCTGTGGAGGATGGGTTACAACACACAGGAGCAGAAAAACAGTGGAACCGACAACACTAAAAAGGAACAGGTTTTTGCTACTTTTTTTGTTTGGTTTTTGGGTCTTTTTTTAGATTTTTATACTTTTTTGTGTTTTTAAGTGCTTAAATAGTGGAACTATAATTAGCCGCACAAGAAATAAAATTCAGAAAAGGGTTGGGATTTTTTTTTTCCTGGTTTTCTTTTGGCTCCCTTCAGTTCAGCCTGACAAGGTACGGCCCCTTCTCGCCCTGCTGAGCACACGGGCTGCCAGGTCCCGTGCTGGCACTCACAGCTACATGACAGACACCGGCTGCAGGGGCGGGCAAGGGGACACGCTGCCCTCCTGCCGCGAGACGTCGGCGCCGCAAACAGAGCCCACGCTCTCCAGGGCCACTGCCTCCGGAGCCAGGTCTTCGTTGTAGAGGCGCTTGATGCCGTCGTAGAAGTCGTCCACTTCCATCTCTTCCACCTTGCGCTTGGCAGAGCCCGGCTTGCTGGCGGGGGCGGGCAGGCGTGGGTAGAGCGCGGCTGTACCTGTGACGGGCGCTTCTGGCCGGCCGTTGTCCTTGGAGAAACCCGGCCCTGGGACAGAGGAGGGCTGGTGGTGGAACGCTCCTCTGTTACAGGTCACCAGGGTCTGCTGGAGGGGACTGTAGACATATACAGAGTTGGGCAGCAGAGAAGGCTGCAGAGTGGAAAGGTGATGTGCCACGAGCTCCCGGCAGTGGATCAGCTGCGAGCTGTCCATCTGGAGTGGGAAGACAAGCAGAGGTATCGCTGTGGTGGGATCACTGGCAGGGTGTGGAGAGGGCATGGGTTCCCAAAACCCCGGCCACCCATGTGCCTCACTTGCCAATGACTTGCTGGACACAGGACCCCTACCATGGTGACTTCCCAAGATACACCCCCTGCTCCTTCCTGCACCTTAGGGGAATCATGGGGGGGAAGGAGGCAGAACTTGAGGGTATTAAAGGATTTGTTAAAGCTGCCTGGTTTTAGCAGCTGGAGTGTGTTCCCAGTACCTGCGAGGTTCCCTGTATGCTGGAATGAATGGCAGAGCCACTAACAAGTTGAATTTTCCCTGGTGTGTTTTCTCCCTTGCGCGGCAAGGGGCTGCGTACATCACGGCACACGGCTCCTCCCCCTGTCACCCAGTGGGTGTGGTCAGGACTGAGACCTGGCGGCACTGTCCCTACTGCTGTCCCTCGGGGCTGAGAGCCAGCCATCCCCACACAAGCGAACAGCAGGCAGCCATCGGCAGCAAGGGATCCCAAAGCCCCGGCGGGCCTGGACCGCCGGAGCACCGAGCAGGACGCGGCCCCGGTCCCTCCTCGCTCCGTGCGCGCTGCCCTCCTCACCTGTGCCTTCTGGAGCAGCTCGATGATGAGAGCCAGCCAGTCGGGGAGCAGCTTCTCCAGCTCCAGGCTGACGATGGCCAGCGCCAGCATGGAGCCCTTGAACTGCAGCAGCTGGAAACAGGCCATGCAGTGCAGCAGCTGCTTGGTGAGCGCCGCCACGTGCTGCGAGGGGCTCGGCGTGGGCAGCAGGGCCGGGAGCTGCGGCCTGCTGGACACCGCCACGGCGTGGAACTGCGGGACACAAGCACAGGAGGCAGCTGGTGGCACCGGCCAGGCCGTGGCGCACCTTCGTAACAGCTGGGACACACAAGGATCCTCCAGCCTAACCTTGCAGGCAGCTTCCCCCCCGTGGGGAAAAACCAGCCGTGTTGAACCCGCCAAAACTTGGTGCAGCCTTTCTGGTGGGACCTGCCTGGGCACCAGGCTCTAGGGCTCTGCAAAAAGCCTTCCCATCCACCTGTCTCTCTCCAGCGCACATGTGGTGTTCAGGAGTCCTAGACAAACTCCTCAGGCAAGGAGGGAGGATAAAATTCCACTGAGAAACTCAGGACACCTCCCCTGGTCTCCTCTCATGCATGGATCTGGCTCTTGGCCATGCACGTCTGCAGCACGCATGGATCCACACTCACAGCCCAGCCTTGGGGCATTCTCCACGGCTGCACTCCTTGTTTCCCTGCTGCCTGGTGTTTCACGTTGAGGAAAACCACTGGCACAGAAGAGTTAGGGGCACGATCTTCTGGAGCTGTGAGTCTGTGGCTTAACACACCCCAGACCACGCCAGAAGATCAGACGGCAGACCCATATTTTGGATGTTACACTCCAAGAGACACAGGTCTCCTCTGAAATTCTCTGGCAAGGCATTTTCTTTCAGAAACTACAGGTACAGAGGAATTACAAATATATTCCAAAGTCTTTGCTCCCCTACAGGTAGAATTTTTGTCTAGGTGCTTCTTGACACATCATTTGCACTGACAGACACCAGAAAAAACATCAGTAGCCCCTTACTTACAATATGAAGGAAATCCAGTGGCGTTGCCATGTGAAGATCCCAGTTCAGTTTATCCAGGATGATCTTCTCCATTCTGCGAATTTCAGCTGGAGAACAACCACAAAAGCTATCCCGAGCCAACACTTTCAGTACTGGAATCCTCTGCAAAAGCCAAGGTAAAAAAGGAACGAGAACAAATCATTAGAGAAATCACACCAAATGCTTCATTCCTGTCCTGGCAAGTGTCAGCCACCACAAGCAAGCAAAGGTAGGGCTGGAAGGGCGGATATTCCGACAATGCCAAGGTAGGAAGAACAGAGTTACCTCATCTTCCTCAATGGTCTTTGCAGCAAGGAAGAAGCAGCTGATTGCAATACAGTTCAGGTACTTCGGACGGGCCTGCGGGACAGGAGAGCAGAGAGGGCTCTGTGTCAGTGTGATGCAGCAGTGATGCCCTGACCCTGCTGCTGGGGCATCCCGAGCCCCAGGGTCTCATTCTGGATGTGCAGGCCGACCTCTGACTATGCCCGAGCAGTGGCAAGCTGTGCCAAGCACAAATCCCTGCTCCGTGACGTCAGGCAGGGCAGGGATCTGCCAGCCCCGTGATCGGAGTGGGCAGCATTGGACTGGAAAGAGCTCCAGTTTAGGCACTGCAGCACAACTGGGAAAGAGAAAATCCTAAGGGGAGCTCGTCCCCTCTCAGAGAAGCCGCTTCACCTGCTGCAGCAGAGCTCTGTTCCGAGTGCTGCCGTGGGTCTGACACAGAATGGGAAGGGAAATGGGAATTGGAAAACACTGTCTTTGCCTGGGGAACTGTAACTGAGAAAAACTTCTAAAAAACCCTTATGAAACTACCACTTGTAATCTCACACTACAGTTCCCAAAAATGTGGCCCAGGGATTAGTGGGGGAGAGCTGGTCCTTTCCACAGGGACGTGGTTTTTAGCCAAAGTAAGTGGAATTTGGAGGGGAAAGGGATTTTTTGTGAGCTTTGTACATGTGACCACCTTGACAAGGGGCTTCACTTCCACTGTCTGTGTAACAACCACTGGCCATGGCCACTTCCTCCAGCATGGCCGGGGCTGGGAAAGGCAGAGGCTGTTCCTAAACCCTGGCACAGCTGCAGAGCCATGAACAGCTCCTGGCAGCTGGGCCTCCTGCCTGTGGCCGGAGATGCTGAAGGCAAAGGGACATGAAAATCCTGCGCCGAACCTGAATTCCCCTCTCAGCCTGCACTTGTGCATTCACGTGTCGGAGGGAATGAATTCCCTTAGGGCAGGACTGGGACTGGGCCCTGCTGAGGGCTAACCAGTGCTGTGCAGTGAGATACACCAGCACTCCTGGCTCTGCCAGTCCCAGCAGTCCCAAAGTCTGCTCCTGGGGAAGGGACTGGTGGTGTTCATAATGAAGTCCCACAGAGAAGCCCCTGGTGAAAAAACAGCATTTCCGCTGCATCAGAGGAATGAGCTTTATGGGAGAGGAAGACTGGGGAGGGAGCACAAAGCCCCAGTGCTCACCCAGGCAAAGCACCCTTCCCTCTTCCCGCTCACCGCCCAAAGCATGCAGTGGGCTCTGCACTCGTAGTCCTGTGCTTTCAGTACAGACTCCCTGGCTGCTCCTGCTTGCTGAAAGAAAACCTACGCTTGAGGGCATTGGCTGCTGAGGGATCTAAATCTTTGCCATCTCAGCATTTCAGTAAATCAGCTGCTTTGGGTTCTTAGTAACTTCCATGGCTTGCATGAAAACACGATCAATATTTATTAACATTTAAGGGGGTAGTTAATGAATGATGTCACTTGTGTTCTACCAAACTCTCTCACATGGCAAGGCAAGGGCACAGGCTGGGAATGCATCCTCCAGCTCCCGTCTCCTGAGGGATACTGCTTACCCAACACAGTGGTGGTGGGGTGAGACACGTGCAGCTGAGAGCATGGATTGCTGAGGACGGAACGTAACTGAGCAAACGCGGTAAGAGACGAACTTCCAAAGCCTGACTTCACAGCTCCAGGCCAGGCATTCCAGGTTGGAACACAGTTTGTTTGGTTACTTGGCAGGTGCAAAGCATGGCCCAGCTAATGGCGCCAGAGGGGCAGCAAGTCCCACGTGCAGGGAGCCCAAATGTTTTTCCCCCTTTCTTAAGCACCCTCTATGGAGGAACAGCCTTAAACACAAAGGGGCTCATCTATTCTGGTTGGGTTCAGCACAGCAGGAGGGCACAGCTGTCACATGGACAGCCTCCACCTGTGTCTGCTTCCCTTTCTCCTTCCCACCTCTTGGACATCAGTCCAAGATGCAGTCCATGTGGCTGTAGAGCAGCTTGGTAGGGAACTACTCCCCCAAAAGTCGTTGCCTGTGTCTCAATCTTCTTCACCCATTTTTCTCCCATTTCCCTGCACCAGTCCTCTTGCCAGGCCCAAACCCCTCCTCAGTTTTTTTTCCAGCTGGCTTCCTGCTAGCAGGTGCCCCAGCAATTTGAGGTGGTACAAATGGGAGGAATGCAGCTGTGGAGGTGAGCAGGGCCCTTCCCTGGTGCTGGTGTCCCAGGGCAGGGCTGGGGCTGTAGCCGTAGTTGGGGCTCACGGGCACTGCCTTTGCCTTCCCGAGTCAGCCCAGGCTCAGGCAGGGACTGGTCTCTGGATGCCCAAACCACCCCCGGATCAGGCTCTGGAGCAGAGCAGGTGCTGCCCTTGCACGTGCGAGCAGGGCAGGGGCGAGTGCCGGGGGAAGGAAGCGCTTCCGTCCGGCCACGCCGCTCGGACTGCACACGCCAGCAGTGCGGCAGGGCCAGGAATCTGTTCCTGCCTGTGAAGCTGCAAATATTTACCTTTACTGCTGCTAAAAACCTGTCCAAGAGGCTGATGGCCAGGGCGAGCGTTTCTGGGTAAAGGTGGAACTGGTACTTGAGCTTGGCCAGCCACTGGATGACCTCATCCCTCTGCCTTGGAGAAATGGCTACATCCTGAGGGAGAGAAAAACAGACTGTTCTTACACACGGGCTGAGAAAGTCCCAAAGGACCAAAGGTTTTACCTCCGCAGGAGTCACTCGGCACGGAAACAAAACCTCCTTTGGAAAGGGGGAGCCTGGAGCCAGCCCCCATCACCACGTTGTCCCTGCAGCTACTTATCCCATCCCAAAAATCTGCCCTGGGCAAGACAACTTTCTTTACAGCAATCCCAAACCTCACTCCAGTGTCCTGTACAGTGGGGAAAATAGGATGGGTGACTTGCAGTTTGTCAAGCACTGGCAGACTCAGCTCCAGAGTAGTTCCCAGAAAGTTATTATTTATTTAGTTATTATTTTTTATTATGTTTTTAACCTCCTCAGAACCACGTGGATGCACAGAAATTCCCAGCTGGAACAAAACCCTCCTTGCCCCTGCTGGGGTTTTGTGAGGAAAGGCTTCTTTTTTCCCTCACATTATGGGGATTTTTTTAGCTCAGTACCTGCTAAAATAAAGAAAATTGCAAACAGCTGACACAAAGCTCTCAGTGGCTCAGTTAACTGGGAACAGGGGTGCAGCAGCTGCAGCTTCCCCTGCAGCCTGGATTCGGTGTTTGGCCCGTGTCTCCCCCATCGATCTGTTTGGACAACAGCTAAATTTCAACCACATGCACAGCTCAGTCATTGACAAAAAATCCTTTCTTGTGACCCAGTTCAGAAATATCTCCAGCTTTTTTAGAGCCTTTCACATCAACCAAGGAACTGTCTGGTCTGGCTCCAGTGGGCATTTTTGGGGATGATCAGCAGGGATGTGTCCAGAAGCATGAAAAGCTGGGGTGTAACTGGCCCCAGCAACACTATGAGGGCAAAGCAGCAGGAGTCTACAATAAAATCACCCCAAAACTGATACAAAATAAATACTGCATTAACCCCTGAAACACATACGTGTATCTTCCACAGACAGTAACAGTGCCCTGTTCTGCCCGGAGCCCCAGCAGTGCCCCGGTGGCACTGGCACTGGCTGCTGCTCCAATGGGCCTCTGCTCTCAGCTGCTGCTCAGCTACAGCCTGGCTTTTCAAGAAAAAGTACCTGCTATTTTCTCCAGTCCGAGAAACACCGGTTCTTTCTAAAATCACCGATGCAACTGCAGGGTGAAATGTGAGCCCCCCTGGGGGAAGGATGGCCGAGGAGCACAATGAACACACCACACACCAGGAGAGGTTACTGAAGCTCTGCTCAAGGTGTTCCGGACAGTGGGAGGGGACCGGAGCTGTACCCGGGGGGAGAAAGGGAGGGGATGGGGATGGAAATGGCACGTGTGGTGTTCCTGCTGGGGAGGGAGGGCTCTGCCTCAGCAGCATGGGGGGATTTCACCACCACCCCCAGCCCTTCCATCCCTGGCAAATCCCGTTCCTGCTCAATCCCACCAAAACGGGTAGCAGCTTCCACAGCTCCCAGTGGTGTCTGTCCTGGCTGGGCGCTGTTTCCCTGTGCCTGCCAAGGCAAAAGGTGAGGTCTTCTAAAAACAGCACGGCTGGGAAGAGTAAGACACTGTCTCCCTGTGCTGCCTCTCCTCCCCAGCCCTCCCAAGACCTGTCCTTGGATCTTCCTGCCCTTCGTGGGCAGCCAAAAGGCACCGTTTCACACTCGGGGTGAGCTTTACCAGCAGGCTGGAACACAGGGAGCAGCAGCTGCACACGCAGTGCCGGCAGGGCCTGTCCTTGCCGTGTGAAGGGAAGGGTGTTTGACCCAAACCCACAGCGCAGCTGGGATGTGAAATTAAACCAACTCCAGCCCCACGATGCCTGTGGGAGGAAGGAGCAACTGCAAAACACCCTCAGCTTGGTGCATGTGCAGCACAGGGAGGGCTCCAAAATAAAACTGGCTCCTTAAGAACTACTTGGGGAAGCAAAGGAAAGGAGGGGAGTCTCCAGCTCTTTTTGGCACCCTACAAAAAGGGTGTCTACTCCAGACCCTAGCTGCAAATAAAGGAGCAGGAGGATGGGGGCAGAATCCCCTCACACAGACAGACAGACAGACAGACAGGAAAGGTTGTTACAGCCTGGTTTAGGAGAGAGGCAGCAGGAGTGAAAAGTGGTGCCCCCACCCCCACAAATCCTGCTGCTGCTCCACACAGGGCAAAGAGCTTCTCACAAAAATACCAGGCTTTATCCCTCTCCCTCAGAGGTGTCCTTGTGTCACCCTCAGAACACAAATAACAAAACGCAGCACAGTAAAATTAATTAAGCAGCGAGGTCACTGATCCTTAGTTAATTGTAACTAAAAGCAAAACTGAGTCACTCTGGTCGCTGAAAGTGAGAAAGTCCCTTTGGGTGGAAGGCAAAGGTTCCTCCTTGGGGCAGAGGTACTTTCCGTGTATCACCCCTGCTCGAGGCAGGAAAACCAGAGACCATGACTTGGGTGCTCTTGAGTGCAAGCACAGAGCAAATCATCTCTATGGATGCTGATCTCTCATACCCTGAGACTTTTGGAATATGCAGGCTAAAATAAATACTATCTGTGAACTCAAACTCTACTTTATTGCTGCCGAAGCTAGAGAGAACACCTCAGCTGATAATCTTTTCCTTAACGTCTGCTGTCCCAAACAGGTGTTCTGCTCTTTCCCCCATCTGTTGCTGCCTGGGCCCTGTGGGCTCCTGGGCAGTGAGCAGGTGACCTTTATTAGGACTGGAAATTAATTGAGCTCTCTGGATTCCTCAAGAGGAACAGAGAACAAGTGGGGAGACAGAGTGAGCCAGAACAGGAAAGAAAGGAGACATGACACAAGTGACACTCTCTTTCTATAAAAATAACCCCAAAGCTCTTGGCTCACGCCCCTGTCAGCCACGAACTTACTTGGTAACATGCAAAAATCAACCTTTGAGCAGTCTTTACAGCTCCATTTCTCAAGCTTTAATCCCAAGAAAACTTCTGAATGTCACCTGCATGTCATATAACCCATGGGGGCAGGGGACCCAGAGGGGAAAAAAATCCATTCAGAAGCAGGAGGAGGTTCCAGACTCAGCCCTGTTTTTTCAGGCTGAAAAGCCTTTGTGAGATCTGGCTTTGGAATGCTGCACATACCCAGAACACTGGCCTGCTTTTAAAGGAGGGAAATGGGAGTTTTTAGACAAAAAGTACAAACAAAACAGAAGAATCACGTACATTAAATCACCAGGAACAAAGTCCCAACACAATCTGCACCCCATTCTAAAAATGGAAGGTCTTCCTGCTTCCATAACTATGGGTTTCTTTCTTCCTGTCAAAGACCTCAACTGACACATATTTAGAAACGGAGTTTGTTCCGGTTTTAAACACCAGAACCAAAAATGTCTCCTGAAGAGTCAAAACAGAAAGTTTACTCCCCAAAAATACCCCTCCCACTGTCTCCAATCAGATCACTGGATTTCTGCAGACGCACTCAACGCTGTCACTGGCAAAGCAGGTGAGTTCATTAAACCTCTGTGCAGCCGGTCCACCCTTGGAGAAGGGAACGGAAAGTTCCACGCGCTTCGGGGTGCCAGATCTGATCTGTAGAAGGATGCAGATTTCCCGACTGCCATGGGAAATAAACAACACTGTCGTGCAAGGGAGGTTTTAGGCTGCTGCAGCTGTTTTCAGAAGGCAGTGGATGTTAGGGAATCCGATGTTATCTTCTCCCAGATATTACAGAAAATAGGACAATTCATACTGAATGTCCGTGCCTGCACCATCGCCAAAGTGGACGCTGGGCGAACGTGGGACAGTTGGACAAGCTGGGTGTCGTGAACCGTATGAACAGAGGGAAATGTGTGACTACAGACACGGGTGTTCTCAGCTGCTCCATGGCCTCCCAAGTCCGGATTTCCCCCGAGCAGGCAGCTGTGTTTATGCTCTCCTCTCCATCTGACCTTCCTACATCTCACACTCACACACACGCAGCTTCCACTCCCAGTTAGTGATTCTTTACTGCTAGAAAACATTCGGTAGCACAGCACTGATAACGTCAGTGTGTGAGCTGGCACGGAGGGAAAGAGAAAGAAAAAGGTTACACCAAAACAAGCATTTTGGGGGTGGAAATTCTAGGAGCAAGGACAAGCACAGAGGAGGGATTGCTGGCAAATCTGCCTGAGGCAGGTGGTGGTTTCTGAGCCACCAGAACCAACTTCACCAAGGCAGAAAGGCAAGTGCCTCATCCCTGTGAAATCTTCACCCATGAATCTGGTTTGGTTACACTTGAGTCCCTACCCTATCTTGTTATCCTGCAATCTTATCTCCCTACATTATAATCACCCCAGGAGTACTGCCAGCAGGGAATGACAGGCTGCTTTACCATAAGCCAGAGTCTTAAGCTGTACATGCCTCAAGACAGCCACAGCTACAACACACTCCACACCTCTAACAACCAGATCACTCCTCTGGAAACTGAAACGTGGATTAGCAAAACTAATACCAAGGCCCCTAAAAATGTATTTGCTCCTGCCCAACAGCAGCAGCTTGTTTGCCAGACAGAGAAAACAAACACGACAGGGATTAGCTGTGACAGCAGCTGACTTACCTGTGTAATGTTTCATGTGGTGCAACAACAGCAAGCCTGGATCCGAGCCCTCAGTGTGGTTATTTCAGCCCAACCCGGCTACGAAGGCCCAGAAATTCTGTGGCAACGTCCTCACGTTTCACATTTTGTTTCAGACAGAACTTTGTGGAGTGCACAGGCGTTTGTGAGTGCTCAGGTGAGACAGAGCCTCCTCCCAAAGAGCACAAACCCACTTCAGGCTGCGTGAGGCCATCCGCAGCCTGGTCCAACCTCCCTGCGGCACAAGCCAAGAGGGGGCTTGGACTACAGAGCCCCTGTGGGCTCTTCCACCCTGAATTTTCCTCCAGTCCTGTGAGAACATTCCTCACTGGAACAGGCCAGTGCCTGGCTCTGCTTCCCTTGACATGAGCTTGCACCCTGCTCCATAAATAGTCCTGCTGGAGTCAGTGGGGTTCTTCCCGGAGCAGACACCAAATCAGCGCTGTCATTAAGTGAATGACTCCAAGAAAATGAAGCTGCTTTTAAGAATTGTTGCAGGGTTGGTGCCCAGCAGAAACAGGCGCTAATAATCCACACAATTTGTAAAATGAATTTAATTGAGACCATGTATGTATGTTTGTGCTTTGCAAGCCCAGCAGAGATCTAACCCCCTGCGCTGTGCAGTGTGTTCTGCACCCCCGGGGGGCAGGTGTGATCCTCAGATAAAGAAGGAATCACTTCCTTCCGAGGCCGATTCCCCAGGTCTCAGGAAATGTAAGTGCTCCTGAACACCTCCAGTTGCTCCCATACCGAACCTCCCAGGACAGCCTCCTGCCTCTGCTAGGACGGACGATGTGAAAGACAGACATTACCTGATTGGGCTGAATTTTCGGCACATGTGCTTTCCACATTTGAGCTTCCCTAGAGATTGCCATCTCCAGAAGGAGAGACAACCTCTGGCTCTCCAGGGGTCCTGAAAACTTCATGGTAACCCTTGGATCCACCTGCCACCCAGCTGGATACAGCTACCTGCAAAACCAAAGATAGCTTGGTGAAACGCTGAGCTGTGCCTGTGCAGGCAAAAGGCAGCGCAGAGGGGACTAAAGCTGCAGGAAACGGAACTGTCACCCAGCCCTGGCACAGCCTCACTTGGCAGTAACAGCCTGTCAAAAAACTTGCCCATTACAAATGGAAAACAAAGCAGACACAAGGTTTTTATTTGTTTCAAGGCAATGGATCCCACCACCTGCTCTCAAATGGAGAAGATGATCTGATTGAAAAGGTTATTTAGGTAATTCTAAGACTGCCTACCATGACTGTGGCTGCAGATTTTTGATAGTATTAAATCACTTAAGCAAAACAATTCTGTCCTGAAGGGTAAATCCATGGGAAAGTTATTGAAACTTCCAATTCTTTGCATGAGGTCCTGTGCAGTCCCCGAAAGGTGGATATTGGCCAAACACTAACCAGGCATCTTCTTGTGAATACAACAGTCCAGGCTGTATTTACAGGAAACAAACAAGGTGCTGACTCCAAGAAAATAAACAGAATTCACAGGGAAAACAATCCATTCTTAGAAATAATAACAAAAGCAGCTCTGAGCAAATGAAGATTCAGGGTGCTTTCCCACAGCTAAAGGAAACCTTAATGATCAAGACTGATAGTGAACAAATATCATTCTTTATTCACACAACCTGCACGAGGTATAAAACCACACTCCAGTCCCACTTAGAGCCCAGAATGTTTTAAGTGGCAAATAAACGTCAGGGCCCTTTGTCCTGAACAGGAACCCCTTCTGTATTAGATTTTTATACAACAAATGCTGCTCCATGAACAAGAGACAGCCTGTACTGGCTTGGCATATCCCTATACAAGATTCCAGATGTCACTGAACAGACTGAACACCTTGGAACCAGGAGTGCCGAGCAGGACTCCTAAAGCTCTGCTGGTGTGTCTCTTCCCACCAGCCCCCAAATGGCCACTGGGGGCTGAAAAAGCCCTATTAGAAGTTCCTCACTTGCCCAGGGTGAGACTCTGCCTGGGGAAATGAAACTCCAGAACCTCCAACCACAGCTTATTTACACGCATTTACTCGATTTTGCATTTCTTTTTTAAACCTGGGGCTGATCCTGAGGACACTAAGTATAAATGGGGCTGAAGGGGAAACAGGCATGCACATTCACAGCCTCCCCTCCAGCTCCTTCCCCCAGGGGCTTCATTAGCATCTCATGATCCTCCCATCAGACGCCACAGTTTTCCCTGTGGCTGGACTGGTTCCCAAAGGCTGGATCCCTCACCGTCTCAGACCACAGCTGGAGAAGATGGCAAAGGTGGCCCGAGCACTGCACCAGCTGGAATGTGGCAGGGGTAGGATCAGACCCACGGCAGAGGCCAAAGCTGGGACCAGTGCTGAGAGCTGGGGGACCGGAAGCAGCTCGCTCCACACTTGTCAGGAAAAAAGCAGGAGCTATATTTAGCCTGCCCATGTCTCCTAATATGAAATATTCATGGTCCTTCCTTGGTTTTGCAGGAAAGAGAGAGTAATTAGCCAACCCCCAAATCAGTGCAGACAACACAGGGAAAAATCTCAGGCCGTTTTCCTCTGTTGTGACTGATAAACCATGATTCCCACCATGTTTACGACACAAATGGGTGTCACAGGCCGCTGGAACCAGAAAACAGCTTTTAGTGACCCCGATCCCCTCTGAGGTTGTCCCTGTGCTGCCTAGGCTGGTCAGTGGCCCCAGGGAGAGCGCGGGGTGTCCCCGGAGCCCCCTGACATACCCAGGGCCCTGCAAGGGGCATTTTTAGTGAGCGCTGCTGCCAACCCCTCTCCAGTTGCCAAGGGCAAAAGAGAGGGGAAAAATAACCTTTGCTTTGTAAACTGCGGACGAAATTCAATTGAGGGCTGAGGCACAATAACCTTTAAAAGGGAAAAAAGAAGAGGAGTGACGCGCTTGAAAGTTTCCCTTGGAGCAACAGTGCTGCACAGTTTTCCAGCACAGAGAGCACAGCCAGGCGACTGGCCAAGCACCCCGGGGCTCAATCCAGTTTGCATCTACATTTACATAGCTCTCCATCAGATAAATGCGTGCCATTGGAAGAAAACGCCAGCAGGACTGTGTGCAGGCTTCCCAAAACGCAAGGGAGCCGGGGCAGAGCGGGCTCTGAGAGGATGAAGAGCGGGAGGGCTGGCACAGCTTCCCAAAATCCAGCACAGGGATGTCCGTGGCCTCTTCTCCCTTCCCAGCTCAGCATGGTAATACCTGAGCAGCGCAGAAAAGTGACCCCAGCACTACGGGTCCCTGCGGGTGTGGCAGCACCTCTCAGACAACAGCAGGGCCAGCCGGAGGGCTGAGCCTGCCCCCACGCCAAACATTTGCTCCAGCCAGAAAGTTCCCGTGTTTTTCTGCAACCGAGCCCGAGTCTCCCACGGCTAGAGGAGCTGCCCAAGCCAGGACAGTCACTGTGAATTAACTCGCCCCAGCTTTCTGCTTCTTTCCCTGATTTAAAATTAAACTTCAGCTCCAGGGTGCTGGCTTTTCGGGTTTGGGGTTTTTTTCCCTGTAGTTACTTCGCGAGTTTTTCAACCACTGTTCAAACAATTCCTAAAGTTCCTAATCTTCACTGGAAGGTCAACTGGCTGCACTGAAACCTCTTTAAGAATAGATGGAGAGTTAATAAAGGAGAAGCGAGCCCAGTCAAAGGCAGTGGCTTTGACATCTGTGAGGAGCTGCAAGTCGGATCTCGCTCTGAAA
The DNA here is from genome assembly GCA_013389985.1 of Dryoscopus gambensis. NCBI lineage: Eukaryota > Metazoa > Chordata > Aves > Passeriformes > Malaconotidae > Dryoscopus > Dryoscopus gambensis. Next base: position 572,558 of record WEIT01011397.1, read on the forward strand.
TTAGAGAATGAAAACTTGGTGCAAGGTTTTCACTTGTGAGAGGCATTAAAGATCATCTGCTTATCCATGGTAAATACCCCAAGCTGATCCATAAAATAAAGATCTCTCGTCTCATAAAGATCTCTCTTTGGTCCAAGTTTATGGCTACCTTGACTCAAAGAAATACTTTTCAGTTTCCCTGGAGAGATTTTAGGCTGTGAAGTGCTGCAAGCTACAGTTTCCAAAAGCAGTTTCTGCAGGAACTGGGGCAGACGACTCCCTGGCCAGAAACACTTCATGGTTTGAGGGGTGCATTAGTGTAGCATGCAAAATAGAGGAGTTGGGCTTTTTTCAAGCTTCATAATCACTTGCAGGGTCTATAAAAAGTGCCTCCTGCACACAAAAGACGCTGCTCCAGGAACGTATCATCCACTAGCAGGGACAAGCTCCTAACACAGCTCCTGATTTTCCTGCCTCCTGCTGCAACTTAACTGTCCTGATACAACTGCACCACAAACAGGGTCACTGAAATAATTCTGGGCAGTAACAAAAACTTCTTTGGTTTTGATTGTGACTTGTTTTCTGTCTGCTATTGGGGAGGGGGGGGGGGGTGTTTGCTTTTTTAACACAGCTCATTTTGCAAACAATTAACAAGATTAGATTCTAGAGACAGCCCAAATCCCACTATCTATGGTTTGCACATCAATCCAGGTGGGTATTCTGAACAAGGGGGGTAATTCCAGTAGAGCTGAACCACCACACCGATTTCTGCAGACCTTGTGAAGTATTTTCAGGGACCAGCAGCCAGATCTGCTTCAGCTTTAGCAAGCAACAATAAAACCTTACAGATGACCTGCAAACAGACTTTTCTGGGCAGTGGGGGGAAGGCAAAGCAGAAGGAAGAGAGGAGGAGACTGAATTCCTCGGCACTCCAGCCAGCCATCTGTGATTTCAAAGGATCCAAGCCTGCTGCTAGCAGAAATGTCTAACTGCAAGTTGTGATTAGAAATTTCAAAGCTGTGGGCGGAGGCTGGGATGGATGTTAATTTTAGTACCTGGGGCTTTCTCTCAGCTTAACTCTTTCCTCACCTCCCAGCAGAGAAGCAGTCTGGAACTCTGTGCTGGGCAGAGGGAAGTCCCAAAGCACAGCCTGATGTGACAGCAATAAATAAGCAGATGACCAGTGTGAGCTCCAATCAACTGGTTTGGGTTGTACAAAATAAATGACCAGTGGAAATAGCTTGATGGTATTATTGTGAAACAATAAAATTTTTTCAAGCTAAATGGCTGGGAAAAGTGTGTTTGGGAATATAAATTCAAATGTTAACACCTAAGTAAGCAAGTCTGTTTGAAGCAGATACAAATACAGTAAGAATACAAAGCACAGGAAGAATTCTCCCCTCGGGAAGTGCGTTAGTGTCAGACCTGAGGGGCTGCGGGTGATGTCACACCTTTAACCAGCAGCACATCGGAGCTGTGGCTAAGCCCGAGTTCGGAACGAGGCGATTTTCTGGAGGCTGCGAGAGGAAGAGGGCCCTTGCCACTGTCTGTGTGACTCACGCCGGGCTGCCTCCCACAACCTGCCACAAAGGCAACTCTGTGAGGTATTTTGGCAGCACCCTTCAGGCAGGCTCACGTACATCACACGCTTGCCACTTCTTTTCCTCCAACCAGATTTTTCCTGGGAGCTCAAGTAAAGCTGACCTCATTTTGGTGCCGGTTTTCCAAACAGATGAATTTTTCCAAATATTTTAAAGGAACCTGCCAGCTAAAACCGTGGATCGAAAAGGGAATGCAGAGCAGTGTTTTGATGGGAGGGAAGGGAGGAGTTTTTATGTCTGTTTTGAAACAGAAATCCCAGGGTCTATTTAGCAGCTAGGAAGGAGGAGCCCTCTGGGAAAGGGCTGCTCCATAAACTGGACCAGTTCTAAGAGATCTCTGCTATCCTTCATTCCCCCAGCCGTGTGACTGACATCAGGGGTTTGCTGTTTACAGGAAACCTGAATGATATTTTCCCAAGCAGGGACTTTTTAAAAACAAGGTAGAAGATTAACTCCTGACTGAACTTTCTGACAATGTCACCATTCTTCCCTCCTGGCGAGATGGGCATGCTTCCAGACCCATGCCTGCCCCACTCCCTGTTCTAGTGGCTCTGGTAGGAAATGCCAGAGGAGGAGGAGGAGGAGGAAGAGGAGGTTTGCATTTCCTTTTTGTCTGGCAACTGCCAAGATGAGTCGACTCAAGCAGCCTTTGCCCAGAAAGGCCTTTGGTCAGTAATGGCTTAAATATTCCATGGCACAGCTTCCGAGTGGTGCAAACAGGCTGTTTTAATCACGGCTCCTTTCCCTGCTGGGGCAGCAACAGACCAAGCAAACCGTGGATAAAAAGGAAATTCAGGATTCAGCCCTAGGAGAACAGCTCCAGCTGCAGAACGTATGTGCTGATTCAAAGAGGACATGAAACTCAATATTTATTTTCATGAGTTCTGCTCCGAGATTTTGGTTTATTTGGACCTAAAAATCAATCGAGGATGTAAATTCCTCACAAGGTTTACAGACATCAGCTACAGCATGGATTTCAGTAGGAAAGGGCTCTGCTGTTGTTTGGCAGCAGATACCAAGGCTCAGGAACAGGTCAGGAATGTGAGCCTTTATTGTGTGCACTGGGGTGTCACGTCAAGGACAGTCAGCCCTCGCCTGGCACAGTCACAGTGGTCACATGACAAAGAGATGGTGCCATCTTGTTCAGAACCGAAGCACCAAACAGAATAAAGCAGAGAAACGAGCGTTTGCTGAAACAACCCCCATTATTTCCATGCTTTTTCTAATGTAAATGACAGATAAATCCAAGACGGCAATGGCTAAGCCCTGTACAAATTCCCTGTACAGCACTGGCAAAGGAAGGAGCAGCTCCCAGAGGCAACTGACCGAGGTTTGCACAGCAGCCTCCGGGTTCTGCTTTGGGACTCTCTGGATCTTTTGGGGACAAGGTCCAGGACTACTGATGAACACCTGTGAAGCTCTGAGGAACCTGAGGGTGCTACTGTTACTGAGCCACCAAGCCAGGGGCCTGAAGGAACCCCAGCAGCTTCAAAGGAGCATCACCAGCTGCACCTCAACTTAGGCAGAGCCAAGCACCCACTCAGCAGCACCTGGGCAAAGTCTATATAAGAGGCAGCTGAGGCAGCAGCACCTTCTGCCAGAGCTGCTGTGGAACTGAGCTGCTGTGAATGGGGGCTCTGGCAGCCCTGCTCCAGTAAAACCAGTCTCAGGCATGGTGGTGCCACACCATGGGGCCATTCCCCCTGCAGGGAGTGCCCAAGGCCTTGGTCCTGCAGAAGGTTTGGTTGTCTTGGAGCAGTTGTGGTGCCGAGTGAAGGAGTTTTAGGAGGAAGTGAGCAAGCGGCACAACATCAGAGTTTTATGGCAGATGGACAGGATTTTCTTTGGGACTCGTCAGCTTGGAGAGCCTCAGCCCCATCTGCAAGAGGGAAGCAGACAGCGCCCACCTCTGCCATCAAGGTAAGTGAAGTGTCTGGGGACAAGGGGAAGGGTGGAAGCAGCTGACTCCTGGCACTAAAAGGAAAGCTTCTGCCCCACCTCCAGGTTTATAACTACAAAATAGGTTCAAAGGATGTGGGATGAGACAACAGGAAGGCATCAAAAAAATAACAACAAATGATGCCTAAGTGGGGTCACTTTCAGCATTTGCATGTAAGCATGGATGCATCTATGAGGTTCCATAATGGAGAGCACCCCTTCTGGCAGGTAAGCACACTGGGGTGCTTCCCTGGGGTGTGTGTATGCTTATGAACACAGTGTGGGGAGCTAGCGTGGAGCGGTGTGTGCAGGTGAAAGAACACAGAGATGTGGTGGCATGGCTCCCATGACCTGGGAGCGCTGCAGTGGAGGGGTACAAGCTCTGTTGTAAGGAGGAGATGCTGGTGCCTTGGTCCCCGTGGGGGACTCCCAGTGACTGTGACGTGTGCAGGCAGAACAACGTGGCAGAGCATAGGGAAGCCAGGAGGACCCTGGATAGAGGGAGGGGTTCCACTGGACCTCACACCCTCCTCCAAGGAGGGCTTTGCTGGGATGTGTGAGTGTCAGAGGCTGCCTTGGCTGCAGTGACCATGGGACAGCAGAGGCAGCTGGGGACGAGGTTAGACAAAAGCCAAATTGCGTCTCGCAAGCCATGGGAGAGCCTAAGGGGCCCGAGTACTCGGGTAGCAAGAGGAAGGCCAAGGACAATCTGGGCAGGCTCCTGGCTGGAAGTAGGGTCTGGATAAGCAGACAGTGAGGTGGATTGAAAAGTGGCTGAATGACTGTGTCCAGAGGGTGGTGATCAGTGACATTTCTTTACTGTGAGGGTGACAGAGCTTTGGCTGGCTTGCTCAGAGAGGCTGTGGAGTTTCCATCCTTGGAGACACTGAAAAGGCTCCATGTTTGGACGTGGTATGGAGCAACTGGTCTTAGGTGGCCCTGCTTGAGCAGGGGCCTCGGACGAGGTGACCTTCAGAGGTACTTTCCAGCCTCGAGCACTCTGGGATCTCAAGGGCCAAAGGCTCAAAGCAGCCCGGATCTAAGGGCCCAGAGCAGCTTGTCTGTTCTTCAGGCAGCAGGAAGGCTTTCAAATTAAAAGAAAAAGGGGCAAACCAAACCTGGCATTATGTAATGTCTCACTGGTAGTCTTCTAAAAGCAACACATGCAGAGCGTGATTCACTTCTCCCACCACCAATGTAACTTGGTATAAATCAACAGTAACTTGAAGGAAGTCACTCTAAGGAAAACCAAGCTCACAAAGTATGAGGGAGAGCAGTAATTTCATGAAATAGGGCCAGAGGCTTTCAAGCTCATAAAAACTAACTCTCTACAGGCAAGGGCCAACAGGCATTCGGAATTTAAAGCATCATGCACCACCTTTTGAGTAATATAATCCCCTGAAACCAAATAAATACAATGCCTCTGTGGGCAAAAACACAGAGACAGGATTCAGCAGTACCTCTTTTTGTCTTTCGGCAGTAGTCAGTCATTAACATCAATGAACAGCAATAAAACCAAACAAGTTTATACCCAGTTCAACACCCACATCCAAAAAATGTCTGACTACAATGGCTTGATTCCTCTTGACAACAACAAAAGAGAATTTTGTCTGAAAGCATAAGTGTTCACCAAGGCCAGTATTTTGCGTTGTAGATTCTGATTGGCTTCAGGATAAATTAGTGATTACAGCTAATATCAGGATACAGTGTGAGGCAGTAAAAAGAGATAATTATGAGGAAATGAGGAATTATCTGCTGTTGAAACAATAGATCAATTATGAGGTACAGCACAGTAGCTGCAGAGCAGCATTCTTGTGCTCTGAGGGTACTGCCTCCCCTTTCTCATCAACCAAAGAGAACCCACAGTTATAAAGCTTAATTATCCTCCAGGAGCTCGAGCTTGCTGACTAATTAGCTTCTTGTTGAGACAATACAGAAAAGGATGTAATTCCAATTGTCCGCAAAAATAGCACGGCACAGTCCTGGCTCTTCCCTGTGTGTTCATCTCTCCTGTCCGACGAGAGCCTAGATATACCCACAGTTCTGAACAACCTAAAACCAGTCCTGAGCCTAAAATAAAATAAACTCAGACATGGGAGCTCTGCGAGGTGGGGGTACAGATAAAAGGGAAGGAAGCAGAGTGTCTGAGGCAGGCTGGAATAGCAGCTGGAGTGCTCCTGCTGCTGCCTCCACCGCTGAGTTGCGCGCATCCCCCTTCGATCCTGTCACTGCACACACGGACACACTTGCAGGGCTCTCACAAATGGGGACTAAGCTGAGTTTGATGGTTCAGTTGCATGGCTGCAGTTAGGAGCATGTCAACCCCAAGATTTACAGTCAAAATTATTTAAAAGGGTAAAGGTTGAAGTTTTTAGGAGCCAAGTTCTTGTCCAACAGACCACCATAGTCAAGTCACCCCGGCCAAGAAACAGGATCTTGCTGTGTGCAGTGAAAAACCACCAGAAAGGCACAAAAGCCTCTGGCATGTGGGTTCATCCAGCAGCTCCCATCATCCCGGTAAAGATGTTTGGTGTCTGGGCTGATGAGCAATATGGAGTATCTGCAGTAACATGCTATTTATGAGTGAGCTTTTAGAGGAGTTTATGGCGCAGCAAGTTAACCACTGCGGTTAATAAATGAGTGTTGATAATATTTGCAGTCAGCAAACGCACAGGAAGGGAAAATGTCAGACCACATCTGCTTCATACAGAGACTGGATGCACCTGAGATCTCCTTCCACCTCAGCGACTTCCCTGTGCTTTTCTGGCTTTTGGAAATAGCTACTATTGCGCTGTATTCTCAAAGAAACTATTCTCAGTGAAGCAGAATCCCCCTTGAAATCCACCTCCTTGATGACCAGCCTGGCTTTCCTGCTCCTTCATTGGAGTATGCTGGTGAGCAGTTCTTTGGCCAGGACCTCCTAGGGCCCCACAAAGTCATAGCAAAGGAAAAAAGGCATATACAGGCAGGTTCCTGGGCAAGTTAGCTCTGGGTGCACATTAAACCTCTTGCAGGGGAGGAATTCAGATCCCACAGCCATCTTTCACTCCATCTGGAGATGCAGGTCTTCTTCACTCACAGTTTGGTCCATGCTCAGGTAATCGAGTCCTAAGGGTTATCATTTGGCAGTCAAAATATGATGTCTAGTTTTCCTGAGGCCACTGGTCCTGCCTGACCTTTTTAAAATCTCTCAGTGTAAAATAAACTGCAGATGTTTTATCTATCCCTTCCATCACCCAGTTCAAATGGATCATTTACATCAGCGTGATGCTGAACCTTATTTCCTAAATATAAAATGTACCTCGTAAAAACACAAAGATTAGACCTGTGAATATAAATGTTCCCAAAAAGCCAGTTCAGCATGAGGTCAAGACTAATTACTTTAACCAATGGATGGCTGCAGGTGTGCAAGGGAAAGCATCTTCCAGCAGGCCCCGAGGGAAGGCACCTTCCACCACAGGGACGCTGCTGGAGGTCTCATTTCAGTCCGTGCATGAGGAACACTAAGAGGCAGGTGAGCACAGAAAGGCTGAGAATGGAAAATGAAAAGACTGTGATTACAGGGAAGATGCTCAAAGCTTTAAAAAGCTCTAAACACTTGGTCCACCAAAAAGCTTCTCCCAAGGCAGTGACACGAGCAAAGACAGCGGCATTGAACAGCCTCACGCTTGGACTGAGCCCTGATTAACCTGATCAATATATGTACGTGTTACTGGAACCACCCGAAAATAGGAAAACAACTCATTTACCCATGAATGTTGACAGCATCAAAGGGTTACTATAAGATGGAAGACTGGTCTGGAGACAGGGAAACACAGCTGCCAAGAGCCAACAGGAGAGGCGCCGCGCAGTTCCTGCTCCCCGCGGGCTCTCAGCAGCACGGGCTGCAGCCCTGTGACACCCCAAACAGGAACAGTGCCAAGGCCTGGCCCGGCTGGCACCCGGCAAGGAGCACCTTCTGTGGACAGCATCTCGACAGAGCAAGGCTCTCACCGGAGGCACTATCAGTGTTTTTAAGTAGGGTCCCAGACCAAATCAAGTGCAGGACTTGAGAATACAGAACAGACACAGTAAAAGCAGCAGCTAAGATCAGTTCTGCCACATCAAACTGTACCTAAGTTCTACACAGGCTGAAGGATAATTAGAAGTGTGTGTACCTATATACACACACCCCCCCATGTGAAAGTTCAGTTCCTGCTGGGGAGAAGCCAAAAAATCAGCTTCCCACATCCCACGCCAAGGTCTGCAACGGCACTGATGAGAACGAGCCTTCCCCCTGCACTACAAGCCGGCCAAACTACTTGATAACCAAATCTGAATCATTTGCAGGGATCCAAAATCCAACCCTCAAGACAAGGAAAAGATGCCATGATTTGCTTTTTGAGAGACACCCTCACCTTGCCTGACCTGGGCTCCAGGTGCACCTGCAGTGGGGCAGAGGTGGGGGGCACAGCTGCCACCCCTGCAGGCAAAGGGGAGATGCTCCCCTTTCCCAAGTGTGTCATGCACCACTTGCATCTTGCTCAGCTGAAACTTAATTTAATTTAAAAAAATCTCACCCTTCTGTAATAAAAAAGGGCTGTGCCATGTACACGCTGTTGCAGCAAACCACAGAAAGAAATGTCTGGGAGCACACAAAGGCTGGTGCTGAAATAATTTTTAAATTCAAGCTTGAATCAGGCTGCCGTCTAACATCCTTACTTTTAAGAGTGGTAAAATGAGGGATTGTTCTTTTTTCCCCTCCTTCACAGGATCAAAAGGGGAGGATAGGAGAGCAGGTTTTTCTGTGCTCAATGGACAAGTTTTCAGGAGGATTTTTGTCACTCTGCTTTCTACCATGGCTATTTCATTCCTTTCAGTTCACCCCTTTGGAGATGGATTTAGAGAACACAATGCTGCTCTTCCTTCAGGGAAACTTCTTCCATTGCAGACGGGAGAGCAAAGAGGGAAGCAGGGAGAAGAGTGCAGCCCATCTCTGCAAATGAAGTACATGAAGACAAGGGAACAAAACCCAAAACCAGGAGGCCTACAGGGAAGCTGGAGAGAGACTCCTCTTCAGGTACTGTAGTGATAGGACAAGGAGTAATGGGTACAAATTGGAAGAGGGGAAATTCAGGTTAGATATTCGAAAGATTCTTTACTATGAGGGTGGTGAGACACTAGAACAGGTTACCCGTGGGAGGCTGTGGATGCCCCAACCCTGAAAGCATTCCAAGCGGGTCAGATGGGGCTTGGAAGAACCTGGTCACCTGGAGGTGTCCTGCCCATGGCATAGGAGTTGAGACTACGCGACCTTTAAGGTGCATTCCAACCCCTTAACGTTCTGTGATTGTAAATGCCGCGCGTCGCGCTGAGACCAGAGCCACACCTGGGGCACAGATGCGCCGCTGAGCCCCTGCATGGGGCAGGGGGTCACGGCGGAGGGGCGGGATAGGGACCCGCGCCGGCACCGACAGGCACCGCATCCGCACGGGCACACAAAGCACCGCTCGCAGGATGCTTTGAGCGCGTTTATTTCGCGCGTGTGTAATTACAGCGTTTGTAATTACGGCGTTGCACAGCGATGCCGTGCGCACACCGCGCACGCCCCCCACACCCCCGATCCCCCCCGTGCCCTCCCGGCTCTCACCTCCCCTGCGCGGCGGCGGGGTGCCCGGCGGGGCCCGGCCATCAGCAC
>WEIT01011398.1:0-113853 GCA_013389985.1 Dryoscopus gambensis
TGGGGCTGCAGGCAGTTGTGTTGATGGATACCAGAGGCTCTGGAGGATGTGTGGCGGGGGGAGCGGCATGGCTGGGGGGATGTACAGGGAGTGTTTCCCCCTTGCGATAACTAATCTGAGCTGCTCTTTCCCTCCCTCGCTCTGCTTTCTGTTCTCCTTCCCTTCCCAGGAATGCAGTCCTGGGTAGTCCTTCACACCGTGCTGGTGTCCTCTTCTCATCCCAACTCTGCTGTGCCTCCCCCAGCCATCCCATTCTCTGGCTGATGTACTGCTTGCTTCCCCCAAGGCACTGGCTCTCACTTCTGTATTCTTGCCTTTATTTATTTTCTTATATCATCTTTATTTTTATCAGTGGTCAGCCTGTGGGTAGGTCAGGACTCCTCGCTCACGTTTTCTCCCACTGACGTGGTTGTGCTCAGGTATTAGTAGCCAGATCCCTTATGTCCTCAGTGTGGTTAAAGAGCAAAAATATCCCATTGGAGACAAAAATAATTCCTGTAAATAGGAGACAGAGGGTGGTTTTTCTGTATTTTGAGCTGACTTGTTCTCAGCCGATGTGTTTGGTTATGACTTCTTTCAAACAAGCAAAGCCATGCTTGGAGACCTTGGAGGTGGCTGGCCCGTGGTCTGGTGGCATCAGATTGGTGGGAGCCAAATTCCTGTATGACCCATGGAGAAGCTCTGCTCCAAGGGTAGAAGTGAGCTAGTGGTGTTTGGTGCTGTGTTGGTGCTGTGTCTCCGTGGAATGTGATCCACCAGCCCTGGACATCTCTGTCCTGACCTGTGTGTGGCAGGGGGCTGGTGTCTCGTGGCTGGTGGTAGGTTGTGGTGTCCGTGGTGGGTGAGGAGATGGCTCTCCAGCAGCACAGGGGAATAGTGTTGGATCTGCTGGCAAAGCAAAGCTCTCGAGAAGCCCAGAGGTTTTCCTCAGAGAGGGAAAGCAAGTTGAGCTGGCTTGTGTCCTCGCCATATCCACTGCTTTTTTATACAAGTTGTTCCTATAATACCAGACCTGAGAGTTTTTCCAGATTTTGGCCCAATCCTGGTGATTTGCCCAAACTCTGGTAGCACCTCAGGGTCTCCAAGAGCCACTGGATGTTGAGTGATGATACTTGGTGGGTGGTGGATCAAGGTTCTGCAAGGCTGGAGGCTGGGAAACCCACAAGGCTCTTCTGCAGCAGGAACAGACTCAGTTTCTCCCTCCCAACTCCACACCAAAAACATGGGGAAAAGATTTCCCCAGGCTGGAAAAATATTAGCATCATTCCCTACTCCAGCCCTCTGTGCTGTGGGACCTTGTCTGGTTTAAGGGACCTCTTGGCGGATTGACACTTCATTCCAAAATTGCGGACAGGCCGGGAATGTTTCACTATGCCTCTGATCCCCGCTGGTATCTGCTCGACGGGGAAGAAGCACCTTGTCCAAATCCGGAGATATTTGCCCCCCGAAGTGGCTCCCCACCGCTCTCCCCCCGCCCATGTAAACAGGATCCTGTGCTGTTTCTCTGCCAGAGCCCTGCCTGTGTTTTCCCGTTCCCCCTACTTCCACCTCCCTCCCCTACGGAGTTTATAACCTCCTGTGAAATGCCTTTATTTACAAATTGGCATCCTATTATAATCTGAAATTGAGACATCTTCCTGTGGAACTAGGATTGTATATTTGTCCCAGGGATAAACAATTGCTTGGGAATTTTTTTTTCTTTAAGTCACTTATTTTTGGTTTATTTTTGCGCTTACGTCGTTTTAATATTTTTTAATTTGCTTTGAGCATCGCAGGGCGTTGCACCCTTTCCTTCCCAGCCTCGCTGGGAGACATGACCCCCTGCTCCTTGCTTACCTAAAAACCACGGTCCTGTCCTGGAAAGGACAAGGTTATCAGGGGTTAACGCCAGGATGACAGCACTGGAGCCTCTGGAGCAGAGCAGGCTGCCTGCCAGACTAGGAGCCTCCCGGCTCGCCTCGCACATCATCTGACCGTGGCCGACTGGGAGGAGGGAGCTGGTGCTTGGCACTGACCCCGGGCTCTTGGCTTGGCCACACGCTCTGGTTCCTTCAAGCCCCATGAGGGCTTTTTTTTTCTTTTTTAAGGGGGTTCTCACCCTGTGGGGACCCCCCTGGGACACAGCTGGGATCCTCCTCCCAGCTCCAGGCGTTTTGCCGATTAAAATCCTTCCAAAGCAAGTAGAATCCATTTAATAATTACTTTTAAGTGCTCTACAGCCTCTTGAGCCTTTCCTAGATACTCTTCTACAATGTGTTTTAAAAAAGAAATGATAGCAGAGGTGCTGCCCCCATTAGATAGTTTCAATCCATACCCATACAGCTTCATTAAACCCATTTTTCCAGATGCCAGTAGATTTTCCCAGCCAAACGGTGCCTTTGGAACAGCTGATGATAAAATGCAGGAGACCCCAGAACCAGCAAGTCCATCATAGTGGGCATGATGGTGGGAACAGTGACGGGCGACCATGATGGGACCACCTGTGTCTTAATCCCACAGCCTGGCTCTTTTTAGGGAAGAACGAGGCTAGAAAGGTGAATTTTGGAAGTTGGGTGTCGGTTCAAACCGTGCTCTGCTTGCAGTAGCTGCCCCGATGAGCGCCGGCAACTTGATCACTGGGGACATTTAAAACTCGATGGGACAAAAACACTTGTAGAGGAGCAGCCCCGGGCTGGCAGGGATGTGGGCTGCATCGTTTCCATCCCTGCTGTCTGCCAGTGGGTATCACTTACACTAAAGGAACCAGTAACATTAGCCACATGCATTTCCCCACCACGGGCATGGGGGGATGCCTGTTTCCAGCCACGGTGGCCAACACTGTAAACCTCCCTGCTTGCTCACAACGGGGTGCAGCCCCTTTTGGGGTGCCCGGGAGGAAATTGTGTGTAGGGACCCCAGCCCCAGCTGTGCTCCAGCAGGGTGACGGGCTGGGCGGCGGGTGGGTGCCAGCCCCACTGCCGTCCCCCGCCGGCGTGAATGACCCACGCCGCAGCCTGGCCGCCTGCCTACTGTCACAAAGGAGCTTCCTTCCCAGTTTATTTTCAGCGCTGGGATATTATTAACTGCTGAGGCACAGTCTCTGTTCTAACCACCCTCGCTTTTTGCCTAAATCGCTTTGTTTTCGCCCGCCGTCGGCGTGCCGGGGCCGCTGGCGTAGCCGTGGTGCCGCTGGGGTACCGGCTGCGTCACGGCTGCTCTTGAGGAACAGAGGGCACGGAGGAGCCTGATCCTGCACGGGGCTGAGGGCAGGCAAGGGAAGGAGCTCGGCGGCTCACAGCATTTCCGCCTGCTGTCTTTGGATTAGCCCCTGGGTTTTCTGGTTTTTTTTTTTTTTTTTCCCCTCTTCTTCAACTTCTTTTAATAAAAGCAACATCTTGGGTGTTGCTGTCTGCCTTTTTCTCTGCAAGTTATTTTACTTTGTTTTATTCTTTTTTTTTTTTCCTTTTTCCTTCCATTTTCTTTTTCTGTTTTCACTCTTTTTTCTTCAGTTTTCCTTCTTCTTTTTCTTCTTTTTCTCCTTCTCCTTTTACTCCTCCTTCTTATTTTTCTACTTCTTCTTTGCTTTTTCTTCTTTTTTTCCTCCTTCTCCTCCTTCTTTTTCTCCTCCTTCTCCTTCTTCCTCCTTCTTTTTCTCCTTTTTCTATTTTCCTTCTTCTTCTTCTACTTGTTTTCTTTCTTCTTCCTGTTTTCCATCTCCTTGTTTTCCTTCTTCTTTTCCTTCTTAATGCAAGAAAAGAGCTTTTCTGGGCAAGCATTGCAGGGATTTTCCATCCCCATCCAGGGGAGGGCGGGGGCTTGGATTCCCTGTGCACAGACCTGCTGCCACCCTTGGGGGGGTCTTTGCCCATGGGCTGAAATCATCACTTCCAAAAAGCTTTTCCCAGGGTGTTTTGTGCTGCTGGGGATGTGATCTGGTGTTTGCTAACAGACAGCCCTTTTCTCTCCTTTCTTTTTTATTTTTCCCCTGGTTTTCTTTCCCTCTCCTCTTTTGGGTTGCCATTTAAATGCGTGATGATAACTTTCACCCTGTTAATTAACAGGAAACATTGGGACAAGACAGGAAATTACATCAGTCTTTTATGAGGAAAGAGCCAAGAAAAAAAATGCAAGAAAACATAGTTATTAGTGAAAGGAAAGAAAGTGCCAGGGGAGGGAAAAGAAAGAAAAGGAGAAAAAAGGAGGAAAAAACATAATCTCGTAGGCCCTGCTTTTCTGAGAGAGGCTGCTCCAGTATTTGATTTTATTTTTATTATGTTGAAAAATATTTGACTAGCAGGGTCACCTTTGCTTGAGCGCGACAGTCCAGCTTCCCAAGGAATTTTTTTTTTTTTTAAGTTTTCATGCTTTTTCTCAGCTTCCTTCCCCAAACTGTGAGGCCTAGGAAGCTCTTGGCCGGGAGACTAATTTTGGTTTGGCTGCTCAGCCCTTCAAATTGGTCCCCACCCAGTGTCATTATCTTGGTTTTAACTTGCAAGGGGAAAAAAAAACCACCCTGTAAGAGCTGGCTCAGCCCTTCTCTACCCTTTTAACCTCACTACATAAAAAACCTACTGGCTTCAGCCTCCCTGGTTGGGTTGTGCTGGCAGCGCTGAAGCACCGTGGGCTGGTGGCAGGAGGTCCTGGTGATGCTCTTGGTGATGCTTCTCTCTGTGTGATGACCTGTACCTGGCACTGTGGTCCTTCCTCATCCTCCCTCAGCCATCAAATGGGATCCTGGGGCACTGGGGTTTGGTGAGCCAGCTTTGGGGTGAAGTCCTGGTGCCCATGGCCTTCCTGGCTTTTCCCTGAGCATGTGGAAAGACAAATTTTGCCATTGAAGTAATAATTCAGAACTGCTCAAGCTCTGAACCCTAGCTGCGAATATGTACCTTATAGGTGTACGTGATAAGTGAGACTGCAGATGGTTAAATACTGAGCAAAATCTATGCAACTTCTGTGTATCGGTTGAATATGTATGGAGATAATTTATTCAATATATAATATAAATATAATTATATACAATATAGTCAACATACAATGTATATATTCTATACGTAGATATGTTGACTAAATTCAACATATTCATTGTATATTGAATACGTTCCATATTTGTATAGAATTCTATATAATATTTACATAGGTTGAAGAGATTTTGTTCATAGAAACCAGAACTGTGTCAATAAGAGGTGACTTTGTGGTGGAGACACTTGGCTGTTGGGAAGGTGGTGGAAGTTCAGATGTCTGTCACTTTTGCAAGTGGTGAAGTTGGCTGTGCATGCCCTGATTTTTGGTGATGGAAGGCTATGGGTTGAGTTTGTTGGTGATGAAAATTACCAGGTGCCACTGCTGAGGAGGAGCCCCCTCCATGGCGGGTGATGCAAAATAATACCAGAGGAGTTGAGTGTCTGTTTGCACACTGGTGTGCAAGGTGAGGTTTTGAGTAGAAAAGCAGGGAAAATGGCTAAATAGTCAAGAAACGAAGCCATGAGATGAGGTCCTGCTGGCCCATGTGGGGTGCTGTCAGTGATCCCGTGGCTGGGCTCTGGCAGCACCTTCCCAGGCAGAGCGGACGGAGTCAATAACTCCATAAAATCATTCTTCAAGCAGGAATCAAGTAACAGGAGTTTTATTTGGAAAAGGAGCTGGGAGCCTGAAGTTACATCACTGCATTTGAACTGATGAATTCATTTTCTTTGGAAGCCAGTCTGAGACTTTTTAGCTCACGATAAGGAACAAACCCATAAATCATAGGCAGAGGCCTGTAGTTTTCCTGTTCTTTGTCACAGCCAAGCATGGAAAATGTATCCTGGGTGTCAAGAGCATGAAGCCTTGGCTCACCTGAGAGTTGCACTGCAGTTATTTTCTGGAGAAGCTGGTGTGGTGCTGGGCTTGCCAAGACCCAGATTCCCTGGGCTTTATCCCTGTGTGAGGATGCTCCTGGGTCTTAGTGATGCCCGAATCCCTCGGGTTTCATCCCCATGGGAGGATGCTGCTGGCTGTTGGTGATGCCATCCTGGTCATGGCAGGCCCCCACTTGGGACGTGGCTCTGCTGTTGCCACCAGCAGTGGGGTGAGATGAGCCACGAGAAGCTTTTGGGTTTTTCTTTTACCCAGGTGCTGCCGACCTGCCCCGAGTTATAGCCTGGGGCAAACCTCTGCTGGCCTCTGTCTGCAAGAAGGGGGTGCCAGCTCCGACAGAGCGCCGGGAGGGTTAATTACTTAATGAATATAATATTCTCTATAATTGCTACGCATTATTAATCCAGAGCAAAGTGAGAGGCGAGGGGAGGGGTGTGTGTACATGGCCAGGCTTGTGAACTCCTTCCCAACGCCATCCATCCTGTCTGTCCATCCCTTGATTGTCCCCTGCCCGGGCCAGGGCTGGTGCTGTCCGTGTGTCCGTCCGTCCGTCCATCCCTGGGCGGTGACCCTGCCCGTATGCCAGCGTGCTCTGCCGCCTGCTCTTAGGAATAGGCGTGATTAGATTATGAAGGCAGACAGAAGTAATGATTAACTTTTTCAGTCTGCCTGCTGTCTCCAGTCTGGCGCTGGGTGTTTTTTTTTCCCCCTAAGTAGGCCCTGGCCCCGCGTCGACAGGGTATTAGGTTGTAAAGAAAGCCAGGAGGAATGAAGGCAAGGGAGGGAGGGGAAAGGGGAGGGAGGGAGCCTTTTCCATCGGATCCGGGACTGGAATTTATTGGCAGGAATGCAGTAAATGCTCCAAATGCCAGCCCAGCTAAACAGTTTTCATAATTGTTACGGAGCGGGGCATGATGAACGTGAAAAGGACTTTTGTTCCTACTCTGCTTTTTCCATGGGTTTACATCCCTGTGAGGGAGATGCTGCTCTGGGAAAAGTTGCTGGGGGAAGTGGGCATTTTTGGTTTTTTTTTGGTGTGGGGAGGAACATATATTTGTGTCTGTTTTCGGTCTTTAGGGGAGAATTCTGTGTCAGTGTGCTGCAGGGAGCGGGGTGGGGTTTTTTTCAGTATTGGAGTGAGAACAGCAGTGATGCTGTGTCGTGGATGTGTGTGTGTGTGTGTGCATGTGCAGGGGGGGAAAAAGATCCGAGCGCACATCTGTGTATTAGCTATCCATTTGGAAATCCTAGACTGCTCTACTTCAGTGTTTATTAAGGTCTTAACAAAGTTTTTAATGTGTAACCACATAGCTACGTGTTGTCAGTGCAGAGCTGTGGCTTCCCTGGGGGCTGCAGCCCTGCCCTCCCCAGGGCACCCCTGGGTACTGAAGGACCTCCCCTGCAACAGTGAAGCTTTATGTTTCATTGCAAAAGCTTTTTGAGGTCATCCTCTAAACCCCAGCTGGGTGACTGCATTGAGGGGGGCTGTGACCCCCTGGCTGGCACAACCCAGTGGCCTCTGGTGGCTTCAGCATCTGCAGCGTGATTTATCCCAGAAAGGTGATGGGGAGGATGCTGCCACAGAAACCTCCAGCACAGCCCAAGCCAGGAGAGAGATTCTTGGCAAGCTCATCCTCACGTCTGATTTGCATCGCAGTAAGTCAGGAGCCCTTTGTGTGCTGGTTTCTCTTTCTCAGAAGGTTTCTGGTTGAGATCTGGGTTGGGTATGGGTGGGGAAGGGGTGTGTCCTGGTAGCTGCTGAGGCTGAAGCATGGAGGTGGTTGCTCCTCTGTGGGAGCTGGGGCTGGTACCAGCCCTGAGTCACTTGGGGCTCCCAGGGCAGCATCTCATGAGTGCTGGCTGTGTTTTCCAGATAAGTCTGTTGGCTGATTTGTTACAAAAGTGAGATTATTCCAGGTTGCCCTCCAGGAAGGGGAGAAGGTTGGAGAGTGCATGGGGCAATGGAGCACCTGCACCACCTCCTAAGCTGGCAAGTCCCCACCAGCACAGAACAGCAATGGGGACACACGCAGCAAAAATAGGATTTCTGGGTGGTTTCCACATGGATCTGCAGGCCCTTGCGCCTCTTTGGATGGCCTGGGAGTCTTAAAAACCACGTGGATTTTGCCAGGGCTGCTCTGGAAGGGTCTCACCTCTTGCAGCATCCCTTTGTCCCACCCAACCGTCGAGTTGGAGCTTGGGGAAGGGATTCCCGTCCTACTGCTTTTTTGAAACGAGAGAAAAGTTTTCCCACACCTTTGAGGGGTGCAGGAGGAGAGGCAGATAAAGAAGGTTCTTTAAATTAAAACTTCAAAAATAATTAGGCTGACTGTATACTAAACAACAGCAAAGAGGCCCATTTACTGTAAATATTATGAATGGATTTGGCTGGCTTCTTCATCCCCACCCTTCCTCTAAGGCTTTTCTCTGAGCTGAGTCGAAATTCGGCCTTCAGACAGCACAGTACTCTATAATTTGCATGGCTGATGAGGCCTGAAGCCTGGTACGGAGGAAACTGGAGTCAGCTGGCTCCTCTAACCACTGGAGACAGGCAGACAGGCATTTTTGGTGTGTGCCTGCATATTTTCCCCCCCGCCCCACCGCCTTGTAGCTCCAGCCTTGCTTGGCTTTTAAAGAGAATGGTTACAAGAAAAGGGTTCTTCTCTTCTAGAGTCGTTTTTAGCCGTGGTAATTGATTAATCACCATAATTAGACAGTAGCAATGACTAATAGGATGTTTATGAATCAAATTTCTGGTTTGTTGGACTCCATGAACTCGGCAGTTTCACTTGGGTTCTTTCTTTGCTGTCCTGCAATGTAGGGGACACAGATCATCCTATGTTTTTAATATATTTTTTAATATTTTTGGACAACGCTCCTGGTCCAGCCTTGGCATCTGCCATAGTGGTGTTTGCTTTTGAGTCTCTGAAGGTCTGCAACAACATGCTTGCAGGGCTTCTTTCTTTCTCACTTTTATGTTCTTGCTGAATTAACCCTCAAAAAGGTCAGGGCTTGGTTCCAGGTTGGGGGAAGGCTGACTCAGGACACCACCAAGCTGGGGTGGGAACCTGAGGGGATGTCCTCAGGGGTGAATCATCTCTACCCACCATCTCACCTGACCTCATTTTTGTCCTGATTTCACAAGGGGGATTCCCAGGCGTGGGGAAGGTGATGGCAGTCTTTGGTTGGGTCACCTAGGGACCAAGCGAAGCCCTCCCGAACTTTCAGGTCACTGTTAATAAAAACCTGAACCAAAGCCCTAGAAAAATGGGGAAATATGAGACTCCTTCCCCTCATATATGGCTTCTGCCATATTTTATCCTGCTTGACCTCATCAGACTCAATCTTAGTAAACATCAGCAAATTGAAATCTTGCGGTGAAACCTGACATTTAATTTCATGCAAGGTTGACTGATTTTGGAAGGAACAAGGAGCCATTTGAGTGATTGATTGGACAACTTGCTAATAAATTAAAAAAGTAATCTTAAGGCTCTTTAGCCTGCATGACTACCGTATATGCTGAGTAATAAGAGCCATCTAATTAGACATAGACACAAATTTATGGTCTAGCCTGTCAATCCGCAGATTAAGGACTGCATAAGTACCTACTGACACGATGGGCTGTAGTGGCTCCTAAAGAGATGTTATGGTCTATCATGTCAATAATCCACAGATTAAAGGCTCCCTAAGTAGGTGTTGACATGACCGACTGTCTCAGCTCTTGGGGGCTCTGGTGCTGGGGAGGTGGAGCGACCCCGAGGGCTCCCCGGACGGTGGCATCCATGCAGTAGGTGAGGGTTTATTTCCTCTGCAAGCAACAGGGGCTTAACACAGGACCGTCCTGGAAATTAGACTTTCAGGAACCACCCCAGCCATCAAAAGCAGGGATGAGGAAGGTGAAGCTGTCTAGCCCTTGTGTGCTGGGAGGTACAAAAGGTTTGGGGCAAACACTGCTATGGGTGGAGCATCTAGGCTGCCCACAAACTTTGTTAAAGGCACAAAGACCTTTTTCTGCAGCAGGATATATCTTTTAATGTGGATTTATCCTTTATTTGGCCTTTTTCCCCCTTTGCTTTTGCTGAATGTACCTGGAAATCTAGCTTTTAGGTATTTTTCTTTGTTTTGGTTTCTTGTTTGTTTGTTTATCTATTTGGTTTTTTGGGGTTTTGTTTTGTTTTGTTCTGTTCTTCCACCCTGTAAGTCACCTGAGAGACTAGAAAGGAAGTAGGATTTCCATTTTGGGTGCCCATTCTTCTGTTTTGATGAGCACACCATGCTCTGTGTTCTCCTCATCTTGATGTAATGCCTTTCATTTCTCAAGTAAGGGGCCGGGGGGATGTTTATCTTGAGATCCAACAAAGTCAGCACTTGCCAGTAACAGAAGGGGCAGAACTGCAACTGGAGAAGTCCTGAGGACCCTCCAGAAGAGCATTTAAAACCCTGTGAAGACCTCTGAGTTTTGTGTCTCCATCTCTTGCATCTCAAAGAGTAGCAGAAGATGAGGGTCACGGTGCTGTCCCGGACACACAAATGCCACTTAAGGTCAGCCAAGAGAGATTATCGGGCGCGAGACATGCTGAGCTTGGTCTCAGCCCTGGCCCCAGCCCGACACGTTGTGCTGACACCAGTCCAGCCAATTTTTTTTTTAAAGCACAAATGCCCTCTGCGTGTGCTGATGGATAAAGGAGGAAGGACTGTAATGTGTTCATCTGCTCCTTGGCAGTGCCCACAGCACTTATTTTCCAGCAGAAGGCTGTCTCCTGGAAAGCCAGGCAGGGTTCTCTCCTGCTCTTTGAGTCCACCAAGGACTTTAAACACAAGGATCTGGAGCTGCTGGAGTGAATCCAGAGGAGGCCATGGAGCTGCTCCCGGGGCTGGAGCCCCTCTGCTCTGCAGCCAGCCTGGGACAGCTGCGGGTGCTCACCTGCACAAGAGAAGGCTCCAGGGACACCTCAGAGCCCCTGGCAGGGCCTCAAGGGGCTCCAGGAGAGCTGCAGAGGGACTTGGGCCAAGGCCTGGAGGGACAGGACACAGGGAATGACTTCCCAGTGCCAGAGGGCAGGGCTGGATGGGATCTTGGGAAGGAATTGCTGTGTGTGAGGGTGGGCAGGCCCTGGCACAGGGTGCCCAGAGCAGCTGTGGCTGCCCCTGGATCCCTGGCAGTGTCCAAGGCCAGGTTGGATGGGGCTTGGAGCACCCTGGGATAGTGGAAGGTGTCCCTGGCCATGGCAGGGGGGGGAATGGGGTGATCTTTTAGGTCCATCCCAACCCAAATCATTCTGTGAGTTTTTGAAAAATCAGGAAACTTTTGTTAGCAGTTCAGGGTAAATGCTAATATGATCAGTATTGTGCCAGGGCTGATGTTTGTTGGGAAATCCAGACCCAGGAATGAGGGAGAGGAGGTGGTGAGATGGTGAGAAGTTTAGGAAGAGCATGAGAAGACACCCAGGATAAATACAGCTCTTTTGAAAAATAAATGTACACGTACATATATTACAAAAGGTGTACATACATCGTTCAGAACACTTCTACTGTTGGATAGTTTAATTTGCCTCTAATCCTGATGTCATTGACAAAAGATCCAATTACAGGCATTTAAAATCCTCATCAGGAAGGCCATTTTATTCCCATTTTCAGCAGTGAGTTGTTATCACAGATACTGGTGATAATTTTGACAGCCCTTGACGTGGTCAGCTGGGAGCAGTCCTGGCGGGTCGGATAGCTCAGTGTGTGCTAAACTTGCTCTTTTTTTTCAAGGTTGGTTGACTACAGGAAAACCTTTAGCTAAAAAAAACCAGAACAAAACCAAAAGATCCCCAGCCTAGCTCCCTTCTACATTCATGAACCTGGCACTGGGACAAGGCTGAGATCTGAAGGACAACAGAGATCTAAAACAACCCCAGGACAGGAGCTGCGCTGTTTTAGTTCATTATTATTATTTTCTAAATTTAATTTTGCTAAAATGCGTTGCTTCTCTGTGAATTAAAAAAAGAGAACTACTTCTTCCCAAATTCCTAGTAAAACTGCTGGAGCTTGGAAAGTAAAAGTATGGATGACATGCTTTCATCAACTTAAAACTCACCATGTGATGGAGAGAAAAGCCACACCAGAAATTCCCTGCCACTTCCAAGCAATGGGAGATGTGAGTCCTTCTGCTGTAGCTTGGAAGAACCAAGTGTGGGACTTGATAAATTTGGGTGTTTCTGTGGTGTGAATGTCCCATACCCACTTTTGTCTCTTGACCTCTTTGGTTTCTGCAGCTGTCAGTTTTTTGGGGTTATTGCTATGGTATCCCACGGCCCAGGATTTCCGTATGGATGAAGCATTTTCAGCAGGAGCAGGATGAGGCCCTGAGCCCACAGACATCGTGTGCACCCCCAGTGTGGAGAAATCCTGACTGTGGTCTTTTGTTGAGCAATTTCAGGCAGGACTTGAAGTTTGTGAGGGTCAAGGCAAGTGGTGGGGAAGCTCACAGCCTTTTGTGCTGACTGGTGTGTTGGGAATTAGCTGGGATGATGCTTTTATGGAGGACAACGGATGCATTGGCAAAATTGGGGCAGCCTCTCAGGAAAATCCAGGACAGTGTAAAAAATATGGAAAAAAAAAAGAGTTTTCGAGTGGGAATGGGATATTGCATAATATGGTTGTGCTGGTGCATCACTGGGGATGAACCATCTGCACCAAAATTACAAAAAATGTTACCCCAGGGGCTTTGGGGTATTGCCTTGATTTCTCCCCTCTATGAGGAGCTAATGTGAATCTGCAGACCTGACTATGAGTGATCAATACAGCTAATTCCCTAAATTCCTGAGGGCAAACTCACTTTATTTTCAGTTGTTTCTATAGTATTATTTTTTCACAATGAGCTTGCACAACGCGCAGTGGGGAGGCTGCCAGAGCCTCAAGGCGGGCTGTAATGGAAACCATGGAAAATCCTAATAACCCGGTGATAGCAGCAAATGGAGGGATCCTTAATAACGAAATAATAGCGTGGATGTTTATAGCATTAAATATTATCATTGTTTGCTGGGATATGGGAACGCTCCCAGTTTGCTGGGAGTTTTCCAGGCATTTAGAAAGGGATGTGTTTGCTCCAAGGAGCTCGTAAAAACGATGCTTTTAACTCAAAACAGGGATCCCGAAGGGTTTGCAGCCGTCTATGGGCTGTCGCACACCAGGATGTGTTGAGGAGGATGTGGCTGTGAATTTCCCTGGGATCTGGGTTTTTGTGTGAGTTTGCAGCAGGCAGAGATGGGAGCTGGATGGTGGGCGCCTGCCGTGACCCCAGGTTGCACAGGGTGAGCCCAGCAGGGTGTTTTTGAGAATAATACCTCTGTTTGCTTCATTTGCACAGATCCGTGATTATTGCCACCAAAAAAAGCCTTTGGGGTAAAAAAAAGAGAAGTCTGTCACTGTAGGAAGCACCTCTTGAGTCACTTTTTCCTTCTCTCCTGCCACCTCCTCTCCTGCCTGAGTGATGCCACTGGCTTTTCCCACCCCTTTTCCGGGCGGATGCCAGAACCAGGGGGGTGGGTGGGAGTAAGGGGGCTCCGCTGGGGTCCCACCAGTCGCGAAAAGCGGCTTCGGTGGCAGCTGGCAGGGAGGCCTGACCCCCTTTATCCGAGCTCAGCCCTTGTATTCTCATGGCTTTTTGACTAGACATGCAGTCAACAGCCAAAGCCCGCAAACGGAAGAGGCTCTGGCATATTTATACTGTGTGCTGGCATCAGCTCCTTAAAAAAAACCCAAACATCCCGGATTACCTAAGATTCGTCCTTGAGGTCTGGTCACCCCATGTCATTCAAAAACCTAGTGGGATTCATTCATGAACTTTCAGCCCTCCATAAAGGTCTGTTCATTCATCGCCAAGGCAGTTTTCTATTTTTTCTTCTTTTTTTTTTTTTAAATTATTGGTAGGTTTGTTTTTTTTTTCTTTTCCTTAAATGCTCTAGCAATTAAATAGCTCTCTGTAATGCAGCAGTTAGCTAGTTGTTACATGATCTTCACTAATGAAAGCACAAGTATCAGGTGAAAAACTCCTTTTTTCCCCCCTGCCACCTCCTGAAAGGGATAATTTTATGTTCAAATTGATAAAAACCTATGGGACTTTCAGCAGGGGTCCAATGGCTCCAAAATTCCCTCAGCTGCTGTAAAACAAAACCCAAAAGGCTCTGAATATCATCAGCAGGCCAGCAGTGAGGAGGGAGGTGGTGGGTGGTCAACAGAGATCCCTCTTTGGATCCAGGAGCATCCTTCCCCTGGATCCAGAAGCAGCCCTCCCAAATTCCTCTCTCTCCCAGGCAAGTGGTGGAAACTCCACCCTGGGGGTGTTTCTTGCCCCTCTGGGTGCACTTTTGTATGGAGGGCACGCCATCTGGGTTTTTGTGGGGAGGTAACCCAAACTGCCCACCCTGCCCCTCCTCAGTCCCAGGTTTCAGCAGGACATAGTTACCCACGGCAAAGTCTTGTGAGGCACCAAAAAAGGGAGGTGGAAGGACAAACTGGGGTGCACCTCCACAGATGCTGTCCCAGGGACACCCCCCAGCATGACCAGAACCTCCATCCCTGGTTTAACCTGGGAACGAGGGTCCTTATTTTGAGGCATACACAGTCAGGCCCATTTTTAGTAGCTGCCTCCAGCAACTGAAGAAATATTTTCCTTGCTGGCATAGAAATGAGGAAATTAAAAGTGTGTGGCTGGGCTTTTTTTTTTTTTCTTTTCTCTTTTTCTTTTTTTTTTTTCCTCCTCTCTTAAAAGCACAGTGCAGGGCTTGAACAAGATGGGAGGAAAATGCCTGCACTGGGAAAATGGGCTTATTAATGGCAAAAAATAGAGAGAACAGCCAGCCAGCATGTTGCCCTGAGGAGGGGGATTTGGGGGAGGGCTGCAGGAAGAGCTTTGAGTTGCTGGGTCACCCACCACCCCAGCTCCAGTAGTTTCTCCCATAGTTCAGGAGATTATTTTGGTAGTGCTCACTAACTTGCATTCACAGATTGATTTTTTTTTTTTTTTAATACTGTTACAGAGATGAATAGTTCCCAGGTCTTAACATGCCTACTGAGGCTGGAAGGAATTACCCGCCAAGCAGCGCCAGGCTGCTTGGGATCCTCTGTCAGGAAAAGGGGCTTTCTCACATTTTCTCCCTCCTCCTGCCTTGCTTTTTCCTCCTACATCATAGCCACGCTGCATGGGGTAACTATGGGAAAGGGAGTTGAGAGAAGGGCTACAGGAATGAATTTCCATGGTTGTTTGAAAGTTTTTAGGCCATTTTTGTTAAAATGTGTGAGATTTTTGTCTCTTGGTGCTTCCCAGGGGTTAGGGTGTCATTTGATGTCCCCATACCATCCGTCACCCAGGCCCTGCAGGCAGAGAAAAGCCCCTTAAACCAGAACAGTCAAGTTCTCATCTGCTCTTGTCCCATGGGGTGACTTTCAATGTGATTTTCTTAGCTGCACCTCATTTTTTGCAGAGTCTGTGCACAGTAGATTGTTATTTATGGAAATTAATCCATTATTTGGTGCGTGAAAATAAGGGGGTTTGGGTGTTTGGTTGTATGAGGATCTCACCCTCTTCTGCTGGCACTGGAGGTCGTCCTGATGTTAGTGTGGGTGAGGGTGACTGTGCCACTGGGGCTGCTGGTGTGTCTGGAGCCACTTTTGAAGGTGGACCTGGTGATTCAGGACCCGTAAATCCAACTAGAACTAGGCACTGAAACAACACATGAGTGCCCCAAACCTGGAAATGTTCTTTTGGAAACTGTGGGTGCGCTGTGGATGTTGATGTATGCATGGAGAGGATTGTGAAGACATGGGCAGGCAAAGTCCTGCCAATTCTACATTGATTTTGGTTCGTATAAATTCCCTTGAATAAATCTCTTCTTTTTTTTTTTTTTCCCCTGTTGTTCTGCAGATTCTCAAGTTCTTCAGGAGCCAGGGGATAGGTCACACTGGTGTGTGGTGGCATACTGGGAAGAGAAGACACGCGTGGGTCGGCTGTACTCTGTCCAAGAGCCCTCCCTGGATATCTTCTATGATCTACCTCAGGGGAATGGTTTCTGCCTCGGACAGCTCAACTCAGACAACAAAAGCCAGCTGGTGCAGAAGGTGCGCAGCAAGATCGGCTACGGCATCCAGCTCACCAAGGAAGTGGACGGCGTGTGGGTGTACAACCGCAGCAGTTACCCCATCTTCATCAAGTCGGCCACACTGGACAACCCCGACTCCAGGACGTTGCTGGTTCACAAAGTGTTCCCAGGGTTTTCCATCAAGGCTTTTGACTACGAGAAGGCGTACACCTTGCAGAGACCCAACGACCACGAGTTCACGCAGCAGCCATGGACCGGATTTACCGTGCAGATCAGCTTTGTGAAAGGCTGGGGCCAGTGCTACACGAGACAGTTCATCAGCAGTTGCCCATGCTGGTTGGAGGTTATTTTCAACAACCGGTGACTGGAGACAGAGTGAACTCATGACATCTATACAACTTTGCTGCTATTACTTCCTTCTGAGTGCTTGCTTTTCATGCAGACTTTTTGTTTTTTGTTTTGTTTCGTTTGTTCACCCTTCTTCGTTTTGAGAAATAGCTTAAGAAAGATTTTTTTTTGTTTGTTTGTTTTTTGTTGTTTTCGCCTTTGGGGTATTTTGATAAATATATCTATTTTTTAAAAGTGTGAATGACCAANTTAGCTGCACCTCATTTTTTGCAGAGTCTGTGCACAGTAGATTGTTATTTATGGAAATTAATCCATTATTTGGTGCGTGAAAATAAGGGGGTTTGGGTGTTTGGTTGTATGAGGATCTCACCCTCTTCTGCTGGCACTGGAGGTCGTCCTGATGTTAGTGTGGGTGAGGGTGACTGTGCCACTGGGGCTGCTGGTGTGTCTGGAGCCACTTTTGAAGGTGGACCTGGTGATTCAGGACCCGTAAATCCAACTAGAACTAGGCACTGAAACAACACATGAGTGCCCCAAACCTGGAAATGTTCTTTTGGAAACTGTGGGTGCGCTGTGGATGTTGATGTATGCATGGAGAGGATTGTGAAGACATGGGCAGGCAAAGTCCTGCCAATTCTACATTGATTTTGGTTCGTATAAATTCCCTTGAATAAATCTCTTCTTTTTTTTTTTTTTTCCCCTGTTGTTCTGCAGATTCTCAAGTTCTTCAGGAGCCAGGGGATAGGTCACACTGGTGTGTGGTGGCATACTGGGAAGAGAAGACACGCGTGGGTCGGCTGTACTCTGTCCAAGAGCCCTCCCTGGATATCTTCTATGATCTACCTCAGGGGAATGGTTTCTGCCTCGGACAGCTCAACTCAGACAACAAAAGCCAGCTGGTGCAGAAGGTGCGCAGCAAGATCGGCTACGGCATCCAGCTCACCAAGGAAGTGGACGGCGTGTGGGTGTACAACCGCAGCAGTTACCCCATCTTCATCAAGTCGGCCACACTGGACAACCCCGACTCCAGGACGTTGCTGGTTCACAAAGTGTTCCCAGGGTTTTCCATCAAGGCTTTTGACTACGAGAAGGCGTACACCTTGCAGAGACCCAACGACCACGAGTTCACGCAGCAGCCATGGACCGGATTTACCGTGCAGATCAGCTTTGTGAAAGGCTGGGGCCAGTGCTACACGAGACAGTTCATCAGCAGTTGCCCATGCTGGTTGGAGGTTATTTTCAACAACCGGTGACTGGAGACAGAGTGAACTCATGACATCTATACAACTTTGCTGCTATTACTTCCTTCTGAGTGCTTGCTTTTCATGCAGACTTTTTGTTTTTTGTTTTGTTTCGTTTGTTCACCCTTCTTCGTTTTGAGAAATAGCTTAAGAAAGATTTTTTTTTGTTTGTTTGTTTTTTGTTGTTTTCGCCTTTGGGGTATTTTGATAAATATATCTATTTTTTAAAAGTGTGAATGACCAATAACTCTCACAAGGCGAGAGAAGGGTGCAGTGGGGATAGATCACATGAGATAATTACTTCACGCCTCTTGAAAGGATTATCCAATGGGGATCGATGGATTTGAAAGCCACTAGCTCTATGTTACAGCTCCTTCTCTTGGACAACACAACAAGGTGACTGTATTTTTGTACGCACCACCTTCCCAGTGACGGTGACACCGAGACCCTTTCCCCAGCAGTGCTAACCCTGCGTTGCCGCTGAAGGATGGTGCAAAACCTTCCCAGACAGGTCTTTTACTGACCTTTTGTGTTTCTCTTGTTGCTGGGTTCATGTCTTGTCACTGTGTTCATTGTTCCACTGCTTTTTCTATGTTTTTTATGATTGTGGATTGATGTAAGGGGAGAAAACAACAGTGGAGGGACTTCGGGCACGGCCCGTGCTTGATCATTTGAGCTGAGATTTGAAGTGACAGAATTCTAAACCTAAAAAAACCAATAAAACAAAACAAAAGAAAAACAAGTGGGAAAAACAAGAGAAAAAGTGTTCACAATAGTTGGTGTGTTGTAACCTGCTTAGATCAGGTTATCCAGGTACCATCTTATCTGGAAATGCAGTTGTGCTTTCATTTCTTCTTGAATTCATACACGAGTATGATACTTTTACACTGTTCTTAGCTCAATGAGCATGTTTAGACCTTAACATAAGCTATTTTTCTAAATATAAAGGTTTAATTGAACAAGAGAGCATTCTTCTTGGAACTTTAGCATTGTAGTGCTTTGGAAAAACACCCACACAAAAGAAAGGACTCCTTAAAAAACTCTGAGATTTATTAAAGAAAAAAATGTATTTTATGTTATATATAAATATATTATTACTTGTAAATATAAAGACGTTTTATAAGCATCATTATTTATGTATTGTGCAATGTGTATAAACGAGAAAAAAGTAAGAAAGATGCACTTTGCTTTAATATAAATGCAGATAACAAATGCCAAATTAAAAAAAAAAAAAAGAGAACACAAGATTGGTGTTTTTTCTGTGGGTGTTATCATCCAGCTGAATGTTTCTTTTTCTAAAGGAGTCTATGTTCCATTAAAAAATAAAAATGTACACTTGATCCCAAACTGTGCCACGTGGCTTTTTTTTGTGGATGAGGATGGTGTGGATGAGGCAGACTGGAGAGATGCTGCTCTGAGTGAGTGCCATGTGGGGTCAGTGGCAGGAGCACCCCACCAGTCCTGTGTGGGGCCTCTCCGGGGTGGGTAACTCGTGGGTGGCATCGTCCTGAGCCTTGGGCTCTGTTGTCCTGGTTCGGTGCACATGGCTTTTGGGTCCTCAGTTTGGATGCACCCCGCCAGTCCCAGGCTGGAGAGACTGGCTGCACAAAATCTGCTGGGTTGTTTTTGTTGTTGTTCCTATTTCTCTTAACTTCAGCCTGAAAGAACCCCAGTGCTGGAGGCACAGCTCCTGTTTCACCCTGTCCCTGTCTCAGAAGTACTGGGCCAAGCTTGTGCTCTGTGCTGGGACACAGGTGGTCTCCTGTGCCAGCAGGTGAGGAGGAAAATTTGAGGAGGAGGCCAGTCCTTGGGTTTTCCTCACTGTTTCCTGCCCCTTTCATCTCCCATGCCTCTGGAAATAAAGGTGTTTGTTCCTTTTGCCCCCCTCACCCTGCCTTCAGGCATTCCCTGCTCCACACCCTACTTGCACGTGGCAAGTCCCTATAGCTCGTTCCTGCCTTCTGTGGAGCAGGACCTTGGAGTGGAAACCACCAGAGTCCTGGAGACTGAAGAATGTGGACAAGAAGAATGTCCAGATGGGCTTGTAAGCTCCCATCCTACCAAAGTTTCTTCAGCCTCTGCTGTCCTCCAGGGGGTGGGTGGGCATATCAGCAGGTCAGTCTCCGTGCGCATCAGCTCGATGCCATGCCTTCAGTTCAGCACAGATGTGCCCTTCCCAGAGGGATTTACTGACACACGGCATTTGGTTGTCTCCAAATGGACAGTGCCTTCAGCTGGATCCATGGTGCTGAACCCATGAACCAGCTTCAAAATGGCTTTTGAGCATGGGCGAGTTTCAGTTTCCAGGTTTTTTCCTCATCTTCCAGTGGGAATCGGCATGGAAAGCTGAGGCAGGATGGATGCACCCCACCTGTCCTGCTTGATGTGCACTATGACACACCTGCGAGGGCAGGAGTTGAAACAATGTCATCCATGCTGCAATCTGGCTCATGTCCATTCTGAGCCACCAAATGTGAACTATCCAATAATCACAGCATACCTGAGAGGTCTGGTGGCCAAGCTAGCAGTGATGACATGCATCGGAAGCTCAAGGAACACCATCAAAGGCACTGCAGGTGAAGGATGAAGCAGATGACTTCCTCACAAAACCCACTGCTGACTCCTCTTGAGTTTTTGTAGACCTGTGTGAGCAGGTGTGTGTGGGCAGCAGGGACCCAGGGTTAGAAAGAGCACTCCAAATCTAGGTGTGTGACCAGGTACAGGATCATGCTGGGCTTACAGTCAGCTGTCTAAGAATCAAAGAAATCAGAAAAATCATAGAATGATTCGGTTTGCAAGGGAACTTAAACGAGTTCCAACCCCCTGCCACAAGTAGGCACACCTTCCATTACCCCAAGTTGCTCCAAGCCCTGTCCAACCTGGCCTGGATAACTTCCAGGGATGGGGCAGCCACAGCTGGGTGGGTTTTACTCTGGATTAACCAAAAGACAGGGAATATTTGATTCACTTGTACTCCCACCTCCAAGCTGTGCTGCTGGGTATTAACCCAGAAGAGATGATAGCTTTGAACCTGAGGTGTGGCACCAGCTGAGCCACATGGACACACCATAGAACTCTGCATTGCAGAGATGTTTCCATAAGTTTTCACCTTGTTCCATGAGGTACACACTGTATACTGACGGTTAAGGCCCTGAAGCTAAATTGTAGCATGGATGGCTTTGTCCCTTGAATTAAGATCTGATTCTTGTCCCCACTCCTTAGCCCATGACGTGTGACCAAATCATTTAACCTTCCTGTTTTTCAGGACTTCCACTTGTGAGGTACAGAGGTTACAATATCCTGAGAGCTGAAAGCAAGGGATGGGAGTATTGTACCCCTAAACAAACTCTTCACAGCAGCCTTCCAAAATACATCAGGTCACAAAAGTACTCCCAGGGCTGGAGCCCCTCTGCTCTGTAGCCAGCGTGGGACAGCTGCGGCTGATCACCAGCACAAGAGAAGGCTCCAGGGACACCTCAGAGCCCCTGGCACGGCCTCAAGGGGCTCCAGGAGAGCTGCAGAGGGACTGGGGACAAGGCCTGGAGGGACAGGACCCAGGGAATGGCTTCCCAGTGGCAGAGGGCAGGGCTCGATGGGATCTTGGGAAGGAATTGCTGTGTGTGAGGGTGGGCAGGCCCTGGCACAGGGTGCCCAGAGCAGCTGTGGCTGCCCCTGGATCCCTGGCAGTGCCCAAGGCCAGGTTGGGCAGGGCCTGGAGCAGCCTGGGGATAGTGGAAGATGTCCCTGCCCATGGTATAAGGCACTGCCCTGCCCAGAAGGGTGAAACTGGATGAGCTTTAAACTGGTCTGTTGTTCTATGACAATGCAAAGAGGAAAAATAATCCAGCAAAGCCAGTCTGTCTGTGGAGATGTGCCCGTGATGGGTGCAGTGCTGGTGGACTCTGGTATCATAAACCCCCCCTTTACACCTTGCCCTATGTGACTCCCCCAGCCAGGGCTGGGACACACTGAGCTGGCATGACCTTCAGCTGGACATGCCTTTCCAGGTCGAATATTAAATCCTCTGGAGACCTGAAAAGCCTGGCAGATCACTTTATTCTATGAGATCTTTGCTTGCACTCATCTGTCAAAATAAAAGGCCAGGCAATGCTGTTCACAATAAGAAAGCTGAGAAATAATCAGCAAAACTATGGCTTTTCAATACTATGACAGTTTTAACTAAAGTGTTCCAGCCCTCACCTCCTGCTGAGCTAATTTTAGCCCTCATTCAACACACACACACACAAAAAAGAACATGACAGAAGGATGCTGAGCACCAGTTCCTATGTGTCCTCATTCACTCGTTCAGCTCTGGGGCTAGTGGATGTGGGGTGAGTGGGAGGTTAAAATAGAGACTGGAGGTTAAGCAAGGAAGAATTTCCCCCTGTCAAGCGTTTGCCAATGCTGTAATTCCATCTTTAGGGCTCATAAAAGTTGCAGCCACACAACACAAAGTGCTGACCCGGTATAAACCTGAGCAGAAACACATACGAAGGAGCTGTGGACAAGGACAAAGCCAGCTCCTTCCCGAATGAAAATGCTGATGTCCAGCCAGCAGGTCACTCCTGGACATGATGTCCTTCTAGCTTCAAGCCTCCAGCACCTAAATTCAGGCACACCCCAGCTCCATGGATGTCTTCCAGCAGAGCAATGGCGGCCCTGGGACCTCACCTATCATCGTGCTCTGTACAGCTTATCTGTGGATTCCACTCTTCCCTTCTTGGAAATCACCTCAGAGAAATCTCATCTGCTTAAGAGGCTCAGACATGAGGTGGTTGAGACAGTATGAAGTCCAGATTTCCCAGCGGATGGCGGGACATGTCTCCCTCCCCTCCTTCTCAGAAAGGAATTTCTCTGGAAATTTGGGATGACTGAAATCAGTCTGTTCTTGTTAACTGCATTTTTGCTTTGGACCACAACTCCAGAATCAAAAGTGCTGAATCTCCTAATGATACACTGCAACACGGTAAATTACAGCACAGTGGGGCCTTTTTTTCCCAGTGTTGCTGAGCAGTAATTGAAGAGTGCAATAAAGAAGGGCCAAAAGATGCAATTTTTGTCCTAAATCACATGTGAAATATTGTCAAAGTGTCAAGTGCTGGTGTACTGCAAGGGAAGGTGGTAAAATTCCACCCTCTTCAGATCATGGTTTTCCACACAGAAAAACCATTTGCAGGTGGTGCAGAGCAGTGATCCCAGGGTCAGGTGATGCTCAGCATCTGCCTCACTCCCCACCCTCCCCGAGGCATCTGTGGGTTGTCTGCAAGCCCGTGAGGGGAATGGGTCCTTCTGCCCATGCAGCCCTCAGGACAGCGTGGGGTTTGTGGGCTGGCTGCTCCAGACAGTTCAAATCCTTGAATGGAAGAACCCATGAATCCTTGGAAAAGCTGATTCTTTATGCTGATTGGGCTTTCACTGGTGTTAAGCTGCCCCAGTATATTTTACCTCAGCTTGCAAATGGTAGTTTATCTGGGTATTTGACTATTTTTAGCTTATCGATCTATCTATCCATCCGTCCATCCATCCATCCCCTGGTCTGAAAGGCATTGTGGAGGCAAATTAGTGAAAAACTGGCTTAAGAGGAATTAATAAAACACACCCGTACAAGGAAACATCATTTTCTTTGTGTTGTCTACATGCATTTAACAATTCAACCTGGTTTATTGGGCACATGTTGGAGAGAAGATGCCAGGTTGGGGGCACGCCTCTGGTGGTTTAAGGGAGGGGATTAAAATGGGCTGGGACAGCCAGTTGTGAGAAATGCTCAGAGCAAGAAGAGAAGATGGAACTTCTCCCATGTGATTTATCTGTCCAGTAGCATGGACTCACATGGGCTTTTTTGGACCAGGCATTTTTATAGACCTTGCACCAAGAAGCAGTGAGAGGTGATGTGTTGGGGGGTAGACAGCAAAGCCAGGATTGGACCTGAACAACCATGGCTGAACAGACAACTTATGGTTGGGGAGGTCTGTCCCCCACGACCTCATTGTGTCACCAGACTTTGGCAGGAGGCCTGCTCAGCCTTGCACAGAGGAGGCAGAGGAACATTCCCAGCCTCTCCAGCGACTCATTGTACAAATTTTTGTGTGGCTTAAAGATGAAATGAAAAAACTCCCGGAATGCTTGAGAGGCTCTGTTGGCTGTTGTGGTTAATGGGGAAGTTGCTGCTGTGTAATGTTCACCAGCCAAGGTCCCTGTCATCAGCTTCAGTGGAAAAGCCCAGGATGTTTCCTCTTGTCATGCTACTGGATCACCACCATAAACTGCCAAAGTGTTCCTGGTGATGAATTTGACCATCCTCTTGGGGTTTTTTTTTAGACATTCTGGTTTCTGAAAGCCAAGAGGCTCCAGGGCTCACACACTACATCTGGCTGTCAGCTGCACACATGGCTGGACTTGATGATCTTGGAGGTCTTTACCAACCTTGACAGTTCTACGGTTCTGTGATTCTAAATGTCTCCTGAAGCGGGTGACAAGGTTCATCAAGTCTGGGAGTGTGGTGGAAATCTGAGAGCGAATTCAGTTCCCACTTCCAAAACGACAAAGGCTGGGTGGAGGGAGAAGACCTGAATGAGCAGCTGTCCTGCAGCAGAGGCGGCTTGAATTGTGTTGTGACTCATCCTCCTCGAGGGACCCTGTGGTGGGAACAAGGGTGTGCTTTGTCTGGGCTGGGGCATGGTGCTTTGGTGTCTGGGTTTTTGGAATGCTCACCGGATTGGTGAGCAAGGCGAAGCAGTGCTGAGCAGGAGCACAAACCTACTGCAGTGGTTAAGACTCCCTGTGCAGGGGGATGTTGGTGTTTCTGTCTGCAGCCTGTGCGAGCCTGGTGCCATCTGCAATAGTGACATTTACATTGGGGCTGAAGCAAGAGGTTAAGGGTCCCCTTGCACCCTCCACGCACAGCTCAGCCTGTAGGCATCACTGGGAGATTGTGGGGACTCTGAACCCCTTCAGCCAAGTGCCCCTTTGAGCTCAGCTGAGCCTGATGTTGTGGGCAGGTGCTCAAGGCTCTTGGCTCTATTGGAGCAGGGTCAGTGCCGAAGGGAGGGTGATTGAGGCCTGCTGGGTTTCAGACCAGCTCTGAGAGTCAGATCTGGGTGGTTTCATTAGCTTTCAGCGTGGTGAAGTGTTTGCAGCCTTTTTTCGTACCAGACGGGAACAAAGCAGTGCGAGTCAGACGTCGGTGCGGGTGCTGTCGGTTACCAGGGTTACAACACGCATGGGAAAAAGGGAAAAAAAATCCCACATATTGCAAGGAACTAAGTACTAATTTTGCTGTCGAGGCGATACATAGGACTGGCATTACCATGGATGTATTTATATCCTCTGCCCTGTAGCAAATATGTAAGTTATTCTGGGGCATGCCCGTACTCTCGTTTGGAGCTGGACCACCAAAGACCTCCAGGGAGTTGTTGTGTGAGAGCTGAGGGGGGTCTCTTGTTATTCCCTGCAGCTGCCCAGATGAGAATGTCGGCATGAATATGCTTAAAATAGGAAAATACACATTCTAAGCCCAAAGATATCTGTTTTGCACAAGGCATGCTGCAAAGAAAGGAACAGGACAGCTCGGGCTCCCAACCTTCAGCCAGTGAAGGGACATAACTGGGCCCCAGTACCACACCTACCAAAGCTGGTTAGCTCACTTTAGAGCCAATCTCCTGTGGAAAATGGGTCAGAAAACAAAATTTGCTTCTCACAGCAAGGTAAGCCAAGGCTGAGAGGAGGAAAGTGGAAAATGAAGATTATGTAAAAGGGATCCAGTGAAAGAAAGTTGAAACCAGATCTGATGAAGGTGAAAGAAGGGAAACCAACTTCCTGATGGGACCTGGGTGGTGGAATCCTGCAGAGCAGTGGGTGGGCAGGTTGTTAACCTGGGGTGGCTGCAGGAGCCATGGGGGAACACCGGCACAAACCAAACCAAATCCCTGGAGATGGTCCAGCACCACAAAATGCCCTGCTGGAAGTGGTATTTACTCCTTCCCTGGAAGCTCAGGCCCTGTGGTTTGGTTCTTCCAGCCCAGCACGCCATGGGGAAGCTGGGATGAATTTCGTGGTTGGAGAATTTTCTGGTTTTAATAATTGATCAAGAGCGAGTAGTGGGATGGAGAGGCCTCGTGCAGCGATGTGCTGCTTGTGGGCTCACCAGCAGAACCACTTCCAGCCAGCAGACAGCGCAGAGTGGGGCTGGAGGCAGGGAATTGCCTCCATCAGAGGGGCTGTTCAGGGCTTACAGCCTCCACAACCGGGTGGAAGGGTTTGCTTTCATCTCCCTGCCTACAACATCTGCAGCCTGGACTCGTAAAATTTTCAGCGCTACTTTAACCCTTCAGGTTCTTTTTTACTTTTAGGGATTTTTGTGGGGGCAAAAGGCTGCAGTTGAAACATTAAAAAATCCATGCAGCAGCATCCCTAGTTGGAGGAGCTGCCAGCTCTGTCTGCTGCCCATGGAGAGAAGGACAGTGGGACCTCAGCCCACAACTGGGATCATTCCCTGGAGACCTCTAGCCTGAGAGAGACTGCTGGACTGGGACAGCACTGGTGTTTTAGTGTGTATACTATAAAAAGAACTTTTCTTGGGACTTTTTTTTTTTTTGCAGAGATGCATCACCACTCTTGGCAGCAGCAAGGCTCCAGGGTTGGATTGATTTTCAGCACAGTCAAGCTCAATGCTCCTAATCCAAAGCCTTTCAGCTCTTGGAGGTCACACTGAGTTCAGGAGGCAAATTTCTCACCTGGGGCATATTTTTGTTGCAGGAAAACAGATCCCTAGATAGGGACTGGCTTTGTCAGAGGAAACTGATCTCAGATACAGACCTGCTTGTAGCTTGGGAAACTCCAGGGAGATGGAGCCAGAGTGATTTTGGTGTTCAGAGCTCAGCAGCTTCAAATACAGCCATCTCTTTCCAGGGGAGATGAATAGTCCAGTAAAACAACATCAGCTGGAGTAATAAGGGGCACTGGATAATGATAAAACAGAATTTGAGGAATGTCTAAAAGGGATCTTAAAGTGGAGGTGGTCAACATGGAGAGCAGGAAACCACAAGGAACAGCAGCAGGTCTTGGTTATACATTTCTGTCCCAAAGTCTCATCTGCTTTTTGAAGCTCCATGCAAGGTTCCCATTTGAGGACTTTGCTTGGTGTCTCCCAACTGGCTACAAGGGTCTTACAAGCATCTGTGAGCTCCAGGAGTCACATAAGAATAAGAAAGTGGAAAGCACAAGTCTCCAGTCCTCCAAATGCAGGAGAACTTTGACAAGTGCAGGATGAAGACTTGGAATGTGGATAGGTGAGGGGGAAAAAAGGGTTATTAGGAGTTATCGTAACTTTTAAGTCAGCTGAGGATGTGGGTGATTCTTCTTTTTTTTTTTCTTTTGATAGTTGGGTTGGCAGGGCTTGTCTGGGCTCTGTGCCTCCTGCTGGGAGTTGCTGAAGGACAGCCCCAGGTTTGGCATGCCCAGGGGTGTGCAAAAGCTCCTCCATCAGGCACTGAAACATCCAAACCTGAATGATGTGAGAGATTCAGGTGGTCCAAGTAAGATGTGTGAGGCTGAGTGTTGGGGGAGGAGGAATGGGGGATCTTGCACAGAGACAAGGAGCTGTGGTGGAAGTGGATATATCCCCTCACATATCTATCATTTCCTGAAGCAACAAATTTCTGCCCCTCTCTGGTTTTGCTTTAAGCAGTTGTACCTCAGGGTCTGACCCAGAACGCTAAAAGCTGGACTTTAGGCTCGGGTTTTGGTATGTGGCCCATGGGTGTCATCTCTCGCTAATCTCACAGTTACACAGTGGTCCATAGTCTGCAATGGCCTCACTTGGCCACCTCCTCCTGCTGCGGCAGCCTTTCAGGTGCATCCCTGAGCTTGACATGTCACAGAAACTCTCTGCATGACCTTGGGCAAACTGCTTCTGCCTCAGTTTCCCCTTCCTCCCAGTTATCAGCCCCTGTGCCTTTGGTGGCATCTGGAGTGACTTTCCTCCACCAGCAGAATTTGTTTAATTTAGAGGCTGGGGATGGCTTCTTCATTTCCACACCCATTGCCCAAGTGAGTGCTGGAGATGAAAGCTGAAGGAGAGCACACCATGAGGAGGGGAGTTGCAGCTGGGACACGAGTGCTGGTGTTTGCAGCACCTCCATACCAGGAGACATCAAGGAGGACATGGCACCCTCAGCTCCCAGGCAGTGGGGAGCTGAAATGCCCTTCCAGTTCAGGCACGCCTCACACTTTGCTAAAAAAACCCCACTTCTTATTAATCTGCGATTGAAACTGTAATTATGTCATCGCTCTGAACAGCCCCATTGACAAGTTTGGGCACGGGACGAGGCTGAGCTGCTGAGGCCGGCGCGCCGCATGCAGGCCTGGCTGCCTCTCCCGCACCTCTGCGGCCTTGCCCGGCCTGGCGCATCCCGGCCTGGGCCACTGCGTCCTCTGTGCTGGGGACAAAACCCGCGCCGCCGTCCTGGGCAGGCCAAGCTGCTTGTGGTGGATGTGTGGCGCGTGGGCACTGCCCTCCTGTGCTGCTGCTGCTGCTGCAGTTTCGTGGCTGTCCCCACCCTCGTGCCACAAATCTGGGTGGCCGTGCTGGGTGCCCTCACCGAGGTCAGACTCTTCCACTGCATGCCTGAACGGGCATCCCTTTGGGAATGCAGGCCTCAGCTGCTTCTGCAAGGTGTTTAATCCAGACAGCAGCCCCTCAATGCACCCAGAACCTCAGCTGGGTGGTTCCTGGGCCCCAAAAGGGCCTCAGTTTCTGATGCTGCTGGTTTTCTACCTCCCTAAATGCCATGTGGGATGGCTGGTTCTGTCCCTGTGCTGTGCAAAGCCCCAGGAGTCTCTCCCATCCCAGGGAAGCTCAGCTCTTCTCCACTCTGCAATTCTACCAAAAACACTTCTCTCTCCTCAGAATCTTCTACCTCTTCAGGTGCCCCTCATCCCCCAGGAAGCCAGCCCTGCTCCCCCAGCCCCACATGTGCCTCTGTTTGCTCTGAAAATGCTGGTTTCAGCTTTCATTGCTCTCAGATGTTTTTTTGGACCCTATTAAATAGCATTGCAAACGTTGATGTTAATTAAAATTCCTCCTAACCACTCCCTGCTCGCCCTCCTCTTGTAACCCCTCCTTAAAACCTCATTCATTTTTGGGATCTTCCCAAACAGAGACTCTCCAGGCCCAGCTTTTCTCAGGGTTCTTCTCCATGCCACGTCCCTCCTCTGTAAACCAGCTCTGGGGTGCAAAGTGCTGTCTGTTTTTTCTTCATTGCCTTTCTTCATCTTCCTATCATTTTGTCTGTCCTTGCAGCTTAAGCATGAGGAACTTCAAAAGGATTTATCATGTTTAGGCTGGTCTTTGTGCCAGGAATGGTATCAACAGACACACAGATTCTCATGGGAACAAATCTCAAGGCTGGTACATCTCTCTGAAAGACAACATTTTAGGAACTGAGCTCCCACCTGTCCAGCATTGGACCTTGAATATCTGGAGCAATGTCTACTACATCCCCGGGTTTTGCTGTTCGTAATCCCTGCTCCAGGTTTGCCCCACTTTGGATATTTGTTGTCTTTGCTGGAGGAGAAGACATCTTCCCTGCAGGAGGACTGGTCTGAGAAAAATGCCCAAACGAGGTATTTCTTTAAATTTCAAAACACAACCCAGTCACAGAAGCAAAATAAACCAAATTTATAGAAAATGGTGAGAGCACTGAATATAGAGAGGACTGAAAATCAACTAACCCCCTGCTAATTCCAAGCGCAATCCAGACATCCTTAAACTACCTGCAATCGGTGTTTTTCCAGCCTATTCTTAAAAATCTCAAGCGCAGCATTACTATGTTTTTTCAGGCAATTTTTTCCAGGCCTTTTTTATCTGTCTGTCACCCAGGCTGCATCTTCCTTCCTGCAGGTTAAGCCCCCGACTTCTCAGCCCTTCTTTTGTGATAATGAAGGGTTTATTTCCTTTCTCTCTGCGGCTGTGTTTTATGATTTACAATATCCCTTCGTATTTTTTTTTTAACTTTAGACTAAACAGCCCCAGGTCCTTCAAGCTTCCCTTTTGGGATATCTTTTGATTTTCTAAGCACTTTGCACACCATCCTGCAGACTCCCTCTATTACTAGTTTACCACCTTTATTAGTAAGTCACTGTCAAGGGTTCGTTAGACATCACTTATTTGGGTAAATGCTGTTTATTACAACATCTTTTTTCTGCTCATTATTACAGAATGTAATAGCTGTCGTCCAGCCATCTGCCAGCTCTTTATGGCTTTGCAGAGGTGAGGGATGGGTGTGTAAGGGCAGCTATTCTCAGCACCAGACTGCAGTAAGGCCACATGGAGCTTGGTGGGGTGGGGTTGACAAGGACCAGCTCAGTGGTTCCCAACTTCCCAACCATTGCTTGGATGTCTCTGAGGACCCTGTCCCCAAAAAGATACAAAACACCCACCAGGAATTTGGGGTTCCTCTGAGGTCTGCATGGTTTTGGAACCCTGGACTGGTTCAGTTCCAACTCACAGGATCCTGTGGAAATTCAGAGTGAAGTCCCCAGATTTGTGCTGGGCAGGGAGCAGCCTTGCCAGGCATTAAATGAAAATGGGTCAAGTACACCACATTTTTATCCATTCTGAAACGATGGGTTTTTTTCCCACAAAGACATTTTGATAAGGGAAAGCATTTTGTGCTATTTATTGCAATTATCTCTGAGGATACAGTTGACTCTGCTGAAGATAAGGAGGACCTTGGAATTCCAGGAACAGCATTACCAGTGAGATAAGCATCAGCTACAGGTGCAGTGTGGATTTCCCTTTCAGACAGA
The DNA here is from genome assembly GCA_013389985.1 of Dryoscopus gambensis. NCBI lineage: Eukaryota > Metazoa > Chordata > Aves > Passeriformes > Malaconotidae > Dryoscopus > Dryoscopus gambensis. Next base: position 30,320 of record WEIT01011398.1, read on the forward strand.
GGACATCAGACCCCCAGGTAGAGTAAAAATCTCCAGGCCTAGACAAGCATGGCTAGGAATGTTTTTTGCAGTGGAAGACCTGGCCTGGGATCTCTGTGGCAAAGCAGCGAACTGTTGTGCATGAACTGCATGTCTGCTGAGGGTGTTTCAAATGCAAGAACAATGCCACGCTATTATTTTCTGCTTGCAAAGTCTGCACATATTGCAGAGGTTTTGGTCAAAGAGCTCCATTTACTCTCCTGCATTTTTAATTCAGGCCATCTGAGAATAAATTACACATTGAAATACATTTAAATGTGTTTTCATGAGTGTTTAATGATGTCTGCTTCATCAAGGGTGATGATCAGAGAAACAGAGGGTGTTTTGGGTTGGAAAGGACCTTAATACCCTCTCGTTCCACTCCCTGCCATGGGCAGGAACACCTTCCACTATCCCAGGGTGCTCCAAGCCTCGTCCAGTCTGGCCTTGGACACTTCCAGGGATGGGGCACCCATAGCTGCTCTGGGCACCCTGTGCCAGGGCCCCATTGCCCCCACAGACAAGAATTCCTTCCCAGTTTCTGATCTAAATTACAAATGTTCTTGAATCCAGCTTTCTGAAGCTCAGTTTCAAGCCCACTATTGCTTAAAGTGGTGGGAGAAGGTGAGGTGTGCAGGGAATGCACATCACTCGGGAGTCAAGACACCTCCACTGATGATGGGCAAGGTAGGGAGTTTCCCACAAAGCTCTTCTCTCTGGAGCAAGCATGTTGTCTCTGGGAGGGGGTGACCCTCGGGGGAGTTTGGACATCTGTGGTGCTTAGCGGTGTCCTGTGAGCCCACTGCTTGAGAGGGAGAAGATGCTCTAGTGTGAGGGAAATGGAGGGGGAATGTGGGGATTAGAGGTGTGGGGAGCAGCACGAATCTCCCAGTGGGATCTGGGTGGTGTTGTCACTCCTTGTTTCACCTCCTATCTCTTTTTCCTCTCTTTTTCCTCCCTCAGGCCAGGACAAGACCTTTTCTTTCCTAAGTTGCAGACACCTTTGAGATGTGACCCTTAGACCAGGTTGTTTGAGGTGAGCAAAGCCCCTGCCAGCCGATTAATTATTACTCCCAACCTCCTGCTTCTCAGCCTTGGGAAACTGCTCTGCATTGGGTAATTCCTCATTTTTTCTCCACCCCACCTCAAATGGGCAACAGTCAAAATACAACTTGCCCCAGGTTTAAAATAAACCACTTCCTACCAACACTGCAGGCCAGAGACAAGAGCCCCTTTTGAAAAGGGGTCCATGGGTTGAAGTGTGTCCCCAGGGATGTCCCCCATCGGAGGCACAGGTTCAGCGGCACCAGGGCCAGCGGTACTTGGGAGCATTCTGTGGTAATGTTAGTGCCCTGGCAAAGAGACAAGGTGGAGTCCGGCTGTTTCGACACCGAGCACTTCAGCCCTCGGCACGAAATCCATTGGCACCTGTGCCGGGAGACAAGAGGGAGACCTTTGCTCAGCTTCCTGTTAACCATTTAGTTTTAATTAAAGGCATTTGCCAGTCAGCTGCCACTGACCAGCTGGGAGGATAAATGGGTGGTCCCTAACCACCACGTCTCTCCATTTCTGTCGCTAATCTGGTGATTTTTGATATTGCACGGAGGGGAGGAGATGGGTGCAAAGGGGTTTCTTGGGAAAAGAGGAGTGAGATTGTGCTTTTGGGGAGGAAAGGGGGGAACCCCCACCCTGCAGGTGCACAGGGATGAGAACTCAGTGATGCAAAGCCCTGCTTGGTCCTGAATTTGAACCCTCTCCCTGTATACTGTTGTGAATGCCCAGGTTTTGTTGTGCACACCCCAGACGGAGGGTGAATTCATCACCCCAGTCTATCACAAATGCGTCAGTCCCGGTGCCATCCAGCTTTCCAGTGGGCTGGGGACCCCTGGCTGCCTGTGCCATGCTCACCCACCAGTTTCAGGGCTGAAAGTGCTGCTCTGACAGCTTCCCCCCACTGCTGACACCTGTCCCCTGTGAGTCAGGGTGACCAGCCTGCTGGCTGGCCCTTATCTCTTTTCATTGTCTTATCTCCTTCCAGTAGAAATTGGATTGGGACCGGGTGCCCCGGGAGCAAGGCAAGGAGTCGAAGTGGAGCAGCTGATGGAGGCAGCTGATAATGGCACTTCCTGGAGGCAGAGCTCTTGGGCGAAGACTCCTACGAACAGCTCACAGAGATGGCAGAGCTGACATGGGTGACATTAAAAACCCTCTGCAGCGCTGGATTCTTCATCTGCCTGCAAAACAGCCGGTGCTGAGATCCTGTTGGACACCTTGGAGGCCAAAAAGAGCAGTGAGAGACCCTGGGGACCCGGGACGATCCTGTGAGGCTGAGGAGGATGGACAATGCTGGTGGCCAAGCTGCAGTTCACATGACCTGGGAGTGAACAGAACATCTGCATCTGGAGCAGCACAGGGAAGTGATTCACAGCTGAAGATCCAGACTTGCCCTATAAAACCATCCACCCTAAGGTAGTTGCCCGCGGGGTGAGCCTGGTAAATACTCCCGCAGGCAAGCACAGGAATGGTCCCTTGGGAGCGGCGGTGCACACACAGGAGGGGTTCACACCAGGCTGTCCACTGCCATGTGCCGTCATCCCCTGCAGAGCTGGTGGGTTCGCATCCCGCGTGGTGGGTTCAGCTCACGCCAGCAAGACTTTGGGACGATGTGGGGCTGGGGTTTGCATGCACAAGAGTGAGGGACAAAGGCCACCAGCTGTCCTCCAGGGACCCCAGCTGAGCGCCCCGGGTGGAAAGCACGGCGGTGCCCTGCCGTCTGGGCTTCCTTCCAGACTCATCATGGGACTCCCAGCAAATCCCCTGGGGCAATCTGATCTCCTGGACGCCAGGCACCTATCCCTCCCTCTGGCATGGCGGGTTTTCCACGGTTTAAGGTGTCAAAGTTCATTGACAATGGTGGCGGTTCAGGCACACCCACAGCCCATGCCACCCTCCACGGGACAAGGCAGGTCACCCTGCCAGGAGGAAAGAAAACAAGGTGCAATAGGGATAAAGTCACTTTGCACCCGGGTGTAAAACCTTGGTGGGGGGAAAAAAATCACCCCTGTGATACGTCCTACAAAAACCTCGGAAGCTGTAGGGCTGCTGGTAGACATTAGCTGGTTTTATTTCACAGAACAGTCAGAACTGATGATGAAACTCTCTGTCTGAAGCCTCACGGAGACAAATTACAAGTTTCCCAGTAGTCCTTGAATGGCTATCAAATGTGTCATAGTTAGGAGCCAGCCTGGAGGGACTTTTCCTCCAGTAGGTCCTATTCCAGGAAATTAGTCTGCCCTGTGCATTCCCTAGATTTGTCAGTGATCTAGGAGGCATCTTTGTTAAAAAACTAGTGAAGTTCCTACAAACTCTTGAGTAATTTAGGAGGTGAAATAACCATGTGGCAGAAATCTTCTGTCTGTTCTGGGAAGGGATGGTTGGCTCGTTGGGAAACACGGCCGGCCCTGGATGGATGCAGCGCCACTTGTCCCTTTGTGGCTCTGCGACGGGTTCAGTGTGAAACCTCCACGACAACGTCCTTGTGCTGCTGCTTTCACCACCTCCCCTGGCCCAGAGGGGACTGCCGTGTCCCCGCAGCAAGGTGCAGAGCGCTGTACGTGCTCCCTGCAGCACCCACACACCTCTGCACGGGGCCAGCAGCTTGCACAACCCAGGGGGTCAGGGACAGGGAGCACAGCTCTGGCTCATGGGTCCCATAGTGTGTGTCCAGGCAAGCAAACTCTTCTCCACTGTGGGGTGTCCGCATGAAAAATGAAGATTAGGAGAAGTGTCAGCAGTGCTGGAAGGTTGTCTGGAAGCCCAGCTGGTCAGCATGGCTCAATATATGTGAAAAATCCCTTGAAGCACCTCCAGTGCAGACTGCTGTGGTCCTTCTGCACTCCAGATCCACTCCAAGTTTTCCCCTTTGTCTTCCCATACTGGGCTGGGGCAGACCCAGGGCTGAGCTAGGGAAAGGTTTGGTCAGCCCTGCACTACCCCAGCCACAAATACCTGAAATGGATTAAACCCAACCTGAAATGGAATAAGTCCTATGGCAGTATTTGAGCTGCCACATCACCACCTCAGACTGAGAATACCCTGAGAAGAGCCTTTCCAAGCTGAGCAGGCAGTCAAACTACAGTGAACTCACAGAAGGACCGAGTTAAAATAAAATAATCCAGTGCCCCCCACTCGCCTCCCTCCCTGTGAACTCCACTGAACTTTGAAAAACTAAACCCAAACAGGGCCGAGTTCAGCCTCAGTTCAAGTCGTAAAGTTCAACCTACTTCTAATTTTATCCTGACAATTCCCACCAGAAAATAGGCTCCAGCATGGCGCCCTGGGGGTAATCCAGCCCTGGCCCCCACCAGCCCCCCTGGATGTCCCCAAAAACTCCTGTCCACCTGCAGGTGGAACAAGAAGCATGAGGCCAAGTGTCCCAGACACCCCGTGGGAGCATCTCCTCTGGGGTGGCCATGGTGCACCACCATGGGGCTGGCTGTCCCCATCCTTGTCCGGGCAGGGCCACGCCGGGCTGGGACAGGTCTCCAAGGGACGACTGCTTGTTGGACTGGTTTCTTTTTTCCCATTGCTTCCCTTAGGAGAGTCACTTTAATCCAGCAGCGTGGGAGCAATTAGAACCGGAGAAGAGGGTAATTAGGGGAGGAACTGGGAGACAAGGGGCTCGGAGGGGCGGGAAGAACAGGAGGAGATGAGGCTCCCTACAACCTCCTCCGGGCATTTACAGGAGAACATGGGTGGTGGTAATTCCTAGTGGGATTTTGGGATGCAAATCCAGTGCACCCCAGAGAAAATGGAGGTTGTGGACTCCCCATCCCTGGAAGTGTCCCAGGCCAGGTTGGACAGGGCTTGGAGAAACCTGGGATAGTGGAAGGTGACCCTGCCCATGGCAGGGGGTGGGACTGGATAGTCTTTAAGGTCCCTTCCAACCCAAACCATTGTGGGATTCTAGGATTCTAAAGTGCTTGCCGAAAGTGTTAACAAAGGGAGAAAACCCTTGTGCAAGGTTCTGAGGACCTAAGAATGAACTGCGGGGACCCAGGATGGTCACCTGTCCCCAAAAAGGTGGCGACTGGCACAAGGAGAACTCATCTTTCTGAGAAAGAGACATCCTCAGCTGTAAAAAGGGAACTGAAATGGCCAAATGTAGCAGCACAGAGCTGGAAACCTGCTGGCAAACACAGAGGGAGCAAAGGGAAATATAATTTACAGGACAGAGAGTAAACGGAGAAAAAAATGTGTAAAATGAGCTGAAAACCAGAACCTAGGCATCAGCAATGGATTATTTGGGTTTAGCTCCCTTGGGAGAGCAGTGAGCCCCTGCAGCACCCCCTTTAAGTGGTCAGAAAAACAATGGAAATGCAATTTTATATAAAGAATATATGCAGCAGGATGTGTCCATGCAATGATTGTAAGAATTAATTGCAGTCACCACATGCAACACAATCCCTCTCCCAAACACTTCATTGCCCCCCCAAAGCTAAGGCTGCATTTATCTCTAAGAAATCAGCACAAACCCATGGTTTCCAACAAATTTTTTGTGCATTTTTTGTGCTTGAAACGCAGAGCAGAGCAGCCCTGCTCACTGGGGGTTGGTTTCTTACGTGAGTTGTAAAATCCAGCCCTGGGGAGAGAAGTTACCTTTGCTGTAAAACAATCTGCCGACTGGATTTCACAATCTTAGTCGTCTTTCTCTCCCCACAGCAGTATTTTTACAGTGTTTGCCCTCAAACCAGTTTTTCATCAGCCGACATGTGTAATTACCACCAGACAGGTTTTGGATAACCCATCTCCTGGTGCAGTTTTTCCTCCCACTCTAATCTACCCAATCTTCCAGACTTGCTTTGAAAGCTGACCTCTTTTGGACCTCAAAATTTTAAATTATCAAAAAAAGGTCAGTTTAAAATTGCTTTCTGAGCTTGAACTTCGCTAATCCCTGGCAGTGTCCAAGGCCAGGCTGGACAGGGCTTGGAGCAGCGTGGGATAGTGGAAGGTGACCCTGCCCATGGCAGGGGGTGGAATGAGATGACCTTTAAGGTTTCTTCCAGCCCAAGCCACTCTGAGATTCCATGATTCTGTGATCAAGGCAGGGAGTAGTAAATGCTGACCAGGATTTATTTTGGGTTTTAGCCCAGGGAGAAAAAAAAAAAGTGCCAGTGAGAGATAATTTGGCCGTGGTTGACAGATAGGACCTGGGGAAGCCCCAGCTCAGCTGACACCCAACCATGGCTCATAACCCACCTGTGCACGGCACCCTGGCTCTGCACAGGGCACAGGACTCTGTGCCAGGAAAGCCCAGGCTACCGCAGAGCTCTCTGTTGTTAGTTTTAAAGGTAAAAGAGCTCGTTGCCCACCTCCACCCGCAGGAGAACAGCCATAAGGAACTCCTCCCCGGTGCCTGCGTGAAGCAAGAGCAGGTAGGATTTGTCCCTTGGACTGGGAAACCTGGGCACTCCATCTGTACCTCCAAGCACTCCCCAAATGAAAACCAGGCTTAGTGCTGCCTGCAGCAGTGCGGAAATGGTTTTCATAACCACCTACTTGGACTTTGCACGGGTTCTAGATGCCATGGAATCTCATGGACCCCTGTCTTGGCCTGCCCTTGGCAGGGGGATGGAACGAGATGATCTGTAAGGTCCCTTCCAACCCAAATCATCCTGGGATTCTGTGATTCCATGACCTCTCCTGCCCACGTGGACCCTCACTGCAGCCCAGTTCCCTCAGATAGCTGTTCCCACACTTCCACCAGTTGCAGGGATCTGCTCCAAGGCCTGGTTTCTGCTCACAGCTCCACCACCAGCTGCCGTGGGTTCACCAACAGCACTAGTGGGGTCTGCACAGCCCTACCCCATTTTCACAGGATCATTTAGGTTGGAAAAGCCTTCCAAGATCAATCCCCACCTTGTTACCTAGCCAAGAGTGGCATGTCCCGTCCTTCCTTGAACACCTCTAGGTATGAGGACTCCACCATCCCTGGGCAGCCCCTTCCAAGGCCTGACCACTCCTTCCACGGAGAAATTCTTCCTGATGTCCAACTTGAAGTCTTGGCTGCTAGGCCACATGTGTCATGCTTTTGGACATCAAGAATGACATGCGGGGACAGAAATGCTGATGCATTTTCCTGTGGCAGGGGTAGGAGAAGAGGAGCAGAGGCTGATGCAAGACCAGGACCACTCAGCACATGGCAAAGGTGATTTCTCCCGTCAGACTGTTGCCATGTCCTTGCATTGCTTCCCCAAAGTGGCAACTTCTGATGGGAAAGCTCTGTGGGAAGTTACTGAAAAGGTCTGAGCTAATAAAATCCAATTTGTTAAAATGTTATTGCTACAGCAACACAACATACATTGAAACAAAACGCTTTGGTGAAAAACTGGGATGATTTTAGGACAGAACGCAATTCTGAAATCTTGGTGTTTCTCTTGAGAGGGACTTTGCATTCTTTTTACCATTGACTCTGGGGCAGACAAAGCCAAACATCCATTTCTGGGACCATCTGTCCTTGAGACCCCCCACTCACCTGTATCTGCAAGGATAACCACAGTGACCCCTCCAAAAGGTACAGGCAACGTCGACATTCCTGAAAACGTTTAAATCAGTAAATTACAGCCCAAGGATGCAGTATTTCTTGCAGAAATCTTTCTCGAGGAGTTAAGAGAAGTCCTGGGGATCAGGATAGACATCAAGCTAGGCTCAGCAGTCACATTTATGTAGCTGCACAAGTCTCCAGCTTTATAATTGGGGATCCCAGTGTAGGATGCAAAAGGAAGAGGCCACATAGTCTTGTAACGTGCATTATTGTTTTAATATCACTCTGTTTCTGGCATCCCAAGCAATAATCACTTAAGCTACAGTTCAGCTGGCAAACAGAGCACCAATGCAGTTACATTAAGGTTACTTATTTTGTCTTTGTTGCCCATTTTGCCACCAGAAGGAGCATTGAAAAACTCCCCTTAACACCCAGCACAGATGTGGAGCTGCTGGAAGAGGAGAACATCCTGCATCCCAGCTATTTGCAGGTTTGCCATGTTTTAGGGAAGCCAAGCAATCTTACTCTGATCCATGGAGTCTTTATTTGCTGCTGTCTGGGTTTTTGGCAGACATGAGGAATTCACAGAAATATTCCTGCATCTTGAAAGTTTCAGCTCTGTAGTGATGCCCATCCATCTGCTCCAAATCTTGTGTTACTGCAGGTTATTTTCTCATTTAATACATCTTGGTGGTCCCAGGGGCCCCAGGGATCGTCTCTGCTCTGCTCTGGCTTGTCTGCTCCCAGCCCAGCTCCAGTGATGATAAACTCTTCCCAGAGCTGGTCCAGATGCTCAAACCCCTGATTAGGAACAGGCCAAACTCCAGCTCCAGCATACCCCAGAGCTGCAGGGTCTGGCTGCAGGCTGGGGCTCATGTTGGGGATATTTAGGGGTGGATCCTTGGAAAGGGTGGCACATGGTCAGGTATGGTATTTCATAGAATCTCAGAATGGTTTGGGTTAGAAGGGACCCTAAAGACCGCTTTCTTCCACCCCCTGTCACAGCAGGAACACCTTCCACTAGCCCAGGTTGCTCCAAGCCCCATCCAACCCAGCCTTGGACACTTCCAGGGATGGGGCAGCCACAGCTGCTCTGGGCCACCTGTGCCATGGCCCTATCACTCCACAGACAGGAATTTCTTCCCAATATCTGGTCTAAATTACAAATATTCTTGAATCCAGCTTTCTGAAGCTCAGTTTCAAGCCCACCATTGCTTAAAGGTGGGAGAAGATGAGGTGTGCAGGGAATGCACATCACTCGGGAGTCAAGACACCTCCACTGATGATGGGCAAGGTAGGGAGTTTCCTTCTGTCTGGAGCAAGCATGTTGTCTCTGGGAGGGGGTGACCCCGGGGGAGTTTGGACATCTGTGGTGCTTAGCGGTGTCCTGTGAGCCCACTGCTTGAGAGGGAGAAGATGCTCTGGTGTGAGGGAAATGGAGGGGGAATGTGGGGATTAGAGGTGTGGGGAGCAGCACGAATCTCCCAGTGGGACCCAGGTGGTGTTGTCACTCCTTGTTTCACCTCCCATCTTGCTTCTCCCTCTCTGTCCCTCCCTCAGGCCAGGACAAGAGCCAGGCATTTCAGTTAGCCAAAAATAAGTTGCCTTGGGCTGGAGAAGGGTTTTCCAGATGAGACTTCAGAGTAAACCTGCTTTTTCTGAGATTGGATCAGTTGGTCAGAGGATGGTGCTGGTAACACCAATGTTGTGGCTTCTATCCCTGTGTGGGCCATTCACTTCATAGCTGGACTTGATGGCCTTTGTGGGTCCCTTCCACTCAGAATACTCTGTGATTTTGTGATAAACATCTTGAGTGTAATTTTGAAAGACTATTTTTAACGGGCAGCAGTGATTGGTGAGCCCTCGTTGCTGTAGCATTGGGTGGAATGGATGTGATTCAATCCGGGGGGGGGAGGGGTCCTCTAGCAGACCCCCAGGCCCAGCTGAGATAGGACACAAAGAGATGGGAAATTCACTTTGGGCAGAGGATGGGGAGCAGGGGAGCGGGCAGCTGTGGAGGCAGATCAGGAGAGGGGCTCTGTCCCTCATCCATGGAGCTCTGAGCCCTCTGCACCATTCCCATGGCTTTTACCCACCCCCCTGCCAGGAGTGATGGGGACAGGGACCAAGCCCCACAGGCGGAGAAGCAGGATGTGACCTGGCCCCAGGAGCACTGAGCTGTCCCCACAGAGCCCTCCTGAGCTGCACCATGAGGGACATTCTGCTCCCATTGCCCCAGTATTCCTTTCCTTCCGTCCTGAACTAAAGGACGGTCCCTCCCAGAGCAGGAGAAGCGACAGCGCGTACCCACAAAGAGATGGGGAAATGTCAAGCTTTAAACATTTATTACTCAGATGATGCATTTTATAGCATACAGTGGGTCTGGATGTTCTATAAACAAAGACTGAATTGCCACAAAGAGTTATGAGCTCCCTTGTTTTAACAGTCTCTGAAATGCTGAAAATGATGAGTTTGTGATTTCTCTAAGTATGAATATCTAGTCTTTACTCTCCCCAAAACCTCTTTCCTGTTCTTTTTTCAAATTTAAAAAAAAAAATTTAAAGCGCTTACTTTAACAAATATGATTAAATTAAAAATGTCGCTTTTTCAAATGCAAATAAATACATTAAAAAAAAAAAAAGAATTGCTAGCATTAACTCCGTGTTCTGCAGGACACCGCAGCTCCCTTGGCTATGGACAGTGGACTTTGCAACCCTTAGTATTATTTCTTCTGAAAAAATACTGAAAATATCACCAGGACTGCCTAATAGCTACCACCAAGAAGAGCAAAATTAGTGTAAAGCCATAAAATACCCAGCAGGGAAATTAAAAAAAAAAATCATATTTAAGATTTTGAGAGATCTCCAAGTGAGGGGTGTTACAAAAATAAGCATGAAAATAAATCATAAGTTATTCTGACAAGTTTTCTTTCAAAGCCATCAATCATGCCAAGAATAGATACTAATTAATCTCCTTCAGGGGAAGAGGGGAACCAAGCAAATCACTTACTTTTCCTTTTTTTCTCCCCATTTCTGTTTCACCTCCATATACATGAGAGTTCTTCAAACAGCAGTGGAATCCCTCATGGGGAAACCAAACAAGTCACTTTCTGTGTAGCAAAACCCATCAGTTTGGAAATTTTTACCAGGAATGAGGTGAATTAGACTCTGGGGAGCCTGGCAGGGAGTTAGCAATGCTCTGCATCCCAGGGAGATGGGCACAGAGGTGATGCTGCAGCCACTCGCCTCCACACCACCCCGAGGTTTGGCCCCACATGCATTTGGCCCGAGGGGTTTATTTTCCCCTTTGCTGACGTAGTTGTATGGGGACAACACAGTAAAACCCCACACAGATACCTTTACTGAGCAGCAAAGATGGAATCTAGCTGATCTGGGGAGACGTAGCTGGTGGCTTTGCACCTAAAAATACACATTGGAGAATTATGCTCTTTGGCGACCGTTTCTAAAGTAAGTCAAAAAATAGGGAAAAAAAAATAAAAAGGAAAAAAAAAAGGAGAGAGAGAGAGAGGAGAAAACACTCCAGGATCCCCAGGTGCTCTCACTTGAAAAATTCCCCAGCACTGTTCCCCATCCTGCCCATCCAGTGTCCTCATGGTACCTCTTTTCCCAACACAGTACTCTGGTGAATGATGCCATGTGCTTGCTGGCTTCCTACGGATGGATTTCAGAAAGATACCATTGGCAGCATGGAATTTTTGGGAAAAAACCCGCCATTTTTGGTCAACATTTTGATTCTTGGACATCAACGGAGTGACTGATGTATCAAAGCAGTTAATGGCTGGATGAATGTATGTTAATAGCGGAGATAAATGGCAAGACATGAAAAAACGACAGATTTCACATAAAAGTTCTTCATTTCTGTGGATACTAAAAGCTTGGTCAGAGAGGAATTTTCCAGCTTCCAGCCAGTGTTTGAGAGAAAGTCTTGCTTTCTCACACATGCTGAGCTGGGAACAGTGAGAAGTTTTTGCAAACTATCATGAAACTATCTTGCATCTGCTGTTTTTACATCTTGTTGTTTGCAAGTTGTTTACTAATGGGTGTTGGTAATGGTCAGCCAACGGTGATCAGGAGGTGTTGATCAAAGAACCAATAAACACGTGCCACTCGTGCAGACCTGTCTACAAAAAGAGTGTTTTATCATAATAAAGGGCCTCTTGACTTCCTGGAGTTTATGTCGCCTTCCTTGACTGTCCCTACTGCAACAGCGACACATTTCCAGTGCTGGAATAGAAAGTCATGGGCCAAACCCGGTCAGTGGGAGTTGCAGGACTGCCCTGCAATGAGAAAACTGAATAAACTCTCACAGCAGGTAGGGGTAGGGAAATGCTTTAGGAGAGATACTGCCCTGTGGCTTACGCTTTGACTGTGAATGCCTCCTGATGCACTGATGGGTGAAAATTCAAGTCTTTAGAAATAAAATCCCCAATTCTCTGTGTTTGTGTTTTCTTTTTTCTTCTTTCACTACAGTCCACGAAAAAGTTCTGTGGGAAGTGAGAAGCTGCAGGGGCCAGAGTGGCAGTCTGGATCACTGCTGGCAGGATTGCTGGCACCCCAACCCATCCAGCTGCTGTCCCTGCTAGAGGACTTCTCTGTTTTTAAAAAAAAAGAAAAAAAAAATTGAGACAAAACTTTTTTTCAGGCCTTCTCCCAGAAGACTGACACTGTGCCTAAGTGCACTGTGATGGGTGTTATATCCCCTTCTCCTCCACTCCTTGAGAATTCAGGGAGCAGAAAAAACAAAGAGCAATGGGCACAACCCTGAGCCTTGTAATACTGATGGGCTTTGCCGCCTTAATGAAGTTCATCTGCTCATTAATACTATCAAACCACATTGCTACTAATGAAGCTGACACAACGCAAGGCGCCGTCACCGTGCGAAGCTCCTGGGCTTGAATAAGTGAAGCAAAAGTTAATTTTTCCAGGCAATTCCAGTGCGCTCAGCTTTTGCTGCTTTCTGGGTAGACAGGAAAACTGAAGCTCCTGTTTCCAGCTCGCTCCTCTTGCTCCAGGTGCAGAATGAAAACTGGATCAGCAGACAACCAGATGAAAATCCAAATAGTATTGAACTGCAGCATCACGGCTCTCACCCCCTGCAATGCATTTTCTGCTGAAAATTTCTGCCCTTTAAATTTTGCAGCAAATGCTTCCTCCCCATCGCAGACAGACCAACACATTCATAAGGCACCCGAGAACATACTGCACATCCAAGGAGGTCGGGGTGAAATCTCTCTTCTCTACAAGCCACCAGAAATGCAACGATTTGCCTGGAAAAATGGGTTTGAGCTGCTGAGTTCAGGCCCAGCCTGCCTGGTCCGGGGTCCGTGTGCGCCATCCTTGCGGCACGAATTCTCCTATCATCATAAAGGAAATAAACTGAACAGTGAGAAGAAACCAGGATGGGCTGATGGCATCGTGCCTTCTTCGGCTCCTGCAGGCAGGGTGGGGCAGCCTGCACCCTCACTAGGCTGCACTAGAAAAAGCACCCGGAGGGATTTCCCAAGTCAAAGTGTTGCTACCCCAGCAAATAAGGAGCCCACTGTGTCTTCTTCACGATGCAGGCAGAGCCCCGGCCCAGCCTCTCACCCTCCAGGTGGCACCTCACCACCGTCCCCCACAGCCGTCCTCTCCCTCGGGATGCTCCAGCACGCGGCCGTGAGGGGATCCTGGAGCAACCTGGGGATCCCCGAGCACACTCTGCCTCTCTGAAGATGGCCCCCATGCCTTGGTGACACCGTGCCACTTACATGGAGCGTGGGACAGAGCTGCTCCTGCACACTGCACACCTAGGAACGCTGGACAGCATATTCAGCTAGTTAGAAGCCAGGCTCAAAAGTTCTATTTTTGGCTTTTTCTATTTTTCCCTCTTCTTTTTTCCTCCTTTTTTGCTATGCACTGCTTGTCTTCTCTTCACCAGTCTCTGAAGACCATCAAACCTTCATTTCTCCCTTGCCCTGTACATTATTAGGCCCTACTACAAGAGGCCTGGATTTAAATGTATAATTACAACCATGACAGTAATAACAATAAAGCACTCCTTCAATGGAAAAAAAAATTATTACAAAAAAAGTTAAATGATTATAGTGGCTGAGGAATAATGGCGACTTGAACAGCAAGAGCCACAGAATCCCCTGTTTTTAGAGCCCCCAGCTCAAAGGACACATTTCTCAATCCACCGAGGAGGTTACTGGCAAGATGACGGTGGCTATGTAACTTCTGCAGTGGCTTTAGGACTCTTTTAAAATACTCCTTCTGCTTCAGCATCTTCACATAAACCGCTACCCAGCTCGAGGGAAGGCGCTGCTCTCCCCGTCCCCGAGCTGCTCACAACTGTCCGTCCAACAAGACAATAAGGTAAGAAGAAATTACGAATGCTCGAGAAAAAGAAAACCCAGTGCAAATAAGAAAGTTGTCCCGCTCTCCAATCTGCCTCTGAAGGGGTGGCGGGTAGGTGGGGGAACACACAGAAAGTCGAAAACAAGAGAAGGAGGGGGGGAACCTAACGCAAGCCCCGCTTAACAAAAGCCATCAATTATGAGCGTCTGGTGTAGTGTGTGCCTGGCTTTGTCCTCCCGAGACATCTGCTGCCTGCTGTCTCCTGCCAGTTGGCCAGGGCAAGGCAGGAGGACGGCGTGAAAACAATACTAGCCCCCACTTAGATTATTTTTTTTTTTCTCCTTTTCCAAATTCTCTGTCTTCTTTCGAAAGCCAAACAATAACCCGGCGGGATGCACTGCTGCTGCTTGAGCAATGAGTTCAGAAAAAGAAACCCCTAAAACAAAACCACGGCAGGGAGGAGGGGTGGCACTTGGCGACGCGGCTGAAAAAGAAACATGCTGCTCCCTCCCCACCCCACGAACGTATTCTCGAGCATGCTGGGGTTTGGTCTGCTGGGGGATTTAAATCAGAAAAGCTCTTTCCGGGTCCCGTCAAGGCGCATGTCTTCGTCTCATCCCTTACCACCCCACCCTGCCCTGCCCCTCAAGCCGTCAGTTTCTGGATGGTCTTGTTGTAGTACTGCGTGATAGTGGGCGTCAGGGGGTTCCAGTTGTTGGCGTGCAGCTCGATGACCTCCAGCAGCAGGGACCTGGTCAGCATGGACTCGGAGGGACACAGCATCTTGTCCCGTGCTATCGCCAGCAGCTCCGTCATCATCTCGGGCAGCTGCTCCTCCAGCAGCCGGCCGGTGCTCTGCAGCTGTCGGGAGAAGAAGGGGTCAGCCATGGATTACTGATCCTTGTGGGTCCCTTCCAGCTTGAGACAGTCTATGATTCTATCACACTATGACATTCAAACACCCCTCCGGCTTTTTACAGACACCTCCCGTCCCTTTGGTTCTCCTCTGCCTGGTGCAGGCAAGGTTAAAGGCGTCGTGGCTTTTGAAAACCAAAACCACCCAGCAGCAGGCTCCAAGAGCTGAACACGAAGGGCGAGGTTTTCAAAAGCATCCACACCAGGCTGCTGGAGGAGTGAATGGTTCAGCTCCCACTGACTTCAAAGGTGGCAGCGACGGATTGCTTTTGGAAAAAAAAAAAAAATAATAATCCCACCTAAAAATCATGCTATTGTCAAAACAAAGTGCAGGCTGTGATGTGGTATTCCTGCCTTCTACCTGGCCCTTCATTTACTCGCTGATTCAGAGCTCCCAGTGACTCCCAGTCATTAGCTGGAATAAGCAGAACGCTCCTGTGTGCATAACAAATCCTGCCCTGCCGACATCTGCACTTATACCTGTCGTGCTGCTTTGCTGAAGACAGCCAAAGGCTTTTTCTAATACAATTACTCCTTGGAGAGCCTCCATCAAGCAGCACAGAGAAGGTCCAAGTTTGGAGTGGACAATAAGTCCATCATCACGGGAGGTCTCCCCAAAGCAGAGGTCCCCAAAGTCCTCACCTTAAAAACCAAACCCTCCTCCTCGTCTGCTTTGCTGAATTTTAACTATTCAGAGTGCAACTTCAAATGCTCTCTGCAAGAAAAGCATCTATCTCCACGGGCCAATTACTTCCCAAAAAAGTAACCAATAAAACCCTGCTATATTTCACAGAATCGCAAGATCAATTAGGTTAGAAAAGACCGCCAAGGTCATTGAGTCCAACTTGTGACTCATCACCACCTTGTCAACCAGACCAGAGCACTGAGTGTCATGTCCAGTCATTTGCTTCTCTGCAAAACTGAGCACAGCAAACCTCTGTCTGAGTCATGGGGCAGCTTTTGCTCCAATACAGATGGTTCTGTGCTTAAAAAGTTAACGGAAGGTGAGATTTGAAGGAACCAGGATGATATAATTTTGTGATGGTACCCCAGCTACCAAACTTCCTGCATCCATTTACATGCATCAGGAGCCCAGTGACAGAGTCTCAAGGGCCATCTCTTATCTCACACATCTCTTCTACCCACACTGTTCTAGTGAGACCCCACCTGGGGTCCTGAATCCAGCTCTGGGGTCCTAAGAACAGGAAGGACCTGGAGCTGCTAGAGTGAGGCCAAAGGAGGCCATGGAGCTGCTCCCAGGGCTGGAGCCCCTCTGCTCTGCAGCCAGCCTGGGACAGCTGCGGGTGCTCACCTGCACAAGAGGAGGCTCCAGGGACACCTCAGAGCCCCTGGCAGGGCCTCAAGGGGCTCCAGGAGAGCTGCAGAGGGACTTGGGCCAAGGCCTGGAGGGACAGGACCCAGGGAATGGCTTCCCAGTGCCAGAGGGCAGGGCTGGATGGGATCTTGGGAAGGAATTGCTGTGTGTGAGGGTGGGGAGGCCCTGGCACAGGGTGCCCAGAGCAGCTGTGGCTGCCCCTGGATCCCTGGGAGTGTCCCAGGCCAGGTTGGGCAGGGCTTGGAGCAGCCTGGGATAGTGGAAGGAGTCCATGATCATTGCAGAGGGGTGTTGGACTAAATGACTTTGAAAGGTCCTCTTCCAACCCAAGCCATTTGATCATTCCAAAATGCACAGAGGCAACGCAGGTGTTGGGTCTGGAAACATCCAACAGCTGCTTGACACATGCATGGGCAAGGACAGAAGGGGCAAAGCAATGAGGATCAGGGCAGATGGAGAGGTGCTTCCCTACCTCCATGGAGCAGCAAAGCACAGCATCTTCCTTCACATCCTGAGATTGCAACAACTGTGAAAAAGAGAAGAGAGAAGCAGTGAGAAATGCATGATCTTTCCCTCTTCCTCCTCCTCGTCCTCTCTTATGACTTTCCTTCTATCTCCTTGTCCAGCTTGGTTTTTGACACTTCCAGGAGAAAAAAATCAGAAAGGGAGGAGAAAAGAGACTGTCCACACAAAAATTTAAGTTAAAGAGTGACAAAACACGGAGTAAAATTTAGATTAACAACTTCCATAATAAATTTCGTTTAAGTTACAGTGCTTCTTTTATCCCATGGCAGGCAGAGAGAAAACACACTCATTTCACACACAGAGGGAATAAATGCAGCCATCAGTCAACCACCCTGGAGCAGCACAGCCCTGGGAGTGGCCCTTTGGAAGGGGAGGGCTCTGCCACCCACCCCTGAACCTCTCCATCCCTGTGGGGACACTTCTGACAGCCACAAAAATGCCTGATGGGAAAGAGCTGCATGCAATACACAGTAATTAATACGGCTCTTTCCAGGCTGATTACGCAGTGGTGCAAGGGCAAGGGGTGCCAACGAAACTATGGAGTCTCAGGTGCACCAGCTCCAACCCTGCTCTGCTCTCCATGAACTCAGTGTTACAGACAGGAGCTTGCAAGCAGGAGCAGCTTTCAAGAAGGACCCAAAATGTTGCTGGGCATGGACAGCATGGGATGGTGCAGGAAGATGCTCATCTCTCTTGGTTCAGACTCAGGGTGTGCAGCGAGGGTCAGCAGCTCCACCTGACAATGGCAAAGTGTAGGAGCTCAGCACATCTCACCTCACAAACACTGAAACCATGAGCAAGGACCTTGGGAACAGGACCAAAAATACACATTTTAATTTGTTCTCATCTTTATGACAATTACAGGTACTGGCAACACTCAAAGCTACGGCCACTTCCATCCCACCACTTTGGGATGGACGAGCCCTGATGGTGCCCCGCTAATCCCTGTCTGTAGTAACCACTGAGTAAAAGGAGAAAAAATGGGAAAACTGGCTTCCCTAGTATCTGAAATTCATTAGAGAAAGGCAGATTTCTTAAAAGCAGTTGAACTGATTAAAACTGCCCATATAAAAATTGCTCAGCATAACTAAATGTTACTCCAAAGTCACATCCATTAGTTAAAATCAGAATTGTGACTCTGAGCCTTATCATCTCTCCTTCCCACTCTTGTTTTTTCACGTTTCCTTTCACCTACAAATAAATGCCTGATTGTTTACCAGCTCCAAACTGGCTGGAAAGCAGACAGGGGAAAGAAGAGGTAACGCAAGGAATTATCACTTCTCTCAGAGTTTTGTCTTCACCGTCTTCTGTTTTTTGGCGGATCGCAGATTGTTCTCTTTGAAGATGGTGTTTACAGCATCTCGATGAGCACGTTGTCCATCGGTTTTACCTCTTGTTAGCCAAAGCTTCAGCCAGGGTTTTTAAATCATGCAACAGTGTTTCTTTCTCTCCCCCCCCCACCCCCCAGTTTATCTTTCTGCTGAGTTGTTTGGAAAATGTTAGTTAAGCCCAAGCCGCGCGCTCTAAGTTCTCACAAACAGTTCAGATTCTTCACAAGAAAACATGAGATTACTTTAAAGCCAACACCAAAAATGAAAAAGAAATATCAGCTAGGGAAAAATATAAACAGGCAGTAGTCCAGATATTGCCTCCTGGGGTATTTTGCTCATGAGCGTTGCATGAAGCAGGGCTGCCAATAAAGTAACAGACAGTACCTTTTAACAACACCTTTCTTATTTTTCCTGTTCTTTAGTAAAGAACGTAAGATGAAAACTAAAGCACGAAAATAGAGCTAGGATTGACTCCAGCCCTTCCTCTGCCACGGTCTCCTCAGTGATCCTACTCCCTGCCCAGGATATGTGGTCATAGTAAAGCTGCAACTTCACCAGCCCCGGCTTCCCACACACAGGGCTGGGACGCGCTTCCCCACCTCAAAAGGTGTTGGTGAGGATGAACATCTCCCTGTCAAGTGCTCACATACTTGGCTAACGAGGAACAGCCTCACCTCCCTATGATGAAACAGAGAACACATCCTACCCCCAGCCCTGGGCAGGCACCCTCCAGCTTCAAGCTGCCCTCATGGAGATCACCTGGTGTGACTTGGCTGAACAAGGAGAATGCGGGTGCTCCAGCATGCCCATCAGGGTGCCACGTGCTCCACCTCGTACATGGAGACACCACGCACCCCACCTTGTCCATCCAGGTACCACGCACTGCACCTCATCCATCCAGGATCCACGAGCTCCGCTACTCCAGAGGCACCACGTGCTCCACCATCCATCCAAGGCACCACGTGCCCCACCTTGTCCACCCGAGTACCACGTGCTCCACTGCTCCATTGGGGCACCAAGAGATAGCAGTCTGAAGCACTACAGGTGAGCCTCTGCCTGAGGCATGTAGGCTGGGGAGGCCCACAGCCTGCCCACCAAGCCCAGGCACATCCCTGTGCATCAGGGGACAGCCCAGCAGTCAGATCTGCTGGTGCTCTGGGGAACCAGAGTCCAAATCCATGGCCACAGATGGCTACCAGCCACCTGTATCAGTGCGACGGACTAAAGCCTGCAGGATCAGAACAATGTCACTGCTTCTCTGCATGTTGCTGATCACGTTTGTAGCACGCTGGGGTGTAGGCACTATCTGCTTCTGACCCCTGCCTGATGGGGAAGGAGGAGATCACGGAGCCTGGCATGGGCACTGAACCTTGCTGACTGCACGGACTGTACTGCCTGGGGTCCCACCATGGATGTCCTCACTCACAGATGACAACTTGCATGTATTTCTCAAAGGGTATTTCAGCCCCATTGTTGGTGCCCCATGTGAGCACCTGGCACTCAAAGCACAGGGCTGGTCCCTTCAGCCAGAGCACAGTGTTTCCCAAAGCCCTGTGACGCCCGAGTCAGACCTGACCAGGGCTGCAAGAAAAATTGGTGAAAATGCTTTGAGAGCTCCAGGGAAATCACTACCCTCAAGTCCTGGCACTCGTGTGACCACCCAGCCAACTGCACTCACTGTTTGCAATCTAGTTCATATTTACTTGAAATATTTTAAGGTAAACACTCTATACTCACTGAATTAGCACTCCCACATTGGAATTATTATTTATTTAACTATTTATATCTGCTCCTCCCCACTGTTTGCCTCTGCCCAACTCCCACTACGGGCACCGTCCCATCTCTCTCCACCCAGGTTCCCACAGGGTTCAAACCAGCTGGTGGACATGGACGAGGGATCTGAAAAGGAGCATGAGGCAGACAACAGGGCAGGTGAGCTGGGACTCACGCGCTCCTCAGTTTAACCTGTAATCATCCCCCGGAGGCTGGGGCTGTCTGCAAGAAAAACTTCCCTTTGCTCTCCAGCCGGTTTCCCCCGTATTGGGCGAAGCCGGGCAATGAAAGCAGCAGTTCCTGCTGGAAAGCAGACAAAGAGTCTGCCTGATTTCCTAAGAGAGGAGGCTGCATGCCAGAATCTGCCCGGCCAGTCATATAATACCCAGACTCAGTTGCGAAAGGCTTCTCACTTTTGTTTCTGGTGCTGGACTCTGCCCTGCAGACTGGTGGGAGATATCAGGCGCCTTCTCTCTCAAATTTCTATGTCACACTGAGAGATGAGCACTGGGCAAGGTCCTCTGCAGAGCCCAGGTGGGCTCTGGGTGCTAAATATTTGCATAAGCAACCCTAAGTAAGTTTCAGGGTCTGCTCCTGGAATTGCTGTGTGTGGTGGGGAGTTGCAGAGCCTTGCAGGGTGGCTCTTGAGTACAACTGGTTTCCACAGTGTGCTACTGGGACTCATCTTCCCTGGCCTCTGTGACCCCAGAACCTTCTTTAAACATCTTTGCAGAGATAAGCGTCATAAGCCACATGGGGTGGATATGCAGCCATGTCTGAAGGATGCAAAGAGCCCCAAAACCGCAGCTGTGCCTCTGAACAGACAGAACCAGCTTGGTCCTCCTGAAGAGCAACAGATGCATGTGCATGGGGTGCAGACCACCACGGGCAAACCAACAAGCAAAGACAATGGGACTCACCCCAAATATTTGGCTTGATTATCTGCTTTCTGAGATCACCCGGCCTGCTGAGAAGCTGAAGTGCTTACTTGGTATTCTCAGGGGTGCCCACACCACGAGGAGGACAGGAGAACCCGCCCCAGCACCCCTTATCACCAAACTACGCAGATTTAATTGTGTTCTTCAGCAGCTCTCCCCAGGAGATGGGGCGGGAGCAGCCCAGCGCACACATTACCCTTTCCAGATGCTGATACCTCTCCTGCGAGGCACCGTACTAATTACTGTGTACAGTATCGCTTGCAAAATGACACATAAGCAACGCTGGCCACTAACTACCCCTTAGCATGCAGTGTTTTATGATGCTTTGGTGATGACTCCAGCGTGAAAGCGCAAGAAACCTGGAAAATATCCACCCAGAGCCATGGAGAGGCTGGGGTGAGACCCAGGGAAAGCTGGGCTGACCGCAGCCCACGCGCCGCTCGCCCTGGCTCCCCGACAGGCATCTCGGGTTCATGCGTCCAGTGGCAACACGCACGGACAGCCAGGCTGCCCACAGGTATGCTTTTCATCCGCACCTGGGTCACGAGGAGCTGCCTCCCAGGATTCCCCGCTCCCAAGGAACTGTGAAGCATGACCACAGGGTGCCCAGCGTGCTGCAAACGCTGCCCAGGTGCAGCAACCAGCTCACTGGTGTGGAGCAAGGCCACAGGGGAGAATGGAGACACAGTTCCATGAGGAAGTGAAAAATCAGTTAGTTGTGCCACTTGGAGCTTAAGCAGAGTGGACATACTGTACTGGAAATGCAGGAGAGATGGTGCTTCCCAGTCCTGCTTTTAACCAGAAAGGGCCTTGGGAAGGGCCACGATAGACTTTGTCCTCTGACAGATGGATCTGTTCCAGCTCTGTGGTCCAGGTCATCACAGAGACCTCGCTATGAAGGGGGCTTACACGAAAGATAAGGACAAAGTTTTTAGTAGGGCCTGTAGCAACAGGACAAGGGGTGATAGTTCTCAACTAAAAAAGGGGCGTTTCAGACTAAATAGATTGAAGAAGTTGTTTGTGATGAGGGTGGTGAGACTCTGGCACCAGGTTTCCCAGAGAAGCTGTGGTTGCCCCTGGATCCCTGGCAGTGTCCAAGGCCAGGCTGGATGGGGCTTGGAGCAACCTGGAATAGTGGAAGGTGTCCCTGCCCATGGCAGGGGTGGAATGGGATGAGCTTTAAAGGTTCCTTCCACCCCAAAGCATGCTATGGTCTTGTGATCATCCCCTACAGCTGACGGCGCTGTTTAGGTGCTAACATGGCTCTGCAGGCACTCTTAGTGCTCTAATGGACCACAGCTGGGGAACTCCTGGCCCCAAAACCTCCTGGAATCCCCACAGTCTGCTAGGTGCGTCCTCCTGGGAGCACAGGCCAATCCTGCTTCATGGCCTCTCTGCAGACAGACACCAGGAGCAATTTTCTGCCTTCCCAGCAGTCCCTTATTGAACTACTGTCACAAGTCCTTGAGGAAGATGCCTGAGGTAAGATCTGTGGGACTGCATGGCTCTGCATGGGGAGAGTCAGGCATTCCTCTGAGACACAGGTGATGGTACAGCTCCACTCTTCTTCTTGTCACAGGGCACGGGGTGGTGAAAACAGCCAGGACCGGGGAAAATGCAAAGTGCAAGCAAGGGTGTGGGGAGGAGGGATTCCAAAAAGCTCCACCACAGGGCCAGTTTCAGGATTTCTACAATTTGCTACCATCAGATGTATCAGCTCCTTGACCCAGGACATCAGAAGGTCAGCTGAGCTCATCCTGTGCCCACCAACAAGCTGTGCCAGTGCCACCCTCTCTAAAGGGGTACCTAGTGGCTCTCCGGGAGTGAGGGGGGTCAGATAAGACTGACTTTCTCCAGAGAAGAAACAAGTGAGTACGTGGAAACAGACTTCTAGAAGCTCACAGGCATAAGTGAAATCTTTTCTGCTCACCCATTTGATGCTGAGGTTGCCCAAACACAAAGTTTTGGGGAAAACCTTTCCCTTATGGAGCTGCCTGTGCTGATCTCTGCACAAGACACAGGCTCTGCCATGCTCCAAAATGTGATGTGTTGGGATTTGAAAGCACAGCTGAGCTGGGAGAGGCAGTCTGTGTCCAGCTGCTTCCACTAGCAATGGTGCTTCTCTCCCTATTCCCTTCTGCTCACACCTCTCTGGGCACCTGGGAAGTCTTCAAGCCTACAGAAGATGCACAAGGTGCCACCATATCATGCGTCTTGTGGAGGGAACCCTCTTCCCAGTTGCCTGACTGGGCTGCTGTGGTCTCAGCCGGGGTGAGAATGTACTGACAGCAGCTCCTGTTGCTCCACGAGGAAGAGGCCACCAGCACAGGCCTCTGCTGATCCCATAAGCAGCTGCCCAGACCAAGTGGCACAGGGGGGAAGGAGCTGTGTGCTGGAGCTGCGGGTGCCTTTGTGGCTGCATCAGAGCCCTGTCCACAGCAGGCACTTTCTCTAACATATTTTGGACAACCTAAATGAGTTTTGGTGGCACCAGCTCCTTTTACATTGATGTGCTCTTCTCAGCCCAGGAGGAGACTTCTGCTCTCCTATTACACAACCAGGGCTCCCTGGGAGGATGGTAAGAAGAGATTAGTTTGTTTATTGCGTCGAGTAAACCAAAATGCTGGTTATCCTCCTTGTCAGGCTCCTGAGGAACTCAGAGATACTTAACAGCAAATTGAATTAAGGCCAGAGGAACAAAATCCTGTACCCAGTCGTGGGAAACTCCTCCTACTCCTTTCCACTGCAGACAAGGGAAACCATGAAACATGACACTCTCTCTCCCCGGATCTGGAACAGCAGAAGGAATTCCTGCGAAGATGGAAACCATTAAGAGGCAATTCCTGGAGACAATGATGAAGAAAATCTGGTCACTCATCAACCCAGACGCTGCAATCCAACAGTAGCCTGGTGGTTACACATCCCCTGGCTGGAGGTGGACCTCCAGGACCCGAAGGTGAGCAGGACAGACAACCAGAGCCACCCGGTCTGGGTGCACAGGGAGTTCAAGCCACCCAGACGACTGGCTTCATCCTGCCCGTCCGAAGACATAATAACCCTGGGAGAGGAGGATGTGATCTCATCCCAAGGGTCCCGGGGAAACACAAAACATGGAAAGAAACAGCGGCGAGACCATGGTGCTTGATTGCAGCGGGCTCCACCCTGGCTGGCCGGAGGCTCTGCGCTTTCCTGGCTGTGCAGAGGCAGCGAGCGCACGGCGGCAGACGCAAATAGTTGTGTTTACATCCCATTGAAAGCGTTTTTGGGAACTAACAATGCCTGGTACGGAGGGCGAGGGAGAAAAACAAAGCCACGCGAGGAGGAGGGACCATCCTGTGAGATGGTATCTGGCTTCACTTCTTTATCTGCGCAAATTGCTTCCTCTGCCTTCTCCACCGGTCCCAGAGAAATGAGGGTGGCATTTCCCCTCCCTTATTTAAGATACGACACCACGGTTTTAATGCTGGGACTAAACGAGTCCTGTGGCTTTCCAAGAATATGTTCCTGCACATAAAACACTCAGCAGGGCAGATGGGCTTGCAGGCACTGGGCAGCTCTCCTCGGTTTGGCCTGTCCTCATCTGCTCCCACGTAACACCCGACCTCCTCCACCTTAAGTACGCCCTTTGATCAAAATGACCAGGATTAAAGGAAATCTGTTGTTTCCCAAACAAGCTGCATTCACAGGAGTGTTTTTGCCAGCACAGCTATGGGGGTCTGGGGGCATGGGAGCTTTTAGCGTGGTTAATTGTTTATTTATGTGTACGGCAGGCACGGAGGTACAGGGACATCCAGCATTGCCCTGCGTGCTCCTGCAGACAGGCACCCACCCCTGCTCTTTGCAGAGCCTGCTCCAGCACTCGGCCTCCTGTCACGGCTCCCAAAGTCCACATCCCCTTTATATCCCCAGGCCCCACTTGCTCCAAATCCCAGACTTTCCTCCCAGCTCTTCCACATCTTCAACCCGCATCTCCTGGACTCCCAAGACAATTCCCCACTTGCTGTTCTCCTCGTTTCTCCTTCCTCCCCATGTCCCTGACCCCAGTCCCTCTTTTTCACTCCTTCTCTGAAACCCTTTCCCTCCCATCCCTACAGCTCTCATTCCTCCTCCATCCTTTCCCCAGACAAAACACTTCCCAGTTTGTCCCAGTCCCACTGGACTGGAGACCAGACCTTTGGCTTTTTGCAGAACTAGGTAGGAGGGGACCAGAAGGGGGCTTCTGTGAGGATGTAAGTCCCCTTCTTCATAAAAGACATATTTTCTCTGTTCAGATCTGGCCTCATGGAGCTTCCTGAGTGGCCGTGTGGCGTGGGTCAAAATCCAACCCCCTTGGTGCCTTTGCTCATTTGAAAAAAGAAAAAATTCTGTTTCATTCTCTGACTTGCAGAGTAATATTAAAAATGCTAGCATCTCATTATACTGTCAAAGACCCTTTTTTCGACTCAAAAGGCTGATGCTTTTTAAAAAGTGAGAGTGATTAACAAAACCCAACACAACCCACGTTAAAAGATACAATTTTCTCTTCCAAAGAGCACCACCCTCCTCGCTCATCCGACTGCAGCCGGGAAGGTTTTCCTTTTTCTCCCTCTGAAGGAGACAGTGAAAAGGCAGTGCCCTCTTGAAGTTCAGACGTTAATTACCGTGTTAGAATATTTTGCTAAATTACGCAGCATGGCCCCAGGAGATAACAGGCACTAAGAGAAGGGAGGGGAGTGGATACCCGTCTACGCGCTGCACCGCAGACTCAGACGTGGGGGGAAGGCAATTAGACGGGGAGTATTTATCCTCCCTGCACCACCACCCCGAGGCTTTCAGTAAGCAGCGTGTACCAAGGCAGGGAAGCGATGGGAGCGTGCCAAGATTTTAAATGATGCCGAAATGGGACTGTCTCTGCCAACCAGACTGGAGGTAGGAGACAACTCCTGCAGAGAAGCAACTGTCCTGCCTGCTGCCAGCCTGCCCGCTCTGATCCCTGCTGATTCACAGTGCCTGGGAGCTGCCCTCGGTCCCCAGGGTTGGTATTAAGACCCTAAAAGCATCTGTCTTGGATCAGGCCAATGACCACATCCCTCTTACGGGGTACATACCCAGACCCAGCAGCAAAAACCCTCTCAATGTGGAGGGATCTCCGTGAATTGGTCCTGCAGCCTCCTGCATGAAGGAGCTCTGCAGTTTAATTAGTCCTTCTGTGATGAGCTGCTCCCTGGGCTTTGCTCTGAACCTGCCCCAAAAGCCCTGTCCGAGGCACCTGGGGGGACTCAGAGGGGAATGGTGCCACGGCAGCTCCCTGTCACCCCGATATCCAGACCCTTAATATCCAAGTCGGGACAACTGGATGGGTAAAAAACCCGGTTGGATGGTTGGGCTCAGAGGGTTGTAGCAAATGGGTTCCAACCCAACTCTGTCTGAAGGCCAGGGATGAGGACTACCAAGTTGTTATTCCCAGACCTGCCCTATTTAGCATCCTTATCCATGACCTGGAGGAGGTGAGCAGCACAATCCTGTGAAGTTTGAAAGTGACAGCAAGTTTGGGATGCACTGAAATGTGTTCATGTGAAGGAGCTGCCAGTGAGACGGACCTCAGAGGGGTGAAGGAAAGTGTCAAGAGGAAAGTTAAAACTTTCAACAAAAGATCAGCCCTGTGCAGGAGAAGAGCACAGGGACATGGGTGAGGGGTGGGGTAGGGTTATCATGGGGCGTGAGAGGGGGCAGAGCCCTCCCTGTGTTGCCTGCCCACGTGGGACACCAGCTGCTGAGGTGCCTCGAGGGACCACAGTGGCATTACTGCCACATGGCATCACCTTGAGCCCGAGTCCCCTGAGCCAGTTTTTCCACCCGCCTGCTCTGCTGCCATAGGCAACTGCTCAGGTTACCTGGCTGCTAAATGGCATCGTAAGAACAAACAAACGCATCCAAAGCAGCACTTGGCACCAGCCACCTGGGCTGGAAGTGGCTGCTCCTGGCAGGGGGCTGGCAGGGAGGTGGCAACTCCCAGCCCCAGGGGCACCTCCTTGGTGTCCCAACAACATCTGCTGAGGATGAGACAGACACCAGAGGAGGCAAACCTCCCAACAGCACTCACCAACAGCCACTCTGGCTGTGATCCCTCCTTCCCTGCAGAGCTCAGATGTCACCTAGAACTGGGCTGGGCCCCTCAGGATCCAGTCCTAATGCTCCCCCTCCGCCCACAGCAGCACCAGGGGACGAAGCAGGGAGGGCACTGAGCTGTGGTGGCCCATGGCCACCCCGCTGTCTCACACAGAGACATGGGAGCACAGAGCTGGAGGAGGGACAGCCAGCTCCAACCATGCTTAGGGAAGGCAAAAGTGGTGACAATCAGTGAACAATAGATGGCAAATAATATTATTTATTATCTCTACATCTTCAGCCGCCACGGGGCACTTCTTGCACTGCACACAGGGCTTTGATGGTTCAACTGACATTTGCTGCTCCCTCGCCTTAACCACCCAATTTCTCCATTCTGCTGACTCTGCCAAAGGCCACAGAAAAGAAGAAATACAGCCAGGCTGCAGGAACCAAAGTCCCTTCGTTATTCTCCTGGTTTTGGGGGACATGCAATATGAAGCATTGTTGGAGCATGCCTCAGCATGGTCCTTGTTGTTTGGACATGGGGCAGAGGCTTTGGAGTAGGAAGGATGTCAGTATGTTCACTTCTCACCATCCTGGAAGGGCAGAAGATGTTTAGGACAAATTTAGAGTGGTTTTGTGAAATAAAGTGAGGCTGGAGTCAAGAACATTTACAGGGCTGGAAGGAGAGAGTGGGACATCCCTCTTGCTTAAGATCATCATGCACAGCAGACAGGACAACTTCCTAATACTGCTGGAAGTGTTTTCACTGGATTAATGACTTGTGGAAGAACGCAGTCCTGCAAGATGCCACCACTGGTCCCAAGTGAGAACAGCCAGGTCTGGAAGCAGGCAAGAGTCAAACCCACAGTGCCCTGGCTGTAGCATAACCATCCCTGGGGAAAGCCTTTATCCCAGGAACAACGCCCTCTTCCAGCTCGCCCTTGATTCCCCGAAACTCTGAGGGAAGAATGGGAGGAAAGCGCTTTTATTTCTATTTAACATCTCTGCTTTGTTATTCTTTTCCCAGGCTTCCCAGATCTGATGGCCGCAATAGTCCTCTTGTTGTCATCTGCAAAGGGCTCTCCTCCTTTCCCCAGCTGTCTCCAGGTCTGATCTTTGGGCCAACATTGGGCATCCATTGCTCTTCTCCAACCTAAAATATGCACTTTTCCAAGCAGAAAAACATGTTTTGGTCCAAATCACCATCCAAACTCACTGTGCTCCATTAAACCATTTTAATGAGAGCTGGACCCACCTTTTACTTCCCCTGGCAAACCATCTCTTTGCCTAAAATCCTAACGCTGGCCTTACCAGACCTTACTGGGAGGACACACTCTCAGCCTGCACAAACCCCACCCCAAACCCCCCAGAAGTTACGGAAATTAAACTTTTTTTTTTTAAATTTGGTGGGGATCCTGCTCCTGGGAGATGCTGTCACAGTGCTGGAGGTGATGGCAGACTCTTCCTTCTCCCCCCATTTCAAGCTGAAGTGATAGAGGAGGGTGCAGCAGAGCCCCCCGGGATGGGGATTGGTGTGGACTGTGCTTGTGCCAAGGGGCACAGCCGCTCCTTTGGTTCCCAAAACGCTGCCTGGGCGAGGTGGCAGCTCTGACCCAAATCTCCTTTGCCATGGTTAAACACCCACTGCTGAGACACTGCGGCCTGCCTGCTTCCCTGAGGGCAGCGATGGGCGCCGGGTCGATCAGCCAGCAAACCCCAGCATTTATTGCTCCAGCCTCGCCTGAAATGAACTTGCCTTTTTTTTTTTTTGCCCCAGCCCACAAAACCAACCCATCCACACCGATCGATAAATAGCGCTGGCATTGTCACCCGATGCCCCAGCCACGGCCCCAGCTCCTCCCCACCCAGCACCGACGTCCTCACGGCCACCCTTGCTCCCTCCCACCCAGCTAATGATGGTGCAAATAAGCTTTTATTTGGGGGGAAAGGAGCTGGAGAGAGGAAGCTTTTCAGGGGGAAGGGAAGAGACATTCCTGCCTCAGTCATCAGGCAATTTTCCCCTTCCTCTTGCTCACTGCCTCGCTGACCTTTGGCTCAGTCTGCCAGAGCTATAAAGGAAAAGGAAAAAAAAGGAAAAAAAAGAAAAGAGAAACTAAAAAGCAAGAGGAGCTGAAAGGACAGGCAGAGGGAAAGATGTTATCTTGCCTCTGCTAATGATTTATGGTCAAAGGATGGGTGGATGGAGGCAGGGAGAGCTGTGCAGGACTGTGGGCAGCACAGTTTGCTGGGAGACGGCCGATGGAGGAGTTAGGGGTGAGGGACTGAGACTGTACAGAGGGATGTATGTTCTGATCAGCAGAAGGGGAAAAAACCCATGGTGAGAGCTACTACACCTTGTGAACCTGTCCTGAGGCATGTGGGAGTGCCAGACTCTACAGGCCACGGTGACACCCCCTGCTCTGCTGGGACACCACCCCGTGTGGTTCATGGGGATCACCATGAGCACTCTGCACAATCAGGGCCTTTCGACACTCTCGCAGGGCACCCAGCAGGGCCAGCCTGTGCAGATGTCCCTGTCCTCTCCTGGGTGCAGCTGGAAGAGCACCCCACCACCTCCTCAGCTGTGTCTACAGCCTGCCTTTGGCCCTGGCAACCATCTCAGAGCCCGGCACTGCTGATAAACAGGCAGTCCTTTCCCCTGGGCTGGCCCTGTGCAGCAGGGTTAAGCTGGCAATGGCAAAAAGAGGTGTCAGGATGAAAACCCACTCCAGAGCCATGGAAGAGGGATGGCATGAATCAAGGTCAGAGCACTGCAGAGAGTGCAGTCACAGGCTGACCATTTTGGGGCAGGGGAGCCAGAAGAGTCAGGCTCACCCATGTCAGCTACGCTAAGAGTCTTCCTAGAATCACAGACTGGCTTGGATTGGAAGGGATCTAAAGATCATCTCGCTATTAAAGATCACCTAGTAAAGTCATCTGTGACAAACAACACCACAGGGACAGACCTGTCCTGCTAAGGAACAGAGATGTATTTTTAAGAGCAAATTTACGCATGACATCTTGATATAATTAGTAAATCTTTTTATGGAGCTGCCCTGTAGCAAAAAATATCCCTGATATATGAAATTCACGTCCTTCCGCACACCTCTAGATCACCACCATGTCCCCGCAGAGCAGAAAGGTGACAAGAGGGACAGTGACAGCACGGAGAGGGCAGACAGGAGTGGGCAGGGAAAAACTCTGGCAGAATCAGGGCTGTGTTGTGTCACGATTACGATGGGAAGCGGATGGGCACGGGGGCTTTGCTAGACGTCAGGATCTTCCCCAGAAGGTGACACATACCTCCGTGGGCAGAGATTTTGGGGAAGTTCGTCTATTCTTAGCATCCCTCTCCCATCTCCTCCTCTGGATATGTGTGGCTCATCATGAGGCCTGTACTCCTCAGCGCTCCAGTCACCATCTGTGAGCCCTGCCCACAGTACTACCACCCAGACAAAATGTTTATGGTGTGTTTGCATTCAGAGGAAACTTCCCATGCCTTTAAAAACGTCACCACCAGCACTTTCTTTATCCCTCCCTTGCCTGAGGTCTAGCGGAGAACTTATTTTACAGCGAGTTATTTATGGCCTGACAGAAGCACCACTGACAATTTGAGATTCACAGCTCCAACTCTGGGAAACGAGGCGGGTTTTTCTGAGAAAGTCTTCTAAAGGCACCAGCAGGAGACAAAACCATCTTTAAAACAGGATGGAGGGAAGCCCTCTCCTCCTCTGTGGAACATTAATGCTTGAGTTGTCTTTTCTGTACGTACTTACTGAGATTTCTGCCACCACCCTGAGCCATGGGGAGCTGGACAATGAGCTCATCAGGAGATCAGGTTCTGAAAAATCCCCAACCCTGGTGACAGAGCTGGGTTTCTGCTGCACTGGGTGGAGTCTAAAGACATTAGGGACTTCATTTCTCTCCCTCCTTCCTCCCCTCAGTCTGTCTCATCTGTTCAGGTGGCTTCACCTGCTTTAAGAAACTGTTTAAGCTGCTTAGGTGGGGCTTTTCACAACACTGGGATTTGTGAACTCCAGCGCTGGGTTTGCCATTCCAACTGTTGGTCCTTTCTAACCCCTGGACAAAGTGAGTGTGAGCTTTAATTATTGTGCTTTAACGAGCAGAAAGACAATACACAGGAAGAGCCAAGCATCCCTGCAGATGCAGGTACTTTTGAAGTGAGAAGTGTTGGCAGAGCAAACCTCTAGGAAATATAAAGCAAAGATGGAATCCTAGAATGGTTTGGGGTGGAAGGGCCTTAAAGATACTCCATCTAGTTCTGATCCCCTGCCATGGGCAGGGACACCTTCCACTATCCCAGGTTGCTCCAAGCCCTGTCCAGCCCGGCCTTGGACACTTCCAGGAATCCAGGGGCAGCCACAGCCCTTCCAGTGTCATCCATGGACCACGGGCATCTCCACACAGCAACAGCTCGTCCCACTGGTGGGGAAGGACAAAATGGGAAGGCATTTACCTCCCTGAGGCAGGTATAGATGGGGCAGACGAGGACTCGGAAGGGCTCCCCGGTGCTGCTCCTCATGGTGCCGAAGACCTCGCAGAGGAAGGTGATGAACCCCAGCCAGCGCTCCACGTCCCGCTGCTGCAGCTCCTCCCGCATGGAGAAATCCTTCTGCAAGAGGCACAGAGACAAGAGAAAGGCTGCATCAGCAACACCGCACCACCACGGGAGAGGCAACGGCTGTCTAGAGAGGGAATTAGGAGGAAACTGAAACTCGGGGTGGGGGGGAAGACAGACAGACAGACTGACTCTTTAGTAACAGTGGGGAGATTACTCAACGTGTGCGGAGAGGCTGCGATTTCAACACAGCAAAGCCACCAGAAAGCAGGTACTGTAGAAATATCACCAACTCCTGCAATAACTGCCACAGCTTGCGCTAGAGACGGTGTCCCCTGCGCCCTACTGTCCCCCCCTGACAGACACGGCAACTCTTTTCCACATGCACCACCAGGACTGAATAAAGGCAGCAACAGAGAGGTTAAACAAAATGCAGAGGAAATGCTGGTGGCCATGCTGGGCTTGGTGGCCCAGGTTGACCTGCCCAGCCCATTCATTCCAGTATCCTCAGCAGACCCAGTGTCTGGCCAGGAGCATCCTAATGGTCTGGCTGCTCTCTGGTGTCTCACAAAATAATGGCAGAGACTGGCTCCCTGCCCGACCAGAAGATCAGGGCAGCCTGGGCTTGGCATTAAAAGGTCACCCTGCGCCTGAGCTGATGGTTGCCATGACTAAGGATTATCCCAGTGACGTGATTTATGGATCAGCATCAGGAGGAAGCACACAGGGAGATAGCTGCCTCTCCATCATACCTCCAGCTGGGGAGAAAGAAGGGGTTTGTCCAAAGGCAGGGTATGAAGAAGGATGCATGCGATGGAAGCGTGTGGCAAAAAGCACAAGACAACACAGGAAAGCAAATAAAAACCCTTCTAGAGGATGGCACAAGGCAGTGCATCGTGCTCAGAGTCAAGAAGGTTTCCCTGGGCTCTAAGAGATACTGCAGTGGTTCTTGCATGACATCTCACGTGACTTTGCTTGCCTGTCTCCATAGTGACCTTTCCTTGGTACTAAAATTTAGTAGACACTAAGCAGGGGAATATTGAAGAAGAGGACAGGTTCGTTCTCCACACTGTGTGCTCCCAGTGCAGGTTGCACAACCTTTGAAATCCAGCAACTAAATAAATTACCTTCTATCTTTTTCATCTCAGTTTATTCCTACTGCCTGAGACAAAGGGCTTTGCTGCTGCAAATGCTCTGACCTGCAGTTGCTCTCTGCAAAGCTGGGGAGGTATAAAAGCCACCACACCAAAGTTTGCTCTCTTGCCCTGGACAACACACAGGAGATCCTCCTTTTAGAACAAAGGTAATGAAGCAGCTGCTAAAGAAAGCCAGGCAAAAGCATGGTGATTATTTTCAAGACACAACTGCATGCACAGAAGATCCAAGGCAGGAGCTATTTATATGTTTCATTACAAAAGGAAAAATAAAATACGTATTTGCATATGGAGGAAAAAAGACTTGTAAAATAGCCGAGGCACTTATTAACCAAACAGTGATGACTAATTCTTCTCTACACCCATTTCCGTGAGTCAGTTGCCCAACTGTGTCTGCGACTTCGAAGTCAACCTGCAGCCAAATCCTGTTGGGTCTCCCCAGACTCTCTGGGGGAGTTTGCAGAGTTCATCCTTTCATTAACCAGCCAGTCCCTGGGCAGTGATGGAGGAGTTATTTGGCAGCTCAAGTTATGACCCCAGGGTTACCCAATTACTTGTCCTGGAGTTTTCAACTGAATTTTAATGCAAAAAAAAAAAAAAAGTCAAAGAGACATGATATCCTGATTACTGAGACATTAAAAACCCAGGAAAGAGCATCCCTTGCCCCTCCTCCGTCCCATCCACCTATATAGAGCACACAAAGCTCCCTGTGAACCCTGGAGCTTTTCCTTGATTCCTCTCCATCTCCTGGCACTGTCTCCTGCATCTCACTCAGCATCCCAGTCAGCTCCAGCCACCAACCCACCCTGATCCTCCCAGCCTGGATGGCCTCCAGCACCTTCTGTCCTGCCTGGAAGCTCCACACTCATATACCTGGGGAGCTGTGCTGTATTTTGGGACCTCTGGGGCATGCTGTGAAATTCCTAGCAGCTTGGGATAACTGCACGGGCTCTGCAGTCCCAGATTACTGGGAAAGAATAAAAACCACTGCAGGCAACTCTGCTCCTTCCTGCTCCTGCTTCAAACATGGCCTGCTCTGCACACTTGCAAGACAGAAAACTGACCCTTCAACATTTTCTTTTAAAAAAGGTATGTTTTGTAAAAAACCAAAAACCCATCAAACCAACCAACCCCCCCAAAATTCCATAAACCAACCAGCAAACCAAACCAAACTCATCAGGCCTGGAATGGGAGCTGGGCAGGAAAGAATTCCACCACACATCACCCTCCTTTTTTCATCCTGTGGCACCTGGTGAGTGATGCAGAGACATCAAGGAACACTGCACCACCTTAGCAGCTGAAGAAAATCCTTGTAAAAGAAAAGAGTCTGTGGTCCCCCCTCCTCCAGTCACAGAAAAGCTTGTGCAGACTCTGAGGGACCCCCACGAAGGATGGGAGGGCGGGATGGAATGTGGGATGGATGCAGAAGGCCCTGCGAACATTTCCACGCAGAATGTGATGCCACAGTAGGAAGAATTTTGCTCCATTTGCGGACTCAGGTTGGGCCAAACTTTGCAAAAGAATATGCGATTTGCACATATTCTGCAAAAGGAGGGGAGTGATACTGATTCCTCTGACAAAGTAGGCAGGGCATCTCGCCAATGGGAGGAATTTTTCTGGACCACGCTTGCCTACAGGCCAGAGCTGGGCTTGTCAGGAACCTCCGTGGCAGCTGGACTTGCAATGCCAGGGGTACCCTGAAGCATCCTGGGAAACCCATCTGCCTCAGGGTGGTGCTACACCAGTGTCTCAGCATGCACCAGGAAGGTGGTCCGGGGAGCTCTGTCCCTAAATTCGGCCTTCAGAGAGCAGGTCGGACCCTGCTACGCTGTGCACTGAGTGCCACCCACGCAGAGGTGTCCCATCTGCCTTGGGGTGTTTGAGGAGACCGCTGCTGTCACCGAGGCTCAGCTGGGTTGTTTGATTAATGGAGTTACACCTGTGACTCACCTGCTGCAGGTCAGCCGTGCCCACAGCAGGCCCTGCGACCCTTTGAGAACACGGAGAGCAGCTCCAAAGGCTGTGCAACCCAAAAGGATGAGCCAGAGCCGGCACGTGGGAGAGGTGAGGAGCCGGCCGGCAGAGAACAAACCCCACGTCCTGTGTGCCCGGGGCACATCCGATGGAGCTGTGCCCTGACCCACAGACCTCCACACACCGATGACGGGCCTTGAGGGGGCTGAGAAGCTCTGGAACCAGACAGCCGGGTCACTGCCCTGCCCACTGAACTTTATTTGCTCTGGAAATGCCTCACAGAGTTATATAAAAATAACCTGTGGATTGGCTTGCCCCATGCTTAGGTGGTGATGTCAGGGCAGTAAGCAAATTATCCTTCATCAGTTTGGCTGTATTTTTAAACACGAATTGTATTACTAATTTGGGGGTGCTCTGGCCTGTAGATAATCTGGGTGTGTTTACTGGATGACCTTCCTTCAGTGCCTATAGTTTAAAATAAAATGTATTTATACCAGGTAGCAGGGTTGGCCTCCCTACTCTGCCTGGTTTGGGAGAAGAATTCATTGGGAAACCATGTGGCAAGTGGGGGGATGCCAAGGGGACCTCTAAAGAGCTCTCATACTGGACAAGCTGGGGGCATAAATCTGAAGGTTAAGCACATTCATCGTGTTGGGCCTCACCATGTGCGATGGGCAGGTCAGGGTGGCCTGTGCTCACACACATCACAGAGCTGGCCCAGAGCTCAGCAAAACCTCTGACATCCCCTGTGGGATCCTTTGTAAGCGTGGCTGAGGCTCCCCCCAGCAATGGAAATTCAAAATGCCCTTATCCTGGGGGTGTCCACCCTTGCAGCCAAGTGAAAGCCCACTCCCCATCCCAGCGCAGATGCAGTTCGTGCTACACTGGCCCATGACAGGGGACACGAGACCTTTCCAAGACTAGGACCAAGCTAGAAGAGCCAAGAGGAAGGGCCATTCCATGGGAGAGCAGGCAAATCCATCCTCTAACGTTTTTGGTGGGCAGCAGAGTCAGGTGGGATGAGAAGCAGCATTCTGCCATCGCATCTAAGCCCTCACTCCAGCTCAGACAGCTGCAGCCGAAAATTCTTCCCTTGGGAGTTCGCCACGCTTTTTTTAAGACAAGTTCCAAATAACTTTTCCCCAGATCTGGGCCCATCGACCCATGGCTGACTCTGGCAGCAGCAACTTCGAGGGCAAAAGTTTAGTGAGGGATAAAAATGAGGGTTAATTTAAGCATCGCCACCTTCTGATGGAAAAAAAAAAAGGCACATTTGGGCTTGTTGCTCTGTAAACACAGGGTTCTTCCTCTGGCAGCTCTGCTGTTTACTCAGTCATTGTCAAGGAGGCAGGAAATACTGAGTCAGAAATACTGCACAAAAAGAAATATATGATGCTTAGATATCTGTGCTAAGAGCTATATAAAAAGCTGAGAGAGGCTGTGCTAAATAGTTGATCTTATTGGCAATGTTCTGCGAAATGCTGGAGCCCTAAACAGCTCTTTGGAAAGGGCCAAGACAAATCCAGTGGGTTGGAAGAGGGAGATGGTGGGCAGAGGTTGGACAGCCTCTCTCCCTCATTGCTGTCCTGGAGAAGCACAAACCTTCCTAGAAAGGGCTCCACAAATCACATTTTGCACAATTAACATCACTGCTTTATTCCCTGCTTAGAATTTAAATACAAATTGTATTTAGGTCCTGGCTTGGAGGGCATTCTGGTGTGCAGCTTTGCTTCCTGAGGAGCACAAACCAGTGGGATGAGTGGTTTGCAGCATTGGCATTCGCAAGGAGCTCAGGAGATGCTGGACAAAGCTCTGACAGCACCAGGGAGTGATCAAACATCTCTGCCCATGGATTTGTGGGGTCTCACTGAGCTCCTCTGTACCACCCACAGCTCCAATGGGAATGTCTCACTCCATGGAGACCACTACCAAAACTCCTCTGCTGGAGGTGGTGGGACATGAAGTGGGACCATCAGCTCTTCCATGGATTCTGCTCTGCCTCCAGCCACCCACTCCTGGCCTCTCTGCCTGCACCCAAGGACAGAACCCCACTGAGATCCCACCACACCATCCCTGCCCACGCTACTGCCAGCACAGAGACAAGACAGAGCAGAGTAAGGTGACGACAGAAAACCTGCTTTGAGCCTACAGCTCCCACGCAGACCCTGGAGAACAGCAGCACAGGAGACTGAGGTTTATTTCCAGCCCTGTGTGGGCTCCCATCACCTCTGTACCCTGATTTCCCACCTGGCAACAAACGGGAATGATTTGCTCATCTTCCTCTGCGAAGTGCTCTGGGGCGTGTGACCGAGACATGCGAATCATGGCAATTATTATGACTCCAACAAAGGAGCTATTGACATTTAAAGCAGATAAAGCTTTTAAATTACAGATGACACCCTGTGCCCAGCCTTCAGGGTCCTGGCTTCACCCAGCCATGAGGCATTTCACTCCCACAGGCTTTCATCATGTCGCTTCCTCCAGGCTTGAGCTGCACCACTTGAACATCTTCTCAGGATGATTTGGCCATCTTGGGAAAAGCAAGAAATCCTACCAGCAGCCTTCAGCGTGGACCTGACTTCATGATGGCCACAGTTCTGTGAACTGTTTTAATGACAGAGGGCTCCAAAACGCACCACATGGTGAGGGTCCAGGCTACCAGGACTGTGATCACCACCCCACAGACACCTACCACACATGATCCCATCACCAGATGGTTTAGATGCCTTAGATGTCACCGACCAATCCACATAATCACAGGATGTTTGGGTTGGAAGGTACCTTGTAACTCATCTCATTTTATCCCCTGCCATGGGAGGGGACACCTTCCACTACCCCAGGGTGCTCCAAGCCCCATCCAATCTGCCTTGAACAATTCCAGGGATATGGAATTCTTCCACATTGGCAAGAACAACTCAAAGATTCTGCATCCATCAGGCAGGCACAGTGCTTATTCCTCTCAGAAGGATTTGGGCATGAAGGGAAATTAAGGTTAGAAAACTCCTGTTTTTTCTAAAGCAGAGGCTAGGCAAACCCCCAGGACAAGAAACATAATGAATTTTACATTCCCAGGTTTGGGTAACTGAGGCAGCTGATGACCAGAGCCAATAGTAGCTGTGGATACTTCCCACGTCTACAAACACCCTGAGGTGACCAGTGGTCACTTGAACCTCCTGCCCCCTGGTCTCACCCTGACCTTTCCGTCTGGCTCCAAATCTGGGATCAGCAGCAATTACCCACCCAACGTGAGTGTCTCACGGCTTCAGACAGTGATGCCTGTGAGGTCCTTGAGGGGCTGCAGAGGTGTAAGCAGTTAATTATTGATTTAGCTGAGGTTTAAATCACCCTGGTGGGAGCATAATGATGGCTGTGCAAACAAAAGTTTTGCTGATAATCTCGCAGTCGCTGGAGATCTCAGACCACCGTCTGGGCGGAAGCTCTGAGAGGACCAGGAGGGTGAATTCAGTAGCCTGGTCTGCACACAACCAACAGCAATCACCATTTTGTCCTGGATGTTTGCCAGCGCCTCCTCCAGCACCACCCAGGTGACAGAGTTGCTGTCCTCGTCACTTAATTTTTATTGCCGTCCTTCCTATCTCACACCTTTCTGGGTTCCCAAACACGTGCCAGGGTGTCAGCTCAGCTGGGTAACAGCAGTTTATCATCACCTTAAAGACCTGTAATCCCAAAAACCCAGACACAGCAAAACACCATCACCAGCCTCTGCCAGGCCTTGGAGCGAGCAAGGGACAGACCTGCCATCTGCAGGACACACAGACATGGGGAATGAATCACATGTCTGAGACTCACAGGCCAGTCTCTCAGTCCCATGGAGAGGGGCTGGAGGGAAGACAAGGGACCACAGAGAAACACGAATTGATTTCCTCGCTGCCATCAGGGCAGCCGGGACACCTGTTTGACCCAGCCCTGCAGACACCCCATGTAATGGCCAGGGGAGGCAGCTTCCCCTTGGCAGCCTTGCTCTTCTGCAGCAGTGCAGGAGATCCTTGTAATATTCATTTTATTCCTGTATGTCCCACTACTGTGGGAATCTTAGAGGCAGCGATGTGCCTTTGCCTTTATGAGTGTGCAACAGGAAACCTTGGGCTACTTCTGGAATTTTGGAGACACTGAGAGTCCTCCCCCTGAAACGGAGACAAAGAATCCATGTCCTCTAGAGCATCCCACCCCTAGGCCAGCAGTCCCATCCCAGCTACACGGAGGTGGTGGGAAGAGAGAGGATCAAGCACAGCGAATCCCTGCTCATCCCAGCATCCACAGCAGTGCTGATACCCCCACTCCATGGAAAAACCTATTAACATAAATCTCTCATCCCATGGGCTGCATTCCTCATAGCACAAGCTCAGTGTAAAAGCATCATGGTTTCAAGAAACACCATAAAATCCTATTTCGGGCTGCTTCATATGGGTGGGGATGGTTTGGTGGGCAGTTTGCAAACCCTTCTCTGCAATACAGCAGGGTCTGAGCCCCAGCACCATCCCCACATCTGCTCAGAGGCTACTTCTGTGCCTGGGAAAATGCTCATCCCACTCCCAGCACCAGGCTGAGGTGATGACTGGGACCTCAGCTGTGGCTGATAGATGGATCCTGCCTGCAAATGCCATATCTGGAGCTGCCCAGCCTGGCAGCCCAGGAGGATGCAGCAGGGACCAGCTGGATTTTGCCAGCAGGATGCACTCTTATTTTAAATTCTGCACATGCAATGTGTCCTCTTTACAAGGTGGAGGTGAAAAGGGATCTATGGGGACAGGCCAAATTTGGAAAGAGGGATATCAGAGGAGGAAAACTGACTGTGGAGGCAGGTGCTCCTTTGTTCAGGCACCAGGGCTGGAGGAATTCCACTGGCACTGGAAATGAAGCTGTGTCCACTGAAAGGCCAGCTTGCCTGTGAATGAATGAAACCGGGCAGGGAAAGGCAGGCAGCTAATCCTGTTTGATATCAGGAGCTTCACTGCACAGGCACTCCTGGCTCATATCAGTTCGGTCCACGGAGGGGTTTTCCTGGGTGCCTGCTAGCTGGCAGCAGCATGCTCTCCTGTGGGATGCTAAGACGCTCCTAGGAAGTGCCCTCTTGGTGGTGTTCACCATGAGGTGGGACTGCAACCACCCATCTGCTGATCTGGGCAAGACACTGAGGCTTGGCCTCTGCTTCTCTGCAAGCCAGGACCAATGGATGAGTGAGGCCTCAGGGGCTTCTCCCATCCCCAAAACCTGTCCCTGAAGTGGAAGCCCCTGAGCTGGGTAGCAAAGGGAAGTGGACAACCTTTGGATGGACATCAGCACACACAGGTGGCTACAAACAGGTCCAAGCGGCATGGGATGTTATAGAATCAGGGCTGGAAAGGACTTTTAAAGGTTATCTAGTTCGATCCCACCTACTACCTTCCACTACCCCAGGCTGCTCCGAGCCCCGTCCAGCCTGGCCTGGGAAACTGCCAGGGATCCAGGGGCAGCCACAGCTGCTCTGGGCACCCTGTGCCAGGGCCTCCCCACCCTCACACACAGCAATTCCTTCCCAAGATCCCATCCAGCCCTGCCCTCTGGCACTGGGAAGCCATTCCCTGGGTCCTGTCCCTCCAGGCCTTGGCCCAAGTCCCTCTGCAGCTCTCCTGGAGCCCCTTGAGGCCCTGCCAGGGGCTCTGAGGTGTCCCTGGAGCCTTCTCTTGTGCAGGTGAGCACCCGCAGCTGTCCCAGGCTGGCTGCAGAGCAGAGGGGCTCCAGCCCTGGGAGCATCCTCCCCTGGAGCCGCTCTAACAGGTCCACGTCTTTCCTGAACTGGAGAACTCCAGAGCTCCATAAGGGCCAGAGTTCTTGGCTGTCTCCTTTAAAAGAAAGCAAAAAATCCCTGCAAAGATGGACGCACGAAAACTCGGTGGGTGGGAGAGCACGGGGGGTCCTGCAGGCAGCTGGCCAGATCCATTGTGGGATGGGTCTTCCTTTCATCTGCCCCAGGACTGAACCGCGCGGGGGATCAAGGAACCGGAGGAGTTAACAGACTCCCAGCCAGAGATATTCGTGGCACCCAGAGTTCGTGTAAAGTTTCATACCGGGACCCTTTACTAAATTCTTTCGGTCATGGGAGAGAAAACACTGCAACTGTTTAGTCTGCAGGGAGGTGGTGGCTCTGGCCCAGCACTCAGCATTGCTGAACAAACACGCTGGAGAGCAAAGGGGCTGTCACCCTTCTTATCTCCTCTGTCTGCTTTTCACCACGTCTCTCCCACCACCAGGCACCCGATGGGCACCGTGTACCAGTGCTGGATCTCCTTGCTGGAAAGGCAGCTCTGGGATGGGGGGACAAGCCACCACTCGAAAATCGAGACCTGGAGGTGAAGTGCC
Organism: Dryoscopus gambensis; assembly: GCA_013389985.1. Classification (NCBI taxonomy): domain Eukaryota; kingdom Metazoa; phylum Chordata; class Aves; order Passeriformes; family Malaconotidae; genus Dryoscopus; species Dryoscopus gambensis. The sequence continues at coordinate 71,212 of WEIT01011398.1, forward strand.
AGTCTGCTAAAAAAATGTTATTTACACAAAGGAGATCAGAAAATCTTTCTCAGAGGCTAATATTTACAAATTCTATGTAGCCAGGGAGCTTTTGCTATAAGAAATGTTGTATTTGGCTGTTTTTTTTTTTTTTCCTTTCAATGGATGTGAAAGATGCATTAATATTTTTTGCTCATCCCCTGAAGCATGCAGGTGTGGAGCACCCCACAATGCCTCCAAAGCTGCCTATCCATGCTGGGAGAGCTTAGATTACAGAAAGGTGATGCAGAAAACAACATCAATGTGCAAATGGCCTCAATTCCTCCATCCCTTGTATCTCTAAAGGGATGTCCATGATTACCAGGGCGTATTTTGCCTCATGTTGGCAGACTTTGAGCACCACCCTGCAAGACCATCGGATGGCATGGGCTGGCATATTAAAGAGATGTGAGGAAACACACCTTACTCTTAGGAACAAAGCAGAAATAGAAAGGTTTTGCTTTTCCAGCCTGAAACTGTCTCCTTAACCGATGGACACTGCTCTCGCTGTCCTCATTTTCAGTTCCTGCTGCTCTTGGACTGGAAGTGTTATCCCAGAATCATAGAATGGTTTGGGTTGGAAGGGGCCTTAAAGATCATCTCACTTCTACCTCCCTGCCATGGGCAGGGACACCAAACCAGGTTGCTCCAAACCCTGTTCAGCCTGGTTTTATCACTGGGTTTGGATTCCCAGCACTGCCAGAGACGCTTCTTTTAGCCCCTCTAATGAAAAAATAATATTTAGAGCAATAGTAACTTACAAACAAAGAAGCAAGAAAAGTGGAGGAATTTATCACTGGGAGGGGAAAAGGAAGCATTGTTTTGGGATGTTCACTGAGGGGAGAGAGCACAAGGGGGACAACCTGTGGTTGTCAGCACTGCTGATGAGACCAGAGGATGTGTCAAGGCAGGGCAGCATCCTCCAGCCGAGCATTGTTTGCTCCTGTCCCCAAGACTTGGATGTTTGAGTTTTGCATCAGCATCAGGCCTGGCAAGCTGTAGGACAGGGACCTGAAATAATTCTCAAGCCTCATTCCTCACCCCTCAAGTGTCCTCTGGCTCCTCTGCTCCCAGAACCCACTAAAGCCACTTCCCACCATGATTTTGCACTTTCTTGTTTAAATGTGTGCAGCAGGAAAAGATGAGGCGGTGCAAAACTATCCCCACAGGGGAGGCAAAGGGAATGTGGACTTTGTGAAAGCATTGATTCTCCAAACCCAGACTCTGACAGATAGCTACACACCAAAATACCCACCAATGAAAAAACCCTGAGCCTAAGCGTGCCCGGGGGATGCTGAGGGTGCTCAAGCTGCAGGTCCCACGGGACCATCCCTCTGGGAGCCACCACAGCAGTCAGGCTCACTTGGCTGGGAACTGAATCTGGTAGGGAAACTTGTGACTCAGCTAGAAAACCTTAAAACAACAGATTTCCTGCTGGTGAGCACAAGAGCATCCTCTGTATGCTACGGGCCTGTGTCCAAGTAAAGTCAGGGATGGGCAAAGCACGTGCTATCTCATCTTCCCCCCTTCCCAGGGAAGAAAAAGAGGTGCTCGCTCTCCAATGTCCTTCTACCCAAACCCCATGCTGGCACATGCATCTGCCCTGGCCTTGGCACAGGAGGTGATGGCCCTGGCACCTGCTTCTCCAGGGTGCTCCTGTGTCAGCAGGATGCTTCATTCCCTGACAAAATGACTGGGGAATGTGGGGTTTGTGGGATGGGTCCCAGGCAGGGTGATGCATCACAGGGTCCCAATGAGCCTCCAAAACTCCTGTGCCCAGGTGAGGTGACGGGAATCAGCTACGGGCAGGGCTGGGCACAGTAGGGTGTCTGTGGGTATGGGGAGCAGGGATCGTCCAACCCCGCAGCATCCCAAAATCCACACCTTGGGCTGGCGGCAGCAGCCTGAGCTGGATCAGGGCTGGTGTAGCCAGGAGCAGATGGTCTGTGAGGAGGGTGGCTCGGGCCAGCTGAGGCCCCAGGCTGACAGGAACATACTCCTACATGCCGTGGGTTTGAGCCTTTCAGGAGCAAACGAGTGAGTAGGAGCTGATGCCAGTTCAGCCCGATCTGGATGGGTCTCAACACTAAAGTGTCTCCCTGCCTCTCCCCACCTCTCATCAATGGATAAATGGATTTTGAGGCTCCTTTTTTTCTTTTTTTTTCATTTCTGCTGTTTCTACCAGGACCCCCAGCATCCTCACCCACCAGCAATGGCTGGGGGCAGCCAGGAGCCCACCCCAGCAGCAGGCTGCTGCCTGGCTCTGTCCCAGGGCTGCAGACAGGATGCAGGCATGCTGCAGGCAGGCTGAGCAGTCTGCAGTCTCCACCTAGAGCCCAGAACAGCCTCTACTCTGCGCTTGAGCCCAAGCACGGGCTGTGCACAGGTCCCACCACCCGAACCCCGCGCTCTGAACTCGGCTGTGCTTTTAGCAGGCAGCAGCAGCTCGGCCAGGGGTGCTCCTGACACTCACCACCACCAACCTGCATGAGCAAGAGGAGCCTCTGCCGGGTCCCAGCGCCACTGGGAGATGCCCAGGGCATCCACTGCCTGGCAGAGACAATCAGACACCAAGTACCATCCCTGAGGCCCCATCATGTGCTGGAGCACGGGCTGGTCCCCACCGTGGCCTTGAAATCTTGGCCCCTCCGAGGTGAAAAGGAGCCAGGCAAAACCACACACAAATTTATGGAGTAAAGGTGATGGCTGTTTTTTCACAACACACCTGAGCATTGCAGAGGTATAAAGTATAAAACCTTAGCAGCACACTGAATTAAAGTCAAATATGCCAATCTTTAAACTGTAAGGGATTTTTTAAGAAAATTAATCCTGCTTCCCATCAAACTCTCAACTGCACGATGCACTGCTAGTCTAAACTAAACACCTTTCCTATGCAGAGCCATGAGTTTGGCTGCATTGGGCAGACTCCAGACCCCAGTGACGTGCAGAGCAGTGGTCCCCTTGCCATCCCCTGTGATGCCCCCTGTGATGTCAGTAGCCCTGCGGCCACCTCCAGCTGCAACTCAACGTGGTCCCCAAAACCCACCCCAGGGCTCGGACTGAGGACTGATGTGCAGTGCAAACCCACTGCTTGTTTAATTTAGGATCTGGCTTAACTACTCCCAGCTCAGACAGCTCCCACTGCTTGTGTGGCACAGCTCCTGCCCCCATCCCCTCCTTCCCATCAGTGCAAAACTGCCCTTTTTTTTTGCACTCCCTTAAAACCTGCGATCTTGGGCTCCATTAACCCCTCCCTCACCTCACCACCACCCTCCAGGGAGGTGCTGCCCGGTGCTACCTGGCCACCACCACGTTCCCTTGCCACGGAAAGGCTGCAGAGCAGCCGGGTGGTTCCGACAGTCACCGTTCCGCTTGGGAAAAGTGGCAAGTTCAAAGCGCACAGCCGGACATTTAATCCAGGGCTCTCCTGTAACTCCCAGCCTGCATGGGACCCGTGTGCCAGCGGCTCCTGAAGCTTCCCGTGGCCAAGCCCAGTGCTGTTACCACAGGCAAGGAGCTTGGCCGGGCTCGGGGTAAAGGCAGGGCCAGCTCGAATTGATGCCCAGCCCTGCCCTTCACCTGCCAGTGCGGGCAGGCTGCCAGCCCGCTCCCCGGGCTCCCTCTCCTGCCTGCTGCTGACACTTGCACGAGGTGTGTTTGGCCCTGGATGACTATGAAAAAGAAGGGGAAAAAACCCTCCCAAACCATGGTAAGAATTAAAAAAAAAAATTACTAACATTTAAAGTTATATAATCCTAATATATGTCATAAGCAAATATATATATAATTATTATATATATGTATAATTAACATATATATATATATATGCAATAAGCATATATATTAACATATGTGCAAAATAAGAAGTAATTGAATACAAGAATAAAGTGATAAAAATGTTACAATAATAAATAATAGGAGTAATAAATACACGGTAAAGAATTAGAGTATGTCTCCAGAGACACAAGTGCAGGCAAAAAACAGGGAATGTGCCTCCTTTCCACTATTCTTCTCTGTGCTTGAGAGCAGGAGGACGCAGCAGCTGGGGATGCTCCTCAGAGCCACCCACGGGGCTGCATTCCCCGTGCCCCTTCAAGCACTACACAGATATATGAGTGTGCACGAATTTAGAACTGCCTTTGAATTCCCTGGGCGTACAGAAAATAAATCTCTTCAAAGCTACACAAAGCTTTTGCTGGGGGGAGTCCCACAGTGATTTACAAAAGCAGGACAGTTTGATGTTTATCAATATCAGAAATGTAAGGGAAGAAAGGTCTCCAAGCTCTACAAGTTTCTGCAAATCCCTGAATGAAGGTGTCTACACAAGGGGCAGCATCGTTTGCTATTTCTGTGCTTGTGCTGGGCTCCTGAGGAGCTGGCATCCATTCTGAGGTTCACCACCAAGATGCTCCTCATCCGCACAGAAGAGCCGTGGAGAGCAGCTCGAGCCAGGGCGGCTTCCCCCACTGAATCTCCACCTCACTGGGGGAAGAGCTCATCAAACTCTTCTGGAGGAGAAACCGAAGGCTGCAATGTTGGCTCACGCACAGATCTGAGAGATGGATGTGGTGCTGCTCCGTGGAGCTGAGCTCACTGCTGCTGCAGTGAGATGCACACCTGTATGGCTTCAGGGTCTGCTCCAGGGGCACTGGGACCTTCTTCCCCCCATCTCTCAGTGAAGCAACCTCTCTGATTTCGCTGGGCAATGCCCTTTCAGACACAAGCGGTACCACTCTGTTTTATGCGCACAGATTGGACCATCTATAATTAAATTACATTAAAAACAGCCACGTAAAGAGGACTGAAGGGTTTTTGCAGTCAGTGCTGGACATGCTGTACAGGTCCAGATGCTTTCCAGCCACACTTGGATCCTCCTGCCTCCACCTCTGCCAAACCACAAACTGTTCCTCACCAATAATCATGTTGAGAAGGGAAAAAAAAAAATCTGCCTTTCAGCATTAACCATTAGTGTATTACTTAGAATAACACAGAACATCACAGAACCATTAGGGTTGGGAAAGACTTCCAAGGTCATTGAGTCCAACCACCTTCCACGTCCCAATTCCCACACTATCCACCCAGTGTCTATCGTTACAACTTAGAGCCCCACGATGCTGAAAGGGCTGCTATCACTGGGAGGTTGTTTGCTCAGATTAAAAAGGCTACAGGACAGGAAGAACTTCAGCTCATTCCTCCCAAAACCTCACGCTCAGCCTGGCAAACACTTCACGCTGCACCCACATTTACTAAAGGGAAGCAGTCAACTTTCCAGTACCTCATGGCACAATGTCTACATCCCAACAAATGCTTCAGCCTAAATTCTCCTCTTCCATCCCCCACCCACCTGGGATGACAGCGATGGATTTGTGGCCACTTTCCGGGTTGACTCCCTCTATAAATGGTCACACCAATCATCTCAAACCCAACCAAGGCCACCGAGACCCAAGTGCAACCTCTGTGAAAACCCTCATGATTAGTCTCAAGGGATTAGAGGGGAAGTGTCTGGAGGGGAAGCCATACAAGGAGGAGCTGAGGCCACTTGGACTGTTCAGCTTGGAAAGAAACTGAGGGGAGACTCATTGCAGTTACAGCTTCCTCAGGAGGTGTGGAGAAGGGCCAGGCACTGATCTCTGCTCGCTATGACCAGTGACAGGACCCAGGGAACAGCTGGAGCTGTGTCAGGGAGGGTCAGGGTGGTGGGCCCTGCCCAGGCTCACCAGGGAATGGACATGGCCTCGAGGCTGCCAGAGNGCCTCGAGGCTGCCAGAGCTCTAGGAGTTTGGACAACGCTCTCAGGGGTTGTTGGGGTGCCTGTGCAGGGTCAGGAGCTGGAGTCCATGATCCTTGTGCGTCCCTTCCAGCTCAGGATGTTCTGTGTTTCTATGAAGTTTCTACAACCAGAGCCAAGCACCACACTGAACCAAGGAAGGGCCATTTCTGGGGCACCAAGAGGTTGCAGTAAGATGGTGAAGAAACCCTGTGTGGGTGTGCAGCTGGGTTTGCCACTGGGAATGCATCAGGATGTGCAACGGTGCATGCAATAGGGGTGCAATAGGGTAGGCAACAGGGCAAGCCATAGGGCATGCATTTGGGTGTGCAATAGGGTATTCATTAGGGTTTGCCAGAGAGAATGCATTAGGATATACTGTAGGGAATGCATTAGGATATACCAAAGGGAATTCATTAGGGTGTGCCATAGGGCATCCAACAGGATATACAGTAAGGTAAATCATAAGGTATGCATTTGGGTGTGCAACGGGGTAGCCATTAGGGTGTGCAATAGGATGTGTACTGGGGAATGCATCAGGATGTGCCATAGGGAATGCTTTAGCATATACTATAGGGTATGCACTAGGGTATGCCATAGGGAATGCCACAGGGAATGCACTAGGGCATGTAAGAGGGTGTGCATTAGGATATACCACAGGATATGCCATGGGAAATGCATTAGGGTATGTAATAGGGTGTGAGTTAGGATATACCATAGGATATGCCATGGGAAGTGCATTAGGGTATGTAAGAGGGTGTGCGTTAGAATATACCCCAGGATATGCCATGGGAAGTGCATTAGGGTGTGTAAAATGGTGTGGATTAGGATATACCACAGGATATGCCATGGGAAGGGCATTAGGGTATGTAACAGGGTGTGCATTAGGATATACCCCAGGATATGCCATGGGCAGTGCATTAGGGTGTGTAAAATGGTGTGGATTAGGATATACCACAGGATATGCCATGGGAAGGGCATTAGGGTATGTAACAGGGTGTGCATTAGGATATACCCCAGGATATGCCATGGGCAGTGCATTAGGGTGTGTAAAATGGTGTGGATTAGGATATACCACAGGATATGCCATGGGAAGGGCATTAGGGTATGTAACAGGGTGTGCATTAGGATATACCCCAGGATATGCCATGGGCAGTGCATTAGGGTGTGTAAAATGGTGTGGATTAGGATATACCACAGGATATGCCATGGGAAGGGCATTAGGGTATGTAACAGGGTGTGCATTAGGATATACCCCAGGATATGCCATGGGCAGTGCATTAGGGTGTGTAAAATGGTGTGGATTAGGATATACCACAGGATATGCCATGGGAAGGGCATTAGGGTATGTAACAGGGTGTGCATTAGGATATACCCCAGGATATGCCATGGGCAGTGCATTAGGGTGTGTAAAATGGTGTGGATTAGGATATACCATAGGGTATGTCATGGGGAATGCATCAGGCTGTACCACAAGATATTCAGCAGGGAATGCCACAGGGTATCCAACAGGATATGCACTGGGGTACACCACTGAGGGTGCACTAGGGTATAAATTTTGGGACACATTAGGGTGTGCAGCAGGGTATGCCACAGAGTATCCTGTGACGCATCAAATGCAGTGTGCCTTAGGGTACGCATTAGGGTGTGAACTGGGGTATACATTAGGGCATGCCACAGGGTATCCAACAGGGCACGCAGCAGGGTGAGCCACAGGGCATCCGGCAGAACCAGCCCTTCTCCTCGGGCACCAAGGCAATTCCACGTGCAGGGATGCACCAGGCTCTGGCTCTGGCTGCAGGCCAGCGGGCTCTGCTGCTCCATGTCAGGATGTTCATTGCGTGATTTTTGGGTTTTTTTTTTTTTGATTATTATTAAAAGAAGGTATCAGCCTTCTGTTTGATGTGCTGTTGGCTGTGGTTGCCAAGGGGAGCAGTGTACAATTACAGCCCCAGTGATGCTCACTCTAATAATACACTTGGCTCTGCATAGCTCAGATGCAGACACAGCTCTGCTATAAAGAGCACGGTTGTTCCAGCAGAGGAGTACTCCAACTTATGTTACATGTGGAGGGTTTGTGGCACATTGCTTAACACCCCCCACTAGAAAAAAAAAAAAAAAGAAAGTCTGGGCACGCCAATGAGTGAAACTATGACAAGCAAAAACCTCTCACAGGAGACTTACTTTCAATATATTAATTAAGAAGGTATTTCTAGAGGCATGAAGAAACTCTGTATGTGTCCGTAAGATGTTCTTTCATGTTCCCAGCCTTCCAAGCTCCCTGGGCTCAGCTCTCCCAGGCCCATCCCAAGGGCTCGCACAGCTCAAAATTGCTCTTGCTACCAGTAGACTAAACCAAACTCAATGAAGAGAAAATTAAACCCAAGTCACAGAACCACAGATTTGTTTAGGTCAGAAAAACCTTTTAAGATCATCAGGTCCAACCATTCCCTCAGCACTGCCCAGGCCACCACTGACTCATGTCCCCAGGTGCCACATCCACACGACTTTTAAATCCCTGCAGGAATGGTGCCTCCACCACTTGCTTGGGCAGCCGCACCAGGGCTGGACATCCCAGATGCCAAATGATCCCCCCAGTGCCAAGCTCCCAGATGGCAGCTCTACCAGCTGTCCACCCCACGGCTCCCCTTTCCACATCTCTTTTCCTCGGAGGTTGGCAGCACTCAAATTCAAGACTTAGCCAAGATTTTGGACCAGAACACAGACTGAGGGATAAATTCAAACCAGAGTTTTCCTGATGGATCCTCTTAGGGCATGAAGTGGACCATGCTGGCTGTAGGGAAGCTCTTCGGAGGAGCTGCTGGCAGGGAGGGTGATGATGTGACAACACTCCCATGCTGCAGCACTGGCATCTCTTTTGGGATCAAAACAAGTGCCCTGAGATAAGCTGTGAACATGTGCAACCCTTGAGCATGAGCACCTTGTCAACAGCTGAAAATAGAAGAGGAGCCAGGTTAAAAAGACAGCTTGCTGCCTGTTTTGCAGGAAAACCCCCCCCACCCTGCTGCTTGTTTTATGCTCCAGCAGGGTACAGGGATGCTGTCTACAGGTTTAGGGATGCTGTCTATAGGTACGACCATGCTGGCAGGGCACCTCAACGGGTTCACGCACTAATTCCTGAGGAGCTCTGGTGGGGGTGAGCTGTTGCCATCGCAGTCCTGAGGGAAAGGGACAAACAAGCCCCTACAAAACAGGAGCATCTGCCAGGAGCAGATGGGGGGGCGAGCGGTGCAGCCCCAGGCGCCAGCAGCACAGGGAGGGATCACACTGATCCCGATTTATCACACCCCGGCACAGTAATTCCCCAGCTCGCCGGTGCCCAGCAAGCCGAGCTCCTTACGTCCGGGGATCAGATTAGTCTGAAAGGTGCTAGAGAGACACAAATCCTGCTCTGCAGCAAGCGTTTTATGGAAGGTTTATTTTTCTTTTTTAATTAATGGTAAATTATCTAGAAATGGCTGATGGAAAATATCTGATGGCTGAAGGGCCAGGATTGTAGCTGGGTAATGTTATATCATCAATCATATAAAAATATGATAATAACATATGGATATATGTATGTGTGTGTATGTATATATATATACATAAAATATATCTATAAATATGGATATATAATAATTGATATCAATGTATGAATGTATCACACATCGACAGGATATTCACATTACTCTATAACATAACATAATATCCAATATGCCTTATTGATACTGATAATATATCATATATCAATTCCAATATACCATATAGATATTGATAATCAACCTCCTTATTTCACACTAAGGCAGCTGCAATGATTCTTTCGTGCCTAATACCTGGCTCTGTCTCCAGCCAGGGCTATCAGGCCTGAATGCCCCAAAAATTTCCTGATTTAGGGCTTGATCAAAGTATTTATGAATCTGTGTGAGTGCATCTAATTATTTTGTTTGGAAAAAAACCCGAGCACTTGAAGAAAGTCAAAATCCTTTACTATCAGAAAGGAAATGTTAAATTATTTAATTTCACACAGCACTTTGCTTTTGACCTGTAGTGATCTGTCACCTTTTGCCCCATAAAGACATTTGTAAAAGATGTGCAGTTTGGGGCAGAACAAATCCCTTTTGCATATTTCTCTGTGCCTCAGCACATGAACTCGGTCACCCGCACACCCTGCTCGCTCTTTGCACTTCATTCCTCCCCACAGTGCTCCCATCACACTGTGACTGGCTACATGTTCCTGAGAAGCACTTTGAGTCTCTCTGGAGATAGGAGATACATTATTCATTCTACATCCATGCTGTGAAGAGCTGAGTGTGAAGCCACTCAGTCCTGCACAGGATGCTGCAGTATAAATCAGTTTACGGGGTCTGTTCACATGAGTGGAAATGCTGGGGCAAGAGAATAAAGCAAACTGGAAGAGTCCTCCCAAACTCAGGACTGCCACCAGCATCAATTGTGGGCTAACACCCTGCTGCTCCCTGGCCATCATTCCTGGGCTTTATTCTGGACTTCTTACATTGCTCAGCCTAACAAGGGAAGATGCAAGAGCAACCTGCTATGGGAAGAGCAGGATGCACAGCAGGCTTAGAGCCCCCTCCAGCCCCTTGCTGCTAATTCTGTGATGGATTCTGACTGCAATTTGTCTCATTCTGGTTTATAATCCCTTCAGAAATACTTATCTGGAAAAAATCACCACTTGGTACAGGCAGTGGGCAGATGTGTATGCTGCCCAAGGACTTTGCAGTGGAGAGTGGGCACAGGGAGAGATGCTGGGTTTGATATGCACCCAGAGCAGTGAGAGAAGCAAAGCTGGACCTGTGACTGTGCAGAATTATCTGATATTGATTTTCACAGTTTTATTTTACTCCTTATTTCCCTGCTTGCTGTGTTGCCACAAAGCCAACTCAAGCTACAGGCAGCCAGGCACAGCATCCAAGAGAGGCTCTCCAACAAGACCAGCAAGAAGACTGAGAAGATGAGTCAAAAAGTGGAGTGATGCTGAGCAACAGACTTGTGTGGAGAGCAGAGATATGAAACGTGAGCTCTGTATGTCCCACAGATGAGACGTGTGTGTGAGGGAACAGCCAAATGGAAATGCACATTAAATTAAGGATGGAAATTCATGGTTTCAATTCTGTCTCCAGAGGCAGAACATTGGAGGTGTATGTGACATCCTCCCAGAAGACAACCGCCCTCTCTGATGGTGGCACTGCAGTAAAACATACACCTCTCAGCAGACCATGGGCAGTTGAGGACAGCCCTTTCTTCTCATCGTCCAACACTATTGTAGAATCATCTAGGCTGGAAAAGATCTCCAAGACCACCAAGTCCAACCATTAACCTCACAGATCAGTTATCAGAGCCACTGCTTTTTTTTTCCCCTCTGCAACTTTGCTGTCACTGATGGTTTTGGAGAACAACCAACCAGTTCTCCACATAACAACAAACAAGTCACCCAGAATAATGAGAAAATACACAATTATTTCAGTTTTGTTTGCAATCAGAAACCAGAAGCGAGCCCTTCAGCCAGGTGATGCAGCCAAAAACCTGCTCAGGGACCATCTTGGTGTCTAAGACCATCAGGGACTCGTCTTGGTGTCACTGGTGCTGAGATGGACCCTCCACTCTAACAGCCTACACTGAAAGAGCCTCCCAGTTAATTTCTTTTCATGCCATGGGGATGCTGCCTCAAGCAACTGACTCATTACTCAGACAAGCCCTGGTGTGAGATGCCACAATTCCATGTAAAGTTCATGAAATAAGAATGAAGAGTACCTTGATAATGCCCACAGTGTCACATTGTCTATGGTAACCATTAAAGCTATGCACAGACAAAATAAGAGGTACACTCTGAACTCATCAATTGGGTTCAAAAGGAATTTGGTAACAGCTCAGCTCCAAATACATGGTAGAACTAAGTGAGGTGATGGCTACAGGCATCTGAACAACTAACTTTATCTCATTACCTGCAACATGTTGAGGAGCAGACTCCGGAATTTGGTTCCTTCCACCATGAAGAGGGCCATTTTGTCACAGAGCTTGGCTGCTGTGGAAGCAAAGCTGCGGTCCGTCACCGCTTTCTGGTAGATGGTCTTGACTATCTCCCCCAGCATCTCCTCAGAGTTGGTGGAGTTCTGGGCCTCCTCCATGAAGGTGGTAAGCTTGGAGTCAACGTCACTGCTGTTGTTCCTCATGCTGTTGAGAATTTCAATTAATTTGTCCATTTTATTCTTTTCAGGGTCGGTGGTTTCCACCGTGACTTCGTCCTGGTCCGTGAAAAGGGAAAGACAAGGCGTCTGTTACACAAGGAAAAAACAGATATATCAGCCCATGTCCTTGCACAAACAGCAAAGGGGGAAGGGGATTGGGAGGACATAAACAGAAAGAGAAAAGACAAAGCATCTTTTAGTGGCACAGTGGTATAATCTCAGGATTGGAAAGCACAAGCGCATGCATCCTGCCCCAGAAATGTCCCCTTTCTCCATTTCCCACACCACTTAATCCCAAAGTCCTTCCCCTCAGCTCAGGGAGAAGATGTCCTGAGTGTCCTGAGCCAGGATGCCAAAGTCTGACCACCCTGACTGCCTTTGGCATTCTGGACCAGTTTCTGGTGTCTGCAACATCATGATAATGGACATTTTTTTGCCTCTCTTTAGAAAGTGCATTGATGTTTGCAAAATGCTCAGACAATAATCCCACAAACATATCTACTTTATAATATATATTTAACAATGTAAATTGAGATCAAAGAAGTCACGTGATCCCAGCATTCAAAAGACTCTCGACTTTTCCATCTTTTGCCTGTTACACTTTTCATTTCCCATCGTTACCACAGAAATTATTGCTTCTTTTCAACATTTTATTATGCATTTTCCCCCTTTTCCCCAGTGTCAGACATGAATCCCGCTTGTTCTGGTTTGCTCTCTTCTACCCCTCCAGCTCAGTCTTATAATATACTATACACTACAAACCTGTAGCAGTTTTTTGGACAGACTCAATCCCAAACAGCAGTTGGGAGTTGTCCAAGCCTTCCATCAGGAGGCTGGTTGTGTTGACAACACCCACCCAAGAGCGGGTGCTGATGTGATTTTTATTCTTACAAGACTCTAAATTTTTGAGACGAGCATTAAAATGAATACTCTGAAAGTCTCTACTATACTCCCATTGCTTTAAAGAACATAAAAATAACTAACAAAATCTCTTACTCCCCCTCATGCCACTACCAGAAATAGTAAATGCTCATGCATTCAAAGGTATACATTTCCAACACTCACTCCCATGGAATTGTATATGTTCAGGTTATTTTTGCACCGTATTTTGGAAATCTCATTAGAGATAACCCCATGGATGCTTTTTACAGTCTGACAAAAGAATCCCAAGAGAAAGAATCTGAGTTTCACAGGGGGCAAATGGAGATATCATCTCCAAATTCCTCAGAAATCTGTGGCTGAATATTGTTTCCAAAAAGGATTTCTCCTCCGTCACTTGCATGCAATACTTTTGTTATTGTTGGGTTGTTGGAAGGAAGGGGGGAGATAAGGGCATTTCAATTCATTTGCAGAGATAAATGGATATCAGCTTTAAAGCAGTGGAGTCCAACTATTCAGCACTCCAGAGTCAAAGTTTGAGATTTAGCTCTGTAGTTGCAGAGAGAGAAATTGCCTTTTTTAGATGTTTTTTTTGCGAAGTGACTGAGCTCTTCAGACCAAGAGGAAGTGCATGTGTGCACCAGCCTTCCCCCACAGAAAAGGGGAGAGTTCCCAGGCCCTGGAGAACTCAAGCTGGTAGCAAACTCAACCAAGAAGTAAAGCTCAGAGTCTCAATTCTGTCAATAAAAAGCCTCCTGAAGAAGCATAAAGGCACCTCAAAAGAAGTGCTGACACTGGGGGATTTAGATAAGTTGGGAGCATCAATGGGAAGGTCCCTTGAGCCCACCCCGCCCTTTGAATGGAGAATGGCCAATGGCCAGACTCTCAGAAAAAGAGAAACTCAACGTTTCCCCAAGAAATAATACCTTTTCTTTTAGTCTCCTCCTCAGCCTGTCCTTAGAAGACTGAAGCAAATTGATCTTGGGTCTGTCCCCAACGCGCTCGTGGACGCTGTCTTTCCGCTTGGTCTCCGGCTCGGGGATGTACTGCTGGGACTGCTTCTCCACGGCCTCGGGGCCTCGGGGCGCCTCCACAGGCACGTGCACTGTGCACGCGGAGCCGTCCTCGATTTTCAAATTCTCAGTCTCTTTGGTGTTTCTGTGCGTTTCTTTGTCGTTGGGCGAGTGCTTCTGGTTGTGGTGCCATCTCCGGTTCTGGCTGTAGCCGTGGTGGCCCGTCCTGCCCGAGGAGTGAGGGGCCTGGCCTCCTTGGTAGAGTTTCTGGTGGTCCCTGTTATGCTTGGTGCCACCCTGCTGATGATCTGCGTGCTGCTGAGACTTGTTCCCACTGGGAAGTCTCTGCTGTCGCCTGGAAAGTTAAAGAATGTCATTGAAAAACCAGCTGGCCTCAGAAAATCGATTTTAACTCCTATTAGCTGGAAACCAAAGAGTTTTCTTGGTTTTGGTTTATTTTTGTTTTTTTTTTTTTTTTCTTTTTTATTTTGCAAACTGAATGGCAGGGAATGAAAAAAAAAATTTAAAGACAGTGAAAGAAAGTTCACCCATTCCTTTGTGGTTCTGTTGGGCCAACACATCTGTCCTGCCAAACAGCCTGACCCTTGGCAGGGGACCACAAAAGGGAAGGCAATTTCTTGTCATCTGTACAACCTAGTACCAACTCATGCCTCTATATCTCTTTCTGTGACAGTCATATTTCAGCTGAAAGTTTTTTTGAAGTTGGACAAGATGACTTTGCTTCCCAGGAAAAATTCTCCCAGGTTTCTGTGTTAAATTCTCCCAGGTTTCTGTGTTACTTCCACACTAACCAGGAAAAACAGCAGCAGCAAGTCAGGTAGGCTAGAAATTCCAGGAGATATTTTTTTCTGAAGGCTTTAGAGCGCCTGACACACCTGGCACACAGCATCCCTTTCTCCTCTTGCCTGCCAACATGGCACACTGCTGCATGGGTTTGCAGTGAGCCATTTTAAGTGTATCAGGAATTTCTAAGTGGAAAAAAATTAACTAGAAAGCAAGTAAACTGGTAATCTGCCCACACCAAATGGTTTTGTTTGGCCTTATTTTACACACATCCTTCAGCACTGCTATACCAGGACAGGACACACGCACGGATGAAAAGAGGACTATACTTGGCTCTGGCAGCAGGGAGAGCCAGGACCACAACCTCCAGAGAGAGGACTCTGTGTACAGAGCTCCAAATGGATAACGTGGAAATCCAACAGCCACAAAGAGGAGGAACTGTCCCCAAAGGGTTTACGAGAGAGGCTACAACATCTCAGAGTGAGCAAGCCCCTGAGTGCTGGCCGTAACCGGTAGCCGAGATGGCAGATCCCCTAAAAAAACAACAGTTGAATGGAAGAAATGCTTTGGCAGTCTCAGGCATCTCAGATTTCCAAACAGGCTGCAGTGTGGCTGTCCCCAGCGGAGAAGGCAGAGCCAGAATGCCATCATCCAGGACGCAGCTAAGGTGCAGATGGTCCTAGCACTGGCTGCCTTCATGAGGGCTGGGTCTCCACCAGGGTTACCGCAAGCACACTGGCAGCTCCCTGCCTGCTGCCTCTTTGATATTGGTCTTTGCTCTGAGAGCCCCTGGGACGCTTTAATGCCTGGCTCTTTACAAGGCTTCTGGGAGCAGTGCTTGAGGGTGACACAGGACACCTCCCCAGTATCAGCCCCCAAAACAGGGAAACAACTGTGAGCACTGTGGTGACCACAGTGGTTTGCATCCATATTGATTTTGCAGTCACGATAAAATCCCTGCTCAGCCTCACCCCTTATCACAAACCTCCACCCCAATTCGGGTAAATAGCAGCATTTACTTTAAACCCATCCCACAGCAATTAGTTTTCTTTTCATCACTGGCACTGCTCAGCTAAGGGCGCTCGGACGAAGGAAGCAGCCATTCACAAATACATTTCAATGGTCAGCAGTCTCCAACCCTGCCTGCCAAAACCATCTGCCCACGGAATCTGTATTCCTTGGCATCCCCAGGAGTCAAAACCTATTTTCTGAGGCCAACTGGCTTTTAACCATAAAGAGTGAGGGCTCATGTTTAGCAAACAGAGGACGAAGAGGCTTGTTCATGGCACTGGAAGGAATTTGTGTTTACTCTCAGACCACCAGATCCGGTTTTCTGAGATATTCAGTGTGTGGTTTTTTGGTTTTGTTTCTATTTTTTTTTTCTTGCAAAGTGAATGGTAGGGAATTAAAANGGAGACGGGAAAAGCTTTCCTGTTTGCTGGAGCCTACAAGCATTTTATGAGTACAGATTCTCCACATCAAGTTTTCCTGGCATTTCTTTGTTTCCTCTCAGTAACGCAATCACATAAACCGCTTTGTAAAGAGCAATGCTTATTAAAAGGGGAATGTCAAAATAAAAGTTAGTTAAAAACCTTATCTGGTACTAAGCCCTCACAGGCCTAAGTGTGCAAGAGTTTTGCTTTCTGTGGTTTTGCTCTTCTCTCAGACATCTGAGTTTAACTGTTTGGTTGCACTTCAAATCTCAGGTTATAAACCAGTCAGCCTGGCTACTTTATTAAACTTATAAATACTGCACAGAAATTACAAAAGTTGCACAAAGACACAGCTGTAATTTCATAAGCAAGGGAAAATGCCTGGAAATGAGCTGGGAACCAAACTTGGCTGTAAATTCCTGCAAGAAATGCATGCAGGGACAGTTTTTTTCTGAAGACATAATGATATTTGAAACCAAACCCTTTACGTTCAAGGGCTATGAATGAAAAAAAGGTTTAAGATTAAAAAACCCGCCCAGTTAAGCCAGTGTGGAATGTGCAAGATTGTTCATTTTGGGGCTGTTGCAATAGGATGAGGGAGAAGAGGCAGCCCTGTCCCTCTACAGGACAGCTAAAAGGTGATGTCCCCACGGCAAGGGGCACAGCAAACACACGCCAAAGCTCTGCAGTCACTGAGTAAAGGGTGGAAAACACCAGAGTTTAAAAAGTTCAGGGAAAAAATTTGCGAGAAATAAAAGGCAAAGGAAGGAGAATGGCAAAAAAGGAGCAATGTCTGTGACTTGGCAGCAGTCGGGGTCCAGACAATCATCCAGCATTCAGGCAAAGACTTGTTGTGTGCTTTTATCTTCCCAACACCCCAGCGAAGAAGAAAAGCCAAGAAGAAATAGGATCTGCGGGGAGGAAGAGCCAAAGCAGGGAGAACAGGGCTCAGATCTTATAACTTTCTTGACTGCACAGCATCTCAAAGCCTGGGAAGTTGGGATGACCCATCCTTGCCCCCAGGTGTGACCAAGGTGCTGGGGACACAGAGAGCCCCAGGAAGAGACAAAATGGGGACACGGCCATCCCGCCACTCCCACCGTGGGTTGTTGGTGGAAACAACCTTGTGCTTGTTCCAGGCCAGCACTGTAGGTGCTCAGACGGCAGCTTGAGGTGATGACCCAAGATGATGCCTTGGGGTGACATGCCACGCCCAGGGAACCAGGCCATGGCAGGACCTAAAGGCACTTCCCAACCCAGGCTTTTAGCTCTGAGATGCTGAAGGAAGGAACAGCCGAAGCTTGAATCACACAGCGGCACCTCCAAGAAAAGTAAGAATTCACCCCAGAAAAATGCTGTAGTTACTGGGAAATCCTTCCTCTGTCCCCCTCTGCTCATCTTTAGCCGTAAGGATGCCTTGCAGGAACCATAATTTAGCTACAAGAAAAAGCATCTGGACAGTACAATGGTTTCTTATCTCTTGACTCCATTTAACATTAAATAACTATTTTCACTTCAAAGGCCAAATTCCAATTCAGTTCAAAACTCCCCCTGACTTCAGTGGGATTTGGCCATCGGACAACATGGAAACTAAAGAGATGTTGAGAGTCACAAAGAAATTGCAAAAGTACTAAAATCCAAGGGGAGACAGTCAGGGTTGCCAAGCTGGAAATAGGATGGTATTGCTTCTGCTATTGTTTCTCCACCCATTTTTTTATTTAGTTAACTAAATGAGATACCTTTCAACAGAATTTAGATCTGACAAATGTCTGTTCTGTCGGAGAAGCCTACACAAACAAATCTAAGGCTTCAGCTGTCTCGGTGATTACCAGCCTACATGCTCAGAAATACACGATTCCTGCAAGTTTTTACTACATCGTTTGCTCCCAAGGAAAGGACCAGGAAGGCACAAGTCTGGGGAATAATAACTCTAGACACGTGGACAGCTGTGGTCTAAAACACACTTGCTCTGTCCTGTCAGCCTTGCCCATATCCCCACGAGCGAGATGAGTCTTTTGAGAGCCCCCACTGTTTGTCCGGCATGTGGGGAGCTGGAGGACAGTGCGGGGCTGCGTCCTCCTGGTGGCTGCACAGAGATTTGGGTAAGCAGTTCCTACAAACACTGAGAGGTGAGGAGTTACATTAGAGCACGGGTCCCGTGAGGGGCAGCTGAAGGAACTCGGGTGGCCCAGCCTGGAGAAAAGGAGGCTCAGGAAGGACCTTCTGGCTCTGACAGGAGAATGCAGCCAAGTGGGGGTCAGGCTCTTTTCTAAGGGAACAGGATCAGGACAAGAGGAAATGGCCTCAAGCTGTGCCAGGTGAGGTTGACACTCCATATTGGGAAAATTCCTTAACTGAAAGGGATGTCATGCCTTGGCACAGCTACCCAGGGCAGCGGTGGAGTTCCCATCCCTGGAGGGATTTAAAAGCTGTGTGGATGTGGCATCTGGGGACATGGGGTAGTGGTAGCCTTGGCAGTGCTGGGGGAATGCCTAGACTCGGTGATCTAAGAAGTCTTTTCCCACCTAAACAATTCTGAGATTCTATACATCTCCAGTGGCATTTGAGACATTTACCCCACGATGCAGAGCACTTTCTATGGCCAAACAGACTGAAATCCCATCCTGGGACTCAGGGACCGTGTCTCTGCTCATCCTGGTTCCTTCCTGCCTTTGGAGAACCTGCCTGGACGCTTGCCCTCAATCCCAGCTGACTTCCCCATGGCACAAACCCTCCAGGACACGATAAGCTCCTTGCAGAGCAGAAATTCTGATTCAGTGCTGCTTTTGTGCAGAGCAGAATACCCAGTGGGCATAGCCAGGGCCACCCAGTAATTAACAACTCATATGGACTTGCAGGCACTCAGGAAAGAGGTTGAGGATGAAGAGTGGCACCAAAGTCAAACCTTCTCCACCACCTGCATCCTTCTGGTGCTTGAATGAACACCTTCCTCTGCATTTGACAGACAGTAATTTCTCTGCACTCCTTCGTCTGCTTGGGCAGGGTCTCATCTCTGTGTGAGGATCAGGAATATAATGCTAAGTCTTGGAAGTACCTCTTGATCAGCTTTGCTATTAATATGCCTGCAACTAATTAGCAACTGTTGTGGCAAGGGATGGATTAAGATCACAGAATCACAGAATGGTTTTGTTTGGAAAGGACCTTAAAGATTATTCAGTACCACCTCCCTGCCATGGGCAAGGACACCTTCCACTACATTAGGGTGCTCCAAGCCCCATCCAACCTGGCCTGGAACACTTACAGGATCTGCAGAAACGGACACTGTGTGACCTTCCATTCCCATGACAACCCCAGATCCCTCTTATCCGTGAGTTCCCTCAAAGCTGGGGGAGCAGATCATCCCCAAGGAACTCAGCAGCTGTTCCTGCAAATGGAGGACTGGTGGGGTTGGCTCTGTGGGATGACAGGCCACTTCTCTCACCTTCTTTCTGAAAATCCCAACACAATTTTCCATTGAGGGAAGGAAATTAAAAAGAAGCCCTCTTAGACTCACCACCAAAAGAGTAAATTCTCAGTTTAGCACGTAGGTTCTTCCTGGCTGTACTAGCTAGCTGCCCAGGAAACTCAGCCCGAAGAGGGAAAAGGCAGGAAGGAACAAAATCCTCTGAAACATCCCCTGAACAAACCCATTTTTCCAGGCCCAGTCTTTCTGAGCTAAGCTTATTCCAGCCAGACCACAAACAATTGGACTGATACCCTGAAGCAGGCACTGCTGGAGGGGTTTGGGCATGGCAGTACTGCTGTGGTCAAAAACAGCCATCATTACTGGCTTTGAGCATTTAAGAGATGTTGTGGTCCAAACTGGAGGGACTGAAGGATCCCAGTTAGGACCTGGTGGAATTTTATAGCATCTAAAACTGGTCCCAAGAGGTCTGGGGAATATTAATATAATGAGGAAAAAGGTCTGAATTTCTATTCTAGAGGCCTGACTTCCAGCAGAAGTATTCTTCAGCAAGCCTACCTCCATCAAAGGCACTCTGATGTTTCATGTGCAGGCATAATGATAACTCAGTGCTGCTTTGAGGCAGGGACCATCGCAGACCAGTCTCAGCCATTTTCCATCCCTGCTGTGGCTCAGAGTGGGAAACACTGAAATAAGCTTGACAGTTCCACACAATTTAATAAAAAACCTCAAAACCCCACAGAAAGCAATAACCACCAGCTCCAAGGATGAAGAACACAGGATTTGTGTTGTGTTTTCCCTTTGGCTTTCTCTCTCAAACTGGTTTCACTTGGCTCCAGTTTCATTTTTGTTTGCATTTTTCTCAGATGAGAAGGGAACAAGATGTCATGTTCACTCCTGAAAACAAAAATGAAATTATTCACACTTCTTTCATGCCTTTCTGTCACCAGGGGTAAAGACCACCCCAACTGCTAGACTGAGCCCACGTTATCTGGACAGACATGGCATCTTGGAAGTGTAGAAAGTCCACCTGTCAAAACGGCGGTGATCAAGATCTAAAACCATCTCTGAACAGCTGAGATGAAGCGCATGCTTCAAGTCTTACACGTATGCATCTTTGCAAACATACAATGAACACCAGAGGACAAGCACAGCCAACCAAAACAATGCTGTGAGGGGAGAGATGTTTGTGATGAGGCTCAGAGTCTCTGGCTGCTGGGAAAAGCATTATGAAACCTTCATATGAGCTGCCTACATGGGCACAGTTCCCTTTGTCACCACCTTGGTCCTGAGGTACAGTCAGTCACTGCTGACAACCCTTCCTTTGGGCCTGGACACCACAGCTGCCTTTGTTTGCTAGAGGTGATTTCATTTGGTCCTCTAGAGCATAATTAGACTTGCTATAAACCAACATGGTAGCACTGATTTTCACAGTGAGGGTTGTAAAACACCAGCACAGGTTGCTCAGAGAGGTGGTGGACGTCCTACCACTAGAAACATTCAAGGCCAGGTTGGACAGGGCTCTGAGCAACCCTGATCTAGTTGAACATGTCCCTAACCATGGCAGAGGATGGGACTGGATGAGCTTTAAGGGTCCCTTTGAACCCGAACCACTCTGTCACTGTGATTCTGTGTCTTTACATCCAAAATTCCCACTGACTCTCAAGCAAATGGACGAACGACAAACTTCTCCCACCCCGTTCACAGGACCACCAGCCTGCAGACTGCACTGCAGCAGGGACAGTGCTGCTGGGCTGAGGGGACACGGCACAACACCCCTCGAGATGGACTCCAAAGCGCCGAAAAGCAAACTTGTCTACTGCTGAAGCCCAGGGACAGCCCTCACACTCTGCAACGCTTGGCTGCACAGGCTGCCTGAGTCAGCTATTTTCTTCTAAGCTTCATGGAAATGAATCTTCAGGAGGAATTTAAGGAGCTGTTTTGCAACACCAGCTTGGGAAAGACATCCCAAGTACAGATGGCATGTGAGATAGCTCTGAAACCACTCTTTTAATGCTTTGCTGGATCTCCCACAAATCATGAGGGATGTTGAGATAGAGGCCCCTGTTGCACAGCACGGGCAACCAGCTAGAAGGGCACCCCCTGGACTTCACGGCTGACTGCCCAGACTGGTGTGGAAATCACTGCTGTGACTTCATGTAGAAATTGCTTGGAAATGGTTCTCATTGTAAACTACATTACTTGGAATTTCGTTGTTGGATTCTCAGCGTACTGTAAACAAGAATGCAAAAATTACATAAAAAACATCGGAAAACACAGTGACAAGGAACTGAGTCCAGTTTAGACAAAATAGTTTAAATTAAGACACGACCACAGTACACAATGTTTCCCAAATACAAACGGATCCCGAACTACTGGTAAGAATGTGGCTTGAATGAACATGGAATCATCTTTTACTACTTTGCAATAAAAGAGCTTATACTTCAGACTCCAGGCTGCCTCCTTTAAAAATACACCCAGGCTGATCAGTTAACCCGAGATCTGATAATCCTCCAAGAGATATAAACTTTAAACCCATGCCAAGATGCACAGACACGGCCCACCACCATCCCTCCGTGGTCCTGTCCCCCAAGACACATCCTAAATAGCACAACTAACCCCCACCTGCTGCCTTTGTGTTCAGCTGTCTTCCTTTAGACCCCTGTGCCTCTTTGACCTGCAGCAAGGAGACATCCTAGGTTTTTTTTTTTCCATATCCTATTTATACCAGTGCTTTCTAGTGAAGAAATAAATGTCTTTCCTGTAGGAGCTAAGGCAAGATTTGACAGGATCTCCTGACAGCTGTCCAGACATATAAGATGACCCAAAGTCAATGGCAAGCAATTACTTCCGACACAGGGATCCAGTAAAACACCAACCCAAGCTGCAGAGATGCTTTGGACTTAGGTGTGTCAGAAGCCTTTATCAAACGCATTAAATAAAATTCTTTTAAAAAGATGCAGCAGGCGATAGCATTTAGTGTAGAGCTTTGGGAGCCAGGGTTGATCTAGAAATTGATTTATTGCAATCCTAAGCTGTTTCCTGAATGTTTACTTAACTCTGTCCCACTGTCAAAAGAAGAGTTCATAGAATTATAGATGGTTTGAGTTGGAAAGGCCCTTTTACAGGTCATTTAGCCAACTCCCTCTGCAATGAGCAGGGTCATCTTCAACAAGAGGAGCTGCCTGCTCCTGATCCCACTCCTGCCTCCTCTCTCATGCTACCCCTCACACTCCCACAGAATTGCTGAGCTGTGCTAGGGTCTGATTCACTCCTAAAATTTAATTTCTCTTGGATGAGTTTTCACTTGTCAGTTTGGATGGGAACACATTGCCTGGGGGGAGGCACAGAGCTGGGCCACCTTCTGCAGCTCCAGTGTCACGTAGCTGTTGGCCCTCGCTGCCTGGGGACCTGCACCCCCAGCTTTAATCAGGAAATTAGGGAGATCCATAGCATCTGCACAATGCTGGGAATGGCTGGAGCAATGTTAGTTTAAACGAAAGAAAGAAGCCTGTTGTCCACTCGTGCCCTGGAGGCTGTCACGCTAAATAAAGACATTATCAGAGAAAGAGCAGAGACTCAGCGCCTTCATGCCTGTCAGTGACCCCGACACCTTCTGAATCAATCTAGGGACTCTCTTTCCCACAGATGGTCCCTTGGAGACAGACTGCTGTGGCTGTAGTAGGAATAAATGGAAACAAAACAGTTAACAAATACACAAAAATAGAGCACAGTTAACTTTTTTTTTTAATATGGAGATGAAAAATCCCTGGGTGATTTATGTGCCAGCAGAGATATTAGCTGCATATAATAGATGCAATATTTTTAATACTAATATTTTGGGCTGAGACAAGAGCCGGAATGGAAAGTATTTCCAGTGCCTTGACTTCTTTATTTTGCAAACATCAGTTGCTAACTGGGGTCAGACAGAAATATTGTTTCTGCAACAAGAGCCCAAACAACTTAAGCTGGCAACTTCTTCACACACTAACCATGCCAGTAGGCCCTGCAGAGCTTCAGCTTGTTGGTCCCTCCCAGGTCTCTGGGGCCAATGTCCCCAGCATGGGCTTGCAGGGAGAAGGAATGGGTGGAAGACACTCTTTTGCTGAGAGGGTGGCTACTTGTCATGGCCAAAAACTGGAAGTCACCACCCCAACCCTGCAACCACACCACTAAAGTGCTGCCGGGCTTCTTCAAATGGGCCAGGTCTCATTGAATGACATTGTGTGAGACAGCAGGTGCCATAAAGCCTTTTATTTATACCCACTGAAAGTATCAACCTGCGCTTGCCCTATCTCTGAGCTCAGTTGCCAGATACTTTGAGGAGCAATTGGGCAGCCGGAAGCCTGGGCTGCTCACTCCAAGGCAGTGGCACATTTATATCTGAGGATGGAAAGCACGAGAATGAAACAAGTTATTTCACTTCATATTCACTCCAGCAACCAACTGCTGACAACACCTCCATGAACTCAGGCTGGAAAACAAGGTGTAGATGGATAAAGCCATTTCCAGTGTCGAGGAGCCGTGCCGGAAACACTCCACCAAAGAGAAAGCCATTTCAATAACAGATCGGTTTCCTAGTGCAGAGGAACCTGCCGCTATATTTCCTTCCCTCAATTCTGGCCGGCTGAAATAGCCTCACGTAGTCAGCCGTGTTTTGCACACTGTGACGCTGAGAGAGCAGCCCTGCAGGGCAGGCTCACGGGCAGCACGGCTCCCACACAGGAGGATCTGGTGGCCACAGGTTCACTGCAAGGTCTGCGGTGGGGGAAGGTCCGACTTCATACTCCTTCCACCTTTCCGCCTCAGTCTCCTCACAGGCAAAAGGCAGATGCTGAGAGCAGTCCTCTGCCAAAAAGCAATTCAGGGTTGGAGGTTTGTTGCCCATCTCTCTGGCTGTGCCCTGGGGATGGCTCTTGCATTCTTTCCCTGTCACCCACCCTACACCCGACTGACCCAAGAGCACCCCATGCTTGCACACATAATGAAGACTTTCCTCACATGTTGGGTGAAAATAAACAAATCACACCATCAGCTACCAAAGCAACGCCAATACAAGCAATACCAAAGACATGGAACTGCTGGAGCGAGTCCAGAAGAGGCCATGGAGATGCTCTGAGGGCTGGAGCCCCTCTGCTCTGGAGACAGGTTAGGAAAACTGAGGATGTTCACCTGGAGAAGAGAAAGCTCCAGGGAGACCTCACTGCTGCCTTCCAGTAGTTAAAGAGGGATTATAAAAACAAGAGTGACTTTTTACACAGGCAGGTAGTGATACGACAAGGGGGAATGGTTTTAAACTTAAAAAGGGAAGATTTAGACTAGATATTAGGATGAAATTCTTCCTGTGAAGGTGGGGAGGCCCTGGCACAGGTTGCCCAGAGCAGCTGTGGCTGCCCCAACCCCAGAAGTGTCCAAGGCCAGGCTGGACGGGGCTTGGAGCACCCTGGGATAGTGGAAGGTGTCCCTGCCCATGCAGGGGGTAGAATAGGATGATCTTTAAAGTCCCTTCCAATCCAAGCCATTCTGTAATTCTGTGAAGATGACCAAGATGTCCCAGGTGGAGGACCAAAAATTGCTCAGAGGGTTCTGAAGCATCTCTCCTATGAGGAAAGGCTGTGAGAGTTGGAGTTGTTCAGCCTGGGGAAAGCTCTGTAGTGACTTTATTGCAGCCATTCAGTACTTACAGGGGAAAGAAACTTTAAGATCATCAAGTCCAACCATTAAGAAGAGGAGAGCACTGCTGGGAAGCAGCACTGCATGTGTGCCCTGCTCCTCTTACCCTCTTTATGCTGGTCACCAAACCAGGTGACCTTGTGTGACCCATCACACTTCTCTCTCCTCTTGCTCTTACGGCCTTTCTGCCCAGCTCCAGACACCAACAGCACATCTAACTGCAAGTTAAAAACTCTGCTGATGCAGGATGGTATGGCAACCACAAGATAAGGGGAGTGATGTCCCAGCAAGGAGGGGGTGGCAGGCACAGCCAGCGGCACACGCGGACAATTAGGCCCACCCTGCTCGCGCGCCGTAATTCATTAGGCCGCGGTAACGCAATCACCCAGCTGAGCCCTGCTGGGAACAAACCGCCGGGCTGGTATTGTCCTCTGGGGACCTACAGCCTGGAGAATTAATTTAGTGTAATAACTCCCCGTGATGCTGCAGAAAATCAAACCAAAATGATGATCTGTCTCTAAACTGCCTTCTGCCAAGCCCTCGGCTGGGGCCCAGCCACCGCCAGCTCTGCTCGGGCAGACAGGGCAAGCACCCACTGCTGGGATTGTCATGACTGTGAACACTTAAGTCCTTGAGGAGTCTCATCACGAAGGACCAGCACTGCAATAAGGAGCTCTTCATCTTGTTCTCGAGGAGGCCCAGCTTCAGCTGGCACAGCTTTCTTAGCCATGTGGTTTAGTTGTAGGTAGTACTGTGAGAAGCAGGGAGTTGGACTTGATGATCCTTATGGGATCCTTCCATTCTGACATATTCTATGATTAGGACAAGGTTGTAAACTAAAGAAGAAGATATTTGAATTAGGTATTAGAAAGAAATTATTGATTGTGAGGGTGATGAGGCCCTGGCACGGGCTGCCCAGAGAAGCTGTGGCTGCCCATGGATCCCTGGAAGTGTCCAAGGCCAGGCTGGATGGGGCTTGGAGCAACCTGGGATAGTGGAAGGTGTCCCTGCCCATGGCAGGGGGGTGGAACGAGGTGATTTTCAAGGTTCCTTCCAATCCATATGATTCCTTTTGGAGATGCACCCTTTTTGCTGTTGCTCCTGAAAATATGAACTATACTTCATGATACTGGTTCAAAGTTTCTAAATATTAGGCAGAACTGCACCTATTATTTTAACATCTCTGCTTAGGTGCTTTCAGTTTCTTAGAAGAGTTCCTTGCATCATTACATTCTAAACACTAGATGCTAGCATTGCTGTTTTCCATTGCAGGCAAGTACACCACCAGGTTCACTTTTGTCCTTAAAAAGAAAAAAAATTATCAGTCCTGCATTTGCTTCTCTTGGAGAAGATGCAGTTTTTCACAGCCACCCCTACGATGGCTCAACTCCCCCACACCCTGCTCAGCACGGATGGCTGTGACATCCGCGTTGGGTTTAGCGTGTTCCCTCCGCACCCCCGAAGACAGTCCCCTCCAGTAAGCCTCATCAGCTCCCAGGAGGGCAAAGAGAAGTCAGGAGCATAAGGATGAGGATAAACCCCTGACTTCCAGATGCTGCTTCAAGGGTTCAGACCCATGCGCTGTTAAACCTAATTAATTTGATTTGGAAATCTTACTGAGAAGGAAAGGGGTGTTTCAGCTTCTTCAATTCCTGCCCTTCCTCTCTCTTTCTTCCATTACAACAGAAGTTCAGTGATACACTGCAAATCATTTAGCTCAGTGCTAATTCTCAGTGAGTACTCAGTCCATCTCAAGCATTTAATTTTGTTCCAGTTAGGAATGGCCCTTCGGCCCTAAAATAACATCTTGATATTGTTGTTTTTAATAAACATCCTCTCCTCTCACTGCAAAGCCCTCAGCAAATGGCCCTGAAAGAACAAAAGACATTTCTGTATTGTTTTAAGTTCTCTTCCTCTCTGAAAAACCTCAATTAAAACAGTGAAAAAGCTACTATACTCTGTAATTATGAACTCATTTCTATTCACTCGCTCAGCAGGAGAGCTTTGTCCTGTTGACCTCTGGGAATGGGTTTCTAAGGCTTTTCCAAAATTTCACAGCCTTAAAACCGACACATTCATGCCAGCCATAAAACAGGTTCACCTTCGCCTTCACCCAAAATAACTTGCAATCTTCAAATCCAGGGTGAGAGCCACTCCTGTGACTATTTTTATTTGTGAGAGGAGCCTCAGTGCTGGCCATGAATGGATTGGCTCTGGAAATAGTGCAACACATTCAAGACAGCACGAAAACTGCAGGAATATGGGCTGTCATCTGATTGTGAAGAGTTTTCAAATAAATACCTTGCACGTCACACTCTTGAGTGATGGCTGGGATTCTCTTAATCTTTCCAGCACAAGAACTACCTGGCCTGATGAGGACACATCCCAATCTCTTGACTTGCCAATAGGATGTTTGTGGGAAGAAGTGTGGAGATTTCTTTTGTTAAAGTTCCACTGAGATAAAAAATCCTGTGAGACAAAATGCTGGGACAGCTTGGTTATGTGCATCTTTAAATGCTCAGTGCAAGATTGAGGAAGGTAAACAAGTGGGAAAGCCATTTTTTTATAAGAAACGAAACAGTGGAAAAGAAGATGATGCCTGAGAACACAGAATTAGGTAATAATGAATGTAAAGGAGCAGATTTTCACATAAAATAAATTAATAGTGTCCTTCAAACACAAGCTAGTAAAACAGCTTTAAAATAAAAGTCCTTTAAATAGGACTACAAATCACACTGCTTTAGGGCCAGTTACTGATCCTCTCACGATTTCATGTGTCCATAACACACCTCAGCACATACATTTATTTTGTCTTTACATTTAGGACCAAATCTAAAGGAGCACATAAACATCCACAACACAGCTTATGCACAGCTCATCAACCAATTTCCCAAAATCCCACTCAACTCCAAAGGCTTGGGTCTTGTCTTGGGTTGCAATATGTAACCAAAAATTTTATTCTATTTTCATCTGTTGAAACTCCAGGGGGAAAGAGGGCGGGTGCCTTCTGTTAATGGGTCACTCGTTAAAACCAGATGGGGCACTGCTTCCTTATCTCATCCTCCACCCACCCTCCTCCAAGGGGATATCACCTGGGAATGAGCAATTAATGCTCCCCTTGTGACCAATAACATTACATCACCCCATTGGGGAAGGCTCCACTCAGTGGGAGGAGCCAAAGCCTCTCTACCTGCATAAAATCTGCAACTCAGGACACCAGAGCAGCTGGTTTTATCCACTGGATTCCCCGAGGAAGACTGGACCCACCCTGTCACCACCGGACCCTTTCTACAGGATCACCTCTACTCCAACGGAGCCACAGCTGCCACTCCAGGAGGACTTACTTTGGACTGCTCCCCACACCCTGACCAACAGGGTGTCAGGTCGTATTCTGACTCTGTCAGAGTTTCTGGGATTATTTGTTTGTTTTCTTTTCTCTGTACCACCACCTTTGTAGTTTGTAACATTCTTAGTAAAGAACTGGTATTCCTATCCCCGTATCTTTGCCTGAAAGTACCATAATTTCAAAATTATAGCAATTCGGAGGTGGGGGGTTTACATTCTCCATTCCAAGGGAGGCTCTGGTTTCCCCTGGCAGTCACCTGTCTTCTAAACCAAGTCAGGTCTGCTCCTGTTTTGCCTGAAATGTGCAAAAAGCACCACAGCCATGCACCTCCTGATAACCACTCC
Source organism: Dryoscopus gambensis (assembly GCA_013389985.1). Taxonomy (NCBI): domain Eukaryota; kingdom Metazoa; phylum Chordata; class Aves; order Passeriformes; family Malaconotidae; genus Dryoscopus; species Dryoscopus gambensis. The sequence continues at coordinate 100,119 of WEIT01011398.1, forward strand.
AGGCGTCTCCTCAGACCCCTCCAGTTAAGCCTGTTTCTATCTTAGGACTTTTCAGATGCATCAACTGGACATCCACCCACCAGCTCTCTACCAGAAGAAAAGTTCTGGAAGAAGGTGCAAATTGATGATCGATGTGACAATGAGGTAGGGGTTGTAGCCTTTAAGGGGCTCAGGGCTGAACTCCTTCACCTGTGATGGCAACAGTTCTGATGACAGCTGTTTATGGAAGAAACAAGGGCAAGAAAAGGCTACTACACACTTCACACAGGCTGCTGAGACACCAGTGACTGGTGTTGAATCCTGCTCATCAGCAGCTCCAAACCAGTTTGGCTGGTAGGCCTCGGAAGGGTGACTATTGCCTCCCTCTCGTATCTCACTTTTTAATTAACTGTATACTTCGTGATTGATATGCTGAGTTTTATTTGGTTTCAAAAGAGGAAAGAAAAAGAACAAGGATGCAGGTACTTACTTCACCATATAACTTAGGGCTTGGGTTGGAAGGGACCTTACAGATCATCCCATTCCATCCCCCCTGCCATGGGCAGGGACACCTTCCACTATCCCAGACTGCTCCAAGCCCCATCCAACCTGGCCTGGAACACTTCCAGGGATGGGGCAGCCACAGCTGCTCTGGACAACCTGTGCCAGGGCCTCACCACCTTCACAGGAAACAATTCCTTCCCAATATCCCATCTAACCCTGGCCTCTGCCAGTGTGAACTCATTCCTCTATGCCCTACCGCTACATGCCCTTCTAATGAAAGTCTCAATCTCAGCTGAGACTGGGATGCCAGGCCTGAAGTGTCTGCTCTTGCTGAAGAGAGCCCAGAAACAAATCCTTGTCCCAGCACTCGCTCCAGTGTGAGGTGTTTTTACTCCACTCCTCCCACATCTCTTTGTTTTTCAGACTTCCTTGGTTCTGGTCAACATGGGAAGGCAAAATAAAGCAAGGAAATCTGTTCTCTGTAAGATGAACAGGGTAATTTTTCTTATGTGGGGACGAAGCATCCTCCGAACTTCACTGAACACATTCCCTCTGAGCAGAATGGGAAGTTGGGCCCCCAGTTCATACCTGGTCAACGTAGTTATGGACACATGCAGTGGGATCCAGATGGCAGTGACACTGGAGATGCTTTATAGCATCTTATTTGGCTTCCAGACATTTTGGTGCTGGTGTCATAAGGTCTGGTGTCTGACAGCTCCTTGCATGGAGTTCCAGACAAGCTAGGGCACCTAAAATAGCACCTGGGATCACAGAGGTGAAGCCCAGCAGTCTCTGATAACGGTGACCACTGAAATGAGGTCTCCCATGTTCCCCCCAAAGCCTTGGACTTAAGAGTAGCTGCTCTCCTAACGTTCTCCATAGGTGTACAGCCACCATGAGCTCCTGTCCCCCATTCCAAAACGCTCACAATAATTACAGAATCTCACACTGGTTTGGGTTGGAAGGGGCTTTCAAGATCACATTGTTCCACCTCTGTCATGGGCAGGGACACCTTCCACCAGACCAGGCTGCTCAAAGCCCTGTTGAACGTGGCCTGGAACATTTGTGAAGAGCCATCAGCGACTCACTGACCTCCAGACCAGCGCCTGATGCCACACAGTAAAAAGATACCTAATAAATACTGAGTTTTGATGAAAACCACCTCCACCACAGCCTCCACCAGAAACACATGCTGAAGTTCTGGATTTTTTTACTGGAGCAATTATTTTGCTCTCTGTGAAGCAACATCATAAGACCCTGAGCCTATCCAGCAGGCGACTACATTTCTATCAAGGTTTCATAACAGTGACATGGTTTGCCAGTGGTACATAAAGTCTTTCAACCAGTGGCAGAGACAGAGAAAAACAACCTGGAAAAGCTTCCTGATGCCATAAAGTCTACTGGCAGCTTGGCAATTTGGTTAAATTTAGTCTTCAGGACAGGGGTCACTTCAGTCCCCAAGGCTAAAAAATGGTATAAAAAATCTTGTGTTTTAGAGTTTTTATGTAATGACAAAGCCACTCTCAATAGAGAGGTGGCAACCCTGCAGCTGGGAAATGCAGCTGGCTCGCTCCTGCCACTGCCTCCCGGCATTTGGAAAAAAGGAACAATGAAAGGAAAGGATTAAATTTGCTTAGATGAGTATCTTTTAACCCTTCTGCATGGGTCTTTAGCTAGGCACACAGGGAGGACGGAGCAGATATGGGGAACAGTAACGGACATGCATCTCCTGACGTCCTGCTCACGCAGACCACGTCCTGTTGAGCTCACAAAGGTTTATCTTTCTCCTGCCATTAGTCTTCAGCCCACAGAGCTCTCCGACTTGTACAAAGGTGCTTTAATCTCGCACATGCATAAAATGCAGAATCCTTTTGGCTGCTGCCAGCATCAGGAGAGGAGCTGTGAGCACGGCACCCCTTCTGCAGTGCGCTCTGCCAGCAGGACCGCGGCCGCACCACCTGCCTTCGTGGGTGACACGTGGCTGGGCACGTTTTCACTGACACCCGCAAGCACGTAAGGCCTCAGTGCCGCTCACAACGCCAGAAACGAGAGCGGCCGGGTGGAAAACCCCTACTCAGCCCACCACAGCTTGAGATGCAGGTGACAGGCAAAACAAATTCCCCAGGGGATGCTAAATACCAACTGCTCCACCTCACTGCTCCTGGTGTTCCACATGGACCACTCGAATGATGGGAAGACCCTCTGTGTGCAGCTCTGGGGATGGTGCTGGGGCAGGAGACTCGCTCTTAGATAAGCTGGCCCAGGACTGATGCTAGATATAAATTTGGCTGAACTTCAGATGGCTTCTGCAGAGCTGTTGAAGCATCTGTGTGCCCTGTAGGTACCAGGGCTCAGATTACTGCACAGGAATATCACAGAATCCTAGAATGGTTTTGGTTGGAAGGGACCTTAAAGCTCATCCTGTTTCAATCCCCCTGCCATGAGCAGGGACACCTTCCATTCTCCCAGGCTGCTCCAAGCCCCATGCAGCCTGGCCTTGGACACTTCCAGGGATGCAGGGGCAGCCACAGCTTCTCTGGGCACCCTGTGCTAGGGCCTCACCACCCTCAAAGCCAAGAGTTCCTTCCCAATACCTAATCGAATCCTGCCCTCTGGCAGTTTAAAGCCACTGCCCTTTGCCATGCTGTGTCCTGCTCACTGAGCCATGGTAAAAGGCAGCAAAAGGTGTTGATAGAGCCAATGAACCTCCAGACCTCACCTCCATGAGTTCCCTCCTGATGAGAAGCTGCAGTGCTGCCCAGCAGCTCCACCCGTGGCTGAGTCACACCAGCTGCATGTCCACAGGGTGTCAGGAGGTGGCTTTTTGATCATTTGAGGACTGCTTCTTCAATGGGGAGCCTGGTGCAGGCTTTGTTCTCAACAACCTCCTCCCAGGAGTGGAGTCCCCATGCTGTGACCCCTGGCAGAGCCTTCTGCTCGACGCCTGGAAGGAAGGGCAGTGGGGCAGGGAGATGCCAGTGTGTCTGGCCAGCACAGCTCTGCAGGTCAAAAGGGCTCCTGCTTGACCCTTCCCGACACCATCTCTGCCCTGCTCCATCATCACCTTACCCAGAGGGCAGCTGCTGGACCAACCAGATCCAAATGACAACAGGTCCTACCCAACAGCCTTGTGAGAGGGCATGGGAGTAACTACAAACACAGGGAGGAACGACTTTGTGCCACTGCAACTGCCTCCAGCTCCCTCTATCTGTTACTCCGGTGGTGTCAATCAGACCTTCCTCTGACTTCTAGTCTGAACTTAATGCCCAGTTTTATCCACTTGCTGCTCACAAGTTTTCTTCAGCAGAAACTGCCCTCCTGCCCCTGCACCTTTTATCCCCAGGTACCTTGAGAGCATCTGCATCTGCCCCCAGCCCCTGCCAGGCAAGGCTGAACGAGCTGACATGTGCGAAGCAGCACTTCCTTCTCTGTGCTCTCAAGTTTATTTATCCTTCACTTCCCTGGGTGACCCTGGATCCTCTCATTAACAAACAGAAGGAAAAAAAAAGGCAGAAAACTTTTGCTTTCCATCTTATCTCATCTTAAATCCCCCTTGCTTATGGCTACATCTCACTCCGGCACCACAGGGTCCTGCAACTCCCACCCGACCCCATATCTTGTCCCTGAATGAGGAGATCTTGCCCTTGAAGGAGCAAGCTGGGCCAAGCTGATTCCTGTGGTGTTTTACGACAGGGTGAAGCGGTAGAGTGCCCTTTATGGTGTTTTGAAAGGAAATTGTACAGGAACAATGTCCCGAGCAGTGTGGCTATTGAAAACCCTTCACAAAAGGAGTTTGTCACAAGAGGAAAAGCAGCTTAATCAGTCGAACTAATCACTGTAGGTGGTTGAGTGTCCCCGAGGGTCTGTAAAATTAAATATAATGGGAAAAGAAATATATCACAGCTTGCCTACGCTCCTCAGTGGAGCCGCCAGCGGATATGGGACGCTCCCTGCCTGGCCTCGAGCCCACCGTGACCGTCCTTTGGGCTGTCCCTTGGTGGCAGAACCACCTCCTTGAAAGACCCAGGCCAGGGCCACATGGCAGGGCCCGGATGAGTCCCAGGAGGTTTCTCAGCAGTGCAGGCTCTGACTGGGGAGTGGGGACAGGGATGCCCACTCTGCGCGCTCACCCCAGATAACCCAGTGCGCGGCGTGGGCGTCAGCAGGAGGGTCAGCGGTGCTTACACAACCCTCCTGCTTCAGGAAGAGGAAACCGTCCCTGACAGCCACCCGGGGCTCTCCGGGGAAGGAGGATATTTCTGCCTCCCCCAGCTCTGAATCTAATTAAGTCCAGAAAACACACACACAAAAATAATCCAGACTGTTTTTTCCTGATCATTTAAGTGCAAAGCCAAGTTAACACTAGGAAGTAAATAAATTCAGACAGTGCTAGAGAAAACTTGGGGACATTTCTGTAATTCTGTCCTTGGAAGATTTAAGTATCTGGGGCATGCTGAAGGGAGATGGGGAGAGCTCCTGAGCCTCTCTGCTCCCAACCCTTCCCTCCAAATATAAGCCAGGAGGATGCATGCAGCCTTCTGCTGCAGCTCTCCACACAGGGGCTTTATGTAGGGTGGATTTCCCAGGTGCAGAAACACCCCTCTTAAAATCTCATCCAACAGGAGAAGGAGGAAATGACACAAAGCCCAGCCACAGCTAAAGGTGATGGTTCTTCACCAGAGGCTGAGTGTGATCCCCAACAATCCTGGCTGGGACAGGCAGGGCAGCCCCTCATGGCTTGGGTCACCCCAAAGCCTGAAGACACACCAGCTGCACAGAAGCAGCACAAGAGATTCCCACTTTTTCTGCTGAAAAAAGGGATTCAGAGGCCTTTTGCAAAGAGGGGATTGATCAACTCTTAGGCTTTCACTCCATCCTCTCCAGGACGTGGGGCTGTTCTTCTCTTTGCCATCCTCTCCTGTTCTTGCCCACAGACAAGGACCACCACAAGCACCGTGAGGTACCAGCCAGCATCTGTGCAGACCCAAGAATTTGCTTTTGGTAAGGTATATTCAGCCCCATTTGTCTTTTGAATCCAACAAGATGTTGGATCAATGTGATTTCAATGGTGAAAACTTTTTAAGACTTGCCCAAAAACCTTTTCCTGGTCCTCAGGAAAACTTTCCCCTTCCTCAAGTGACGTGGAACCATTTCAGTGCTGCTAACCAGAAGACCAAGAAGTAGGAACAACCCCATCTGTCGTAACCCATCACAACTCCATGTATTCCCTAAATCCTATCTGAACTGGCAATGTTTTTATCATTCCTACAAGGCTGAGCAAGCCTCTGCGCACTCATTTCCAGGGCAAAGGATTTGGCCGGCTGGACTCTCCATCCCAAACACATCACACCAGGAGGCCATGGGAACTGGGGGAACCCTGTGCAACACGAAGTCAACTTGCAATGCTTAAAAAGTGGGGGTTTTGGGAACTTTTTCAAAAACAAGGGGCCAAACTCAGAGCCCACCTGCCCAAGGAGGTCACATCCCAGCACAGCTTGCACTCTTCTAGCAGAGAGGCACTGTGTCGGGAAAGGTCGGAGGAGAGGACTTGAGAAATGGGTCTGTCATGCCCGATATCCCACAGAACTTTTTTTCTTGCAGGAGAGGTCCTGCCACCACCCAGGAAAACCCCCTCCTTCCCTAGAGGTGGTTGCCTTTGGGAGGTCAACCTTTGGGAGGTGGCCTTTGGTGCCTTTGGACATGGTATGAAAACACCCGCCTGTGCTGCTCTCCTTCCATGATCCCAGCAAGCAGTGATGCCCTCCACAAGTCTCATCAGGAGGTGGCAGTCACACCTCCCGACTCTAAGCCAACAGAGAAGACACTGCCTGCAGTACTTCTGCCAGGAGAGGTGGGGAGGTTGGTACCTCTCCTGCTCTGATCAGAAGCTCTTTGCAGGAAGGACCTCACTGCCTCCTGCGGGCTTTTACAATACCCTGTGCAACCAAACCCTCCAGCAGATGTGGCTCTGATGTTGACTGTTGTTATGGAAGATGTGCCTAGTTTTTTTAACGACATCTAATTCGCTCTTCATACCTATCTTATGCAACAAATGAAGCATGCATCCATAGAAAAATCGTAGGATCCCAGAATGATTTGGTTTGGAAGGAACCTTGCAGACCATTCAGTTCCAGAAGCAGGGACACTTTCCACTAGGCCAGGTTACTCAGAGCCTCGTCCAACCTGGCCTTGAACATTTCCAAGGATGATGCATCCACAAAAATGGAAAAAATTACTTGAGGAACATAAAAACATAGCACATATGTAAAGAGAGAGCTGTGGGGCTCTCTCATGGGGTTGCTTCTCCCTAAGAGGGTGAAAGGTGCGTGGCAGAGACCTCAGGGTAGGTGAGCTGTGCTCGTCCACAACCAGGGACAGCATTTCCCAAGGAAAGGTGGTGGGAAGGAAGCAGGGACAGGTGCTATTTATAGCAGGGCTGGACACCAGTGTCACTCTGCATGTGAAACAAAAGGTGCTTTGCTAGCACAAGACATGTCCCCATCTGAATGTCACTATCAGGGAGGCCACAGAAACCCACACATGCTCTGGGAGGGAATTAGTACCATTTATAAGACCAGCTGGAAAAAAAAAAGGCAGATTTCTGCGTACCAATGTGCTTTATCAGCTTTTTTTGTAGTAGCTGTGTTATATAAAGCTCCAGCCGACCCAAAGATCACCTACAACCAGGCAAGACCAGCTGGACCTGTGCATTGAGCAGAGGTCAAACTGGGAGCTGACACCTCCACCCGAGCTGGATGGCCACTTGTGAGGATGACTACCGCACCTGGCAGGAGGATGCCCACCCTGGTCACTGGGGATTTGTCAGCCTTGGATGAGGCAAGCGCTGGGCAGGGAGAGCCCATGCACCATGTACAGGCATTACTCGTGCCTGGGCACTGCTTCAGGACTCACCAGCCTCAGGAGAAGAGGAAAAGCTGCCCCAGGTGTGCCCAGGACTTTGGGGCCACACCTGCTTCTAACCAATTTAGGACAACGTCTTCTCTTCTTGCAAACCCACTGCATGCCAGCCCTACTCCCGTCCTTGGCTGCTACCAATCCCTTTCTAGGAAACCAGACCTTCTTCCCTTGGGTCCAGGCATCCAGAGCTGCTTCCCAGCCCTTTCCCAATCCATGCACCACCAAAAGACCCTGCGAGGCCTCTCCCAAGCCTCACTGCCTCTGATGCCCCATCCATACTCTTGCAGTTCTGACTCTCCGTATCCAGGTAAGGTTTTAAACAAAAAGCCTGTAACTCCTGTCTGTTCCGCCTGACATAAAATCTCACTCTGAGGAATTTTTATATCACCTGTATGGCTCCACCAGCTCCGGAATGGAACTTTTCTGCCCCAGAATGATGCCTGGGACATTAAGATAATAGCACTGCAATAAAGTGTAAACAGCTTTGTAGTCTGTGTTCTGATACCATCTGTGCTTTTTTCCTATTCCCTTTTCCCCCCTCCAGTCCTTCCCTCTTCTCCCCCTACTTCTGTCATGCTTTCCACATAAAATAAACATTCTGAGAGCTAACTCACAGCTAGAAATCAATTCTAAGGAGCAAGTGCTCTCTTGGAGCAACTCAAGTGACACTAAAAGGACTAAACCTCCCCTTCTAGTCCCAAATGCACCACAGAGACAAAGGGACCCTGAAAATCCCCAGCAACAGAACAAGTGGCATGGGGAGAGAGAGGTTGCTGAGGTTTCAAGATGAAGGAAGGGGATGGGAACCATGCCTTTTCCTTTTAAATACTTAAAAATCTGCTTTTTCACTCCAACTCCCTCTACTCAGGCTTCTTAAGATTTTTCAAATTGAAAAAAATGTGGTTTTCTGGCTAAGCTTTGACAGCACTGTGGAGGACTTGGGCAGAAGTGCATACCCTCTGCTCTTTCCATTTTATTTCATTTGTGACTGCTTAGGGCTGAAGTGACCCCACGTGTCCTCTGGAATGATGCTGGATCAACTGGATTTTAAGGCTTTTTTCTCTTCTCCTGGGACACTATCCCAGTGCTACTTGGCCGGGGCTGTATCTCGCCCCGTGATCTTCCAACCCCAGCCCAAAGCAGTTTCTTTTGCTATCTCTCCTTGCCATCTGTGCAGGAGGCAGGGATGCCCTGGGGGCTTGAATGCTTCTGTCTGCTGATGGCTTATCTGAAGGGACCAGAAAAAAAAAAAAAAAAAGAAGAAACAGAAATGCACATCTGGTGTGTTCCCTCCCACCCCGCCAACTGGCAGGGTTTTTTTGGATGAGAGGGAAGAACCATCACGCAGCTCCATGGTTCATCACAGCCTTGGGCATGAGGCTTCAGGCAGAAGACCCCTTGGCCCTGAAGGTCCCCTCTCCCAAAGCATCAAGCACCCTTTGTGCGGCAGAGGAAGACCAGAGGTGGGAGCAGGACTCTCCAACCTCCACTGTTGCTCCTCAGAGGAGCCCAGCCCAGTGCTCCGATTAAGCCCATCCAGCTCAGTCTTGCAACGCAGCAGCCTTCAGCTTGGTTTTAACCATGTTTTGGTGATCACAAGGCTGCAACCCAGCAGCAGAAAAACCTTTTTCCCCTGCCCCAAATCAGAAGACTAGATTGGCTTTTGAATTGTGTACAGCTAAAAAGGAGGGCGTCCCCAAAAGGAGAGGGAACAGAGTTTGCTGCTGACAAACCATCCTGCACATGGAAGGATGTTTCTAGGTTGCCTAAGAAAACTCTTTTTAGCTGTTTTTTTGGTCACTCAGTGAAGTTTAGGAAAATCAAACCACGCGGAGTTAACTACATCATAGCTGTTCATGAGACAAGAAGAGATGGGGAGATTTGAGGATGCACGCCAAGGTGTCTGCAGGGCTTCACCAAAAATCCCCGCTGTGACAGCTCAGGCACAGACTTCAGTTTATTCCAGGAGAAAGCACTGGCCACCTCTTCTCCTGTTCAATCATCTTTCAAAGTCGTGGTTTTAGAACTGCTTTATTGCCCTGGGTGCGTTGTCTCAGCTGCAGCAGAACAAGTCAGCAGAAATAAAGCTGCACGTACAACTAACTCCCTTCTTCCTCACTTCTTTTCCCATTTAACCACAGTCACGATTCCCATCAAGGACTTTAGATGCCCTCATATAATTGAATATGCATTTTACACAATTAAATATCCAATCAACCCGATTAAATTAACTCAGTGGATTGAAATCACCAATGCCACAGGAATTCAGCTGCCTGTACAGCACATCCCCTCCTTCCTGCAGACACTCCAGGCTGGCTGTGACCCCCTCTTAACCAAACCATACCCACTTTCCAGACAACCCTGAAACTCAGCAAATTTTGCTTTTCAATACAAAAAGAGAGCACAAATCCCAATCGAGCTTTTACAGACAACAGCTTGCCAGCTGTCTCTTTGAGTACAAGTAGGGGGGATCTGGGTATGCAGGAGTAAGTACAAGAGGAAGAGAATGTCCTTAAGGTACTCCTGGAGCAATGCAGGACACGTCCCAAAATATTTTCAGGATGTTAGTGCTCAAATAAGAGTTTATGCATCAACCCTACTGAATAGCAGCACTGCCCAAAGACTCACCATGAGGCATTTGAGGAAAACGTGCAACGAAGAAGAGAAGATTAAAAAAAAAAAAACCCAAACACTAAAGAGGTTTCAATTACCTCCGGTCGTTTCTCCTCCTTCTGAACAGTTTTTTGGTGTGTGCGATTTCAGCTTCATGAGGCAACGGATGGTAACCCTGTAAAACAGACGGAAAAGCAGCCGTCAGCTCCAGGGGGCACCAACATGGAAGGGGTCAGAGCAGGATACAGCTGTACACCCAGCCTGTGAGCATGGTAAAAGAAACAGCTCCCACCCAAACATCCTTACAACATCCCAGACCCTACAAAAGCAGGTCTGAAAATCCACAGACGTGTTGTACCCTCTCAGGGCCGTTGCAGGGAGCAAGGAATGAAGTCGTGTGCAATTTCTGTGTGGGAGGAACCACACAGGGAAAATAACTGGATCACATATGTGTAAATCCCATACACACCACGCACAAGGAATTCACCCACTCCACACATGACACTGTTCACCTAAACCATCCAGTTTCCCTGGGCTGCTTCCTTTGTGTATTTATCCAAAACTCAGTTGAAAAAATGTCTGTAAATGAGGATGCTTGGCATAGTTTTGAGGATACTGGGGGAAACCAACATGAGCCACAGCTGGCAGGTCTGTTGGGGCTGTGCCCTCAGCCAGTAGGGAGGGAACAATCACAGCAGTGATGCCTTGAGTGGCTACCCAGAGACTAGACAGGAGTAAGGGAATAAAGGCAGGTATTTATTTGAAAGGCCTTCAAAGGTGCACCCTGGGGAGCCAGAGGCTACTTCCAAAATGGATGCCAAGATGGATGGCAGGTCACGAGTTCTTCACACTTTTATAGGTTTGGTCCATTTGCATATCAGGATAAATTCACCAATTAAAACTTCAGCTTTCTTCGATTTCTCCACCTCTCCAGCAGCCCTACTTTACACCTTTTGGGCCTAGGACAATCTGAGTGTCCTTGAATAGCAAGCTTGGAGTAGCTTTGTTGTGTCTATCTGGCCTAGGAGAGCAGCTCACGAGCTACAAGAAGCTTCAGTTACACACTAGGTAATACAGGATTTGAAAAATATAAAAGTTAAAACCTAAGGCCTCAGCAGGAGCACGTCACTGAGCCTGCCCACCGTGAAAGAGTCAGCCCATGCCACCCCTGCAGCAAGGACAGGTGGGATCCGCCTTGCAGGAAACAACTGAGGACAAGGATGGTAAATCATGTGACCAAGCCCATGATGAAGGAGGATAGATTTAGATGAGATACTAGGAAGAAATTTTTTACCAGTAACTAAAAAGTCTGTACTGTGAGGGTGGGGAGGCCCTGGCACAGGGTGCCCAGAGCAGCTGTGGCTGCCCCTGGATCCCTGGCAGTGTCCAAGGCCAGGCTGGACAGGGCTTGGAGCAGCCTGGGATAGTGGAAGGTGTCCCTGCCCATGGCAGGGGCTGTGGAATTAGATGATGTTAAAGTCCCTTCCAACCCAAACCAATCTAGGATTCTATGATTCCAAGACAAGGCAGTGTAAGAGCTGTGTGTAACTCCAGCTGCCACCTTTCTAGTGCCCTCTTTCCACTGAAGGTGCCGACTCTGACGTGGTCTGTTCATCTGATAAGGGGGCTGCTGTATTTACCATCCTACTTTGGGCATGATGAGGCTTCGTTAATGCTTTCACAAAGCTCTGAGGTTCCTGGATGAAAGGCTCTACGTAAGTGCAAAGTATTATTTATTTTCCAGGGACACAGAGCTGTCATAACCATAATGCATTTTATTTATGCGGTATTGTCCTTCCCCAGCTGGCAATAAAAGCCCTGTAAAAGTTGCTCCTTTTATTTCCATCGCAATCTATCTCAGCCTGGAGCTCCAGCCACTGCTGGGAATCACCACGTGTGCGGGGCCATGAGGGAGCAGCCTGGGCCAAGGCAAGGGCTGGGTGGGGATGTGCCTCATCCAGCAGCAGCTTTGTGACATTGGCATGACAACATAACACACTGACTTCAGAAAAAAGTTCCTCTCTCTCTGAGTGAAGAACCTTTGGAAATGACAGCTGGTTTTAGTAGCAGTTACTGAGAAAACAGTACTTTGAGTTTCTGTGGTGGAAGACGTAATGGAGGAGAAAGGTTGCTGGGGACGATGATGAGTTTAGGCCAGAGAATGCACTACCAAGTCATGGACAGACAGGGTTTATTGTGACCATCCATCCTGACCATTGCAAAAAGCCTGGAGAAACGCCTGCTGCAGCAACCCTACAGCTCCCATGGCAGCTGGAGCCTTCCCATACAGAGAGCTTCACTCCTCCAGACTTCAAGGCATAAGGAACTCACTGAACCAAAATATAAAGCCATTAGAAAAGGTCCAAAGGAGAGCTACAATGATGGCGGAGGGTCTGGAGGGGTCACACGAGAAGTATCTGAGGTCACTGGGCTTGTTCAGCCTCGAGAAGAGGAGACTGAGGTCAGACCTCACTGGGGTCTGCAGCTCCTCCCAAGGGACAGCTCCAAGCTCTGCTCCCTGTGACAGGGACAGGACCCAGGGAACAGCTGGAGCTGTGCCAGGGGAGGTTTAGGCTGGAGATCAGGGAAGGGTTCTTCCCCCAGAGGGTGCTGGGCACTGCCCAGGCTCCCCAGGGCATGGGCACGGCCCCGAGGCTGCCAGAGCTCCAGGAGAGTTTGGACAATGCTCTCAGAGACAGGGTGGGATTTCTGGGGTGTCTGTGCAGGGCCAGGGATTGGACTGGATGATCCTTGTGGGTGGCTCTCAACTCAGAATATTCTAGAATTCCATGATTCTGTAAGAGCTTGGAATCACAGAATCCCAGAATGGTTTGGATTGGAAAAAACCTTAAAGATGATCCAGTTCCAATCCACCTGCCACAGGCACGGACACCTTCCACTGGACCAGGGTGCTCATACTGAAACTTCTTCATTACTGAGGGCTGTGGTTTGAGTGTTGCTTATCACTCATTTTCCCAACCATTTATTTTCACTGAATGCATAGGAGGAGCTCAATATCTCTGAGAACTCTGTTCCTCTGAAAAATTACTTGAAATTGGCCAACAGATAACAAACGGAATGAGAAAAGGAAGGGAAGGAGGAGACACACACAGCCCAATCCCATCAGCAGAGCTAGTTTAGGAAATGAGGCTAAAAATAGTACAATAATTAGTGAGGCTGTTCCTAAATGTTGTACTACCACAGCAGGCTAACGCTTAGGGTGTTTTCAAGAATTTAAGCTGCATTGCAGACACATGTGCAAATACAATTACCTTGGAAAAATGAAACTATCTCCACTCCACACAAGGACCAATTTCCTCTAGTGAAGCCCTCATTAAAGCCTCAGGAGCTGCCTTTCTGCTCTTTCCAACCAGAAACCATACGTACAGTGGTGCATTCCCACATGTCCTCCTTGCAGAGAATCCCAGTGCTTCCTCAGACCTCTACCTACCAGCAGCTGACGTCAACGGGACGAGAGATGAATATATTACATGGGAATAACTTCCTAATCCAAGGAGCACTCCTGGACACCGCCTGTGCCTGAACAGAGGAGAACTCCGTGTCCCCATTTACGAAAATCAAACATCTCCCTTCTCTAGCCGAGCAGTTCCCTTCCTCAGTCCTCGTCATGAGACAATGTTTTGGAAAAAACCAGTCACCGATCCCTACTCTTGTCTATTTTAGTGCCTAAACAAAGCTAAATTTGGAAGGGAGAAAAGTT